>CM057815.1:23005994-23453494 GCA_030067965.1 Latrodectus elegans | reverse complement strand
GATCATTAACCTTTATTTTAAAAAAGAGGGAAAATAATGGATAATGAAGATTCATTGTATACGTTCTGAGTAAAACTAGCTTTATCCTGCTACATACTATCAACTCATTTTTCTGTTCTTATATCTTGTTAACTATGCAAACCACGGAGGAAACTGGCTAGACAGCGTGGAAGACTGTACTCAAATTATTCACCAAACCATCGCCAAAAGAATTCATTCCAGCTTTAAGTAATAGTCGTTAGTCCAAGTGACAAAAGAAAAATAAATAAAATGAGTCGTAAATTCCCGCCTCTTCTTCTTCAAAAAAAATTAGAAGGGGGAAAAAAGAAACTATTCTAAATTAATTTTTTTCAGCTGCAATGCATATCGTTACTTTAAATGCGTTAACACCTTTTCTATATCCATATCACCACATTTGTTTTGTGGTAAATGTTTTATTTATTATCATGGACAGTATTTTTCAATCTAAAAATATTCCATGACGAATACATGCATCATTTTGTATCTGCATTTAGAATATGAATGTAAAGAATAAAGAAGTTTTTTATGAATGTATTTTAATGAAGTCACACACAAATTGTTAAACGTTCACACAAATTTAAGAAATTCACTACCAATAGTGAAAAATTATCTCAGATTTTATTTCTCGTCTCCAACTAGATCTTTAGACGGGTGAGCCTAAAAAACATAACTAAAATACCACTATTTGCGAACATTCTTATTTATAATTAAAATAATCGTCTACTCTAGAAGGATTGCAACAAAATATGATGCCTTTACGATTGTTATATTAGTTTAAATTTGTGTGAATGTTTATAAATTAGCAATTTTTGTCGAATTCTTAAGTTAATTTTCGTATTCATTAATAACGATAAACAAAACATTTAATAAAAAAATTTTAACATATAGAAGCATTTGCATAGTTTTTGATATCAAACATATTTCATTTAATTTTACAGGAATTTAAAATTGAATACAATTTATGTCTCCTAGGTAATTTAATTTCTTAATAAAGGACTCCTTTATTTTTTTTATAAATTCTTAAATATTATAAAAAATATTATACTTTTCCATTGTCGCGAAGCGATTCTAAAGAAATTTTCATCAGAAATAAACTTTTGGGTTTAAATAAGTGTTGCCAAAAAATGATAATTATTTAGTTAATAAAATGTTTGTACTATTTTTAGTAGTTTCTAAAAATGCAAACTTTTTAATCAATACGCGAAGCAAATATTTACAGCAGTAATTGGGACATTTTTCTTTCCCGTTATTTTATTTATATGCAAGTGTAGTTAAAAAATTAGAGAAAATGTTTTTACGGGAAGAGAAACATTTAGGAGAATGTATCTTTGATAAAATAATTAGAGAAGTTGATATGTGCTATGAGTAACTCTCACATGTTCCTGATGCCGCCAAGAAAAAAACAGACTTATTTTTTCGCTGTAATATGTATACAATATTTCATTATTTTGCTTAAGATATCTTTATAAGGAAAAAGATCACGAATGGAGTTTTCTCTTTTTTTGCTTAATAATTGAAAATATCATCAAAACCATATTTTAGATGTTAGAATAAGACTTCCCCTTTTGTTGAGATAGAAATAAAAGAAATAAAATCTTTATAAACTGCAAACTCATTCACTTATTTTTGTTGAGATTTATTTAATTCTTCTTATAAGTAATACATACTAACAAATGCTCATAGTAGAAAGAACAAAGTTACATGCGAATAATTCAAAAAGATATTAAACAAATAAGTTAAAATAAAAATGAGCAAATAAGTACTTGAAGCTAAAGCTTAACTTATACGCTTAAAATTGAGTAAAATTATAAATAATCAATTGTAAGCATATCAAAAGTATAATATAAATAATATATACATATATCAAAAGTATAATAATAAAATTGTAAATTTAATAAGAAAGGCAGGTACAAAAAATACACACAAAATATAAAAATTGACTCAAAATTTAAAATCTTTGTAGTCAGTTGCTAAAAAAATATATTCATAAGTATACACTACACTATTTCAAAAATTTGCAATTGCTCATTTAAAAATCACCATTAATGAGATTTTTTAAAAAATAATTTAAAATTAATAAAATTATACATGAAAAATGCATCATTGATGAGAGAGAGAGAGAGAAATATCATTAAAATTACGAAGAATATAATACGACTTCATATAAAACAAATAAGAATAATAAATTTCATTATGTATTTCTTGGTTTGAAAAGTCTATAATTAGATAAATTTCTTAACTGTGCACATGTAAGTTACAGATGATTACTGTAAGATAAATTAATCGAAAATTCGAATATTGAAAACATTTTTTTTAATAATTTCAAAATCAATAAGTTTAAAATAAAAATCTTTCATCGACAATTCCACTTTAAATTATGAAGTTAAGAAAAATATAATTCATGTGAATATTTTAATTTTTTATACACTGTTTTTTCTGCCGAAATTTATAACTACAATTTCAGTGCTGGATGGACATAAGCAGTAAGAGTTATTAATTTTATTGCAAAATATACAATACTTTGTTTCGGAGAAATATCATAAATAAAAATTTAAATAGCAAAAATATTTTTTGAGAAACTAGGCTATATGAATAACTTTGAAAAGATATAAACTTTCCAAAGTTAATAACATTAGTAAATAGCTTTAACCACCCGTAAAAGCATATGTAAAGAAAGCAATATTAACCCTTTTTCATGTAAAAAATAAAAAAAGCAAATGCCTCAGTTAGAAGGATGCATAGTATTCGGTGTATTACACACACTTTAGACAAAATCGTATTTTTTCCTTTGTGATGTAGACATTTTATTATTTTTTTAGGAACGTCCAATTCAAATTCATGAATATTTAATTCGTGTTGAAAGGGTGAACTTGTTAATTGCTGTCAAAAATTTCTGCTTCTCTGTAGTGGAATTTTTGTATTTAAAAAAAATGCAATAGAGTTCGAATTCTTTACTTGAATATGGATCTCAATAAAGAGGTGGTTTTATGCATTTTTACTAATTTTAAACCTGTAAGGAAATGTCAAAAAATTGATTCAGTGAAAGATAAAATATGCAGAATTAACTATGCATTTATTGTGATTTTAATCTCAGTTTTATTGAAATATAGCTACTTTAATGTCATTATATATTTGTCTATATTTTTAGTAAATATTTATCCTTAAATTTGTTTTATAACATTTACCACAATTTGTGGCCATACGGATATCATTAAAATAAACTTATTCAGTAGTGCCCTAATAATATGTTTTTACTGTTAATTATAAAATTATGAATATTACTTTAACACGTTTTTTAAACGGGTGTTGAAAATAAAGTTAAGAATTTTTTTATACAAAAATTATATTGTTTCTTAAAAAAAATTGAGATTAATCTATTATTAGAAGTGTTATTTTTAGAGGGATTATAACTTTTGGTAGAATTAAATGTAATCGATAAACTTAGTGCAATCTTCAGCATATGTCTAGGACAATGTTTATAAATCTGTCTCGGAGGGAATTATCCTGTCTAAGCAGGGAATTTTTTACTTATCAATTGAATGACATTAATTGTAAACGATGGTTTTTGCTAAAAGTAGGAGTTATCTTTAATAAAGTCTTGTGATATTCGCTTTTAACACCTATAAAAGCGCAGTGAATTGTTTCCAATACACATAGTTATCACAAACATATTGATTGTTTCTAATATTTTTGAAACTTTTTTCTGATAATTTTCATATGATTTATTTAGTATATCAATGTACCACAATTTTGACATAATATGCACTTAAAAGTTAAACATTTTTTATATTAGATTTTTAAAGTATAGTTATTAAAAATATTTCATTATTATCTCTTGCCTTTAAAAAAAATTACCTATACATGTTGAGAATGGTCAATAAATTGAAATGGTACATATCAAAATGGTATAAAATGAAAACGGGAATTCTTATGGATGAAATTATTAGAGATAAATTTAAAGAAATTATTATATTACGCATTTTTTGATTTCAATATATATCTACTAAAATATTCTCTTAATTTTAAAATTTAATAAATTTAATATTAATAACAGATACCGGAAAGAAATTAATAATCTCGTGTACTTTCAATAAAATTACGAAACGAAATAACTTATGTAGAATTTACTTTTTTAATTTTCTGAAAATATCATGTTCTCAAAATTATTAATATATTGTTACAATGATAATAAAGTGTAATAATAAGGAATAAAGTATGTTGCTACAATATTGTGTAAAATTGGCAGATTATAAATATTCAGAAAAACTAGTCAGAAATATATAACTTAATGTGAAGTTAATTACGCTCTTAGCTACAGTATAGCTGAGAATAATATTTATTAATTTACTTATTACTTGCAATACCATTTAACACTGATAAACTATAAATCATTCAGTTAAAAAATTACTGCTTTAATCAAACTATATTGAATTAGTTAAATTATCGCTGTAAGACTTCAGAAAATTATTAAATTATAAGTCATTTAAAAGATATAATTAAATATTTAATTGAGTAACGATTTAAATAATTATATTGATTAAAATATTTTTGTAATGTAGTGTAAAATTATATGAAGCAATATATTTTTAAAAAAATGATTAGCTAAATAATATAAATTAAAATTTTACTAAAATATTTATATAATATATAAATAATATTTTACCAAAATATAAATAATTATATTTATTAAAATACTGCTGTGATATTATATAAAATTATGAAGCAATACACTTTTAAAAAACGATTAACTAAATAATACAAATTAATATTTTACAAAAATATTTAAACTACTTTGCTAATCCTTTTTTAAAAATTTATTGCCTCATAATATTACAGCAAATGTTTAATAAATATAATAATTTAAATTATTGCTGAACGATTTATTTAATAAATGCTTAGTTCCTTACAAAAATAACATTTTCTTACTAATTTCATATAAAAAAAATGGCATTTTTAAATTTGCAATGAATAAAAAAATAACGCGTATGTTCTAATTTTAAGTATTCTTTAACAAAAAAAGTTTTTTTTTATACACATTTTTGTAAAGAAGTAGTTTGAAGGATTATAACTACATTTTCGGCAAAGAATAACTATTAATATTTGAAGTGTATATCATCCATACATATAGTTCTGGCTAAGGAAGCTTTTATATTAATACTGATTTCCGGAAATGAGATCAGAGAGCAATGTCATATAATACCACTTTCCAGAGAGTTTAATGACAATAAGCCCACTTTGAGACGGATAAAAATCTAGAAAAATATCATGTCTGCATTAAGTATTTTGAGACATTATATGGGATCATATAATAGTCCTTTTACTTACAAAATTTCGATTTTATGCTATATCTAGAATGGATTCAACTGTTAGTTTTGAGATTCCTTACACTAATTTTCTTTTTTCATTTTGGTGCCAAAGGTTATTTTTTTAACTAATAGATTTATTGCATTTTTTTTTTAAAATAAATTTTATATTTTATCTTAGGTTTGTATTATTGTTTGATTTAAAATAAAACTAAATTTTTCCAATCTTTCTTTATATATACCTATTTTTTAATATTTTGAAAGAACTCAAAAGTATAATTTTTCTTGAGTTTAATAAAACTAATTTTAAAAAATCTATATTATTGTTTTAAAATATAGTAGTTTAAATATTAGTTTAAAATATATTAGTTATATATTATTAGTTTAAAATTTAATGTAATCAAGAAATATAAATTTACTAAATAACTAATTTCTTAGTAATAATCATAATTTGATAAAAAGTCTCGAATCATCTCTTATAATGTGAAGAACTTTACTAATATAAAATAGATATCGTTATACTATACTAATTTTTCATTAGTATAATAAAGAAATAAATTAAAAAATGCGTTTTTAATAAAAGTATTATATCAGATTATATGGATTACTTGAAGTTTATAATTTCTTCAGGAAATTTTTACCTTCTCTAATGATATTAATTTAAATGTCTCATTTTAATCAGTAAAAAAAGAATAAAAGAATTAAATTAAAAAAAAGCTCATTCAGATGCATTTTAAATAACTGCATTGACAAAATTAAATTAAAATATTTCAACTATATTTTTTATTACAGCTATATTATATTAAGAATTAATCAGTATTCTACTATTCTTGTAAATTAGATAACCTTTTTACAAAGTAGGTAATTCTTTCTAAAATGAATTTGGAAAAAAGCTTTTTCTATTACTTTGATGATAATAATCAGAGAATAGCAAGCAGACAACTCATTAAAAATAAGGGTTTCCTCATTAAGTGAAGATTAAAACAATGTCAGAACATTTATTAATATATTTTATCAAGGGTTCTTTTACTCGTTCTTTTGCATTATTAATGTTACATATTACCTAGGGTTGCTGTAACCCAGCAACTGAGCTCCAGTGGCTCAGTGATTACTCCTTACTTCCTGTAAAATCAGTACAGTGAAGCATCGCTTACCATAGACACTGACTGACAGAAGGACCACGTGTTCACTAACTGGGTTGTTGGAGCTTCGTGGGTTGAGAACGTGTCCACGTGACGTACAAAGTCTTTCCGCTGGTGTGGTATGGATGGGGAGAGGTGATTGCCAACTCAAGTGTGACCTCTTCACCTAAGCCGTGGCTCGAATTCACGCAGTGCTTGGGGATAGGTGAGTATTCCAAACCCGTCAACGTTAGGTAAGGTCTAGGGCTGGCTTGTACCGCTATTCTAGATATGTTCGCTCCCGTAGATTACTCCTCACAAAGCTGATGATTCATCTCAACAAACGAGGACTGGAACTTTGTCGGGATGCAGGCCACGCAGACGACCTAGAGTTTTCCCCCAGAAGAGTCAGAAAACTGTTCATAAAGTTAACTCTTTTCCACAACTAGTAATGGTGTTTAAATTTTTTATGAACTTATTGAAATTTATGAACAATATGTTCCGAAATTGTATGAACTTCTCGAACATTATGAGCTCGCTTTTGAACTTTAAAAACTTTTTGAATCCTATACACTTTTAGAAGCTTAGAAACCTTTTAAATTTTTTAAACCTAGGGTGCTTTTGAAATCTAAGGTGTGTTTATTAAACTTATATAAATTCCTCACCTGTAGATAGTTATCATCCTTCGTATCAAGCCATTTTTTTCCTTTCATAACTAAGAGTTCATAATGTCTATAAAATTGCCTTCAATGTATATAATGTATTTAACGCCATAACTACTCGATAGATTGTTTTCTGTCTTTTCACTGATTGTAAATTGTTTCTCCATTGATTGTTATATGTGTCATTATGTCAAATTTTGTTTTTAATTCAGAGAAAATAACTTAATGCTATTGCCTGATGTTTAGCAGGATTAAAGCCCCTTAAAATGTATTGTAACTTCTTGCTACCAATTTGTCAGCACAATTTGATTGCCTATATAAATGCCACGATGGTGGCGCCCTCAGGGACCTCGTAGAGGTGTGGAGCACACTAGGTGTTGAGGAGACGGCTCCCGTTGACCTTAAGGTACAATTCGGGGCCTCCCCACACAGTTATGTATGTATGTATTCCAGACATGTAGCACAATGAACTTAAGTGTCGTGTTTACTTCATGGGAGGTTGAAGATCTGATTTGAATACTTGATAAATTCAAAAACCGCAATGTTCACTAAAAGTCGCAGAGCCACATATAAAAGGTCGTAGCTACAATATCCTGCAGATGAAATGATAATGTGGATGGCATTAAAATTTTGAGAAATGTCTGCTTGTTGCCTACGGTTATATTCCAAGGACCCACTATTCGATACAGACGACATATTCACAAGAGGGCCCACTACACCAGTTGCCATCAGCTCTCTCTTTAGAAGAGCCGATATGTTTGAAAAACCTGTAAGTGAGGAGGATTTATGAAAAAGATTCATATTAACAATCAACAATTTATTTTAATGAAAATTAAAAATAGAATGAATTACGAATTTTTAAACACGTAAGGCGTGTGTGTGTGACAACATTATATATTTTATTTTTATCAAGTATAATACTGAAATACAGTTTATAATTTTAATTCATGATAAAAATTATTATTCTCCAGAGATTCGAAATAATTCCAGAATAGATATTACTAGATTAGGATTAGGAACAAATTCTGACTATTTCACTAAGAGATCTGTCTATTAGACAGTAAAGAGGAATTATTTATTCAGCATGACAGAATTAGAAGTGTCAACGGAAAAATATTCTAAGAATTTTGTTTTGGAATTTCAATTTTTGTTTAAGAATTAAGCACCTCTTCTTTGGTGTTCTTTAAGCACATAAAGAAAAAAAAATTTTAAAACTTAAGTTTCAAAAACGAGTTGTAATTCCAGCTTGAT
Organism: Latrodectus elegans; assembly: GCA_030067965.1. Classification (NCBI taxonomy): domain Eukaryota; kingdom Metazoa; phylum Arthropoda; class Arachnida; order Araneae; family Theridiidae; genus Latrodectus; species Latrodectus elegans. Next base: position 23,445,136 of record CM057815.1, on the reverse strand, counting down.
ATTAATTTAGACAAGAGCTTAAATGACATTATATTTTGTTAAAAAAATTTGTGATATTATTATTTTGTTCTCCGTGGAATACCCTGAAAAATTATGTTGAAGACATTTTAAAGAAGTGTAACTTTTTGGTACAAAAGTAAACATTTCTCTCTGGAATACACTCTGAATAAAAACAACATAGTAAAATATAGTTCGCAAAAATTAAAATATATATTATTTTACATTTTCTTCTTGTGTATTTATTTTTATGTCATTTTTGAACTGTTTAAAGGATACGAGGAAGAAATATAGATTATTACTGAAATTTTCTCAATCATAAATTAAAGAGCAAAATTCCTTTTGTTTCTCTCTTCTTCACTGAAAAATTTTTTTCTTTAATTAGAGCTCTCTAATTAAAAAAATTATTTATCATTGTGTATGTGAAGATTGTCATCTATATGATCAATACAAAATAATAGCTTATCTTATGGATAAAAAAAATTAATTGATTCATTCTAAATATTTAATATTTGCTTCATTGAGAAATTATTTCGTGCGTGTACACTAAAGAAGACTTTTAGTTAAACAATCTATTAAGTTTAAAATTACATAAATCATTTAATAAAAATTCAGTTTAATTAGTAAATAGGAGATGTAACCTAGCATTTGAATTGCTCTAATTGTCATACAAAGTACTCTTATCTGTTAGAAGGGAAAGAAGAGTTTTTGGAAGAAAGGTGAGATATTTGATGATTCTTTCTTTTTTTAATTACTTTACTACCTAGAATGGGCTTTAGCTTGCCGCACAGTCTTTTTCCTTACGACTCCTGCCTCCAACATTCCTTTTCCAGTTAGTTAGTTAGTTATCTTTTAACGACAGCAAGTATGAATCGGTATCATATCTTTTCCATGAATGAGGGTCCTGGGGTGCGAATTATATGGTCCCGATTAAGTGGTTTTCTAACGCCAAGATCCCAGTGTTTAGTCTTCAAGCATGTTTGGTACTCAGTTCTATCGACCCACTGAAGGGATAAAAGGTTGAATCAACCTTCACCAACCCAAGAATCGAACCTCGGATCCTGTGCGTTAGAAGCTTGAAACTTCAATTCACAGGGATTCAATTTATAGTTGATCATTTACTGTCTTTTTTATTGTTTTTCTTATGCCTTACATTGTCATATACTAATCACGGAAGCAACATTACATTGTCAAAAGTATCCCAAATCACAATATATCCTGTATTGAACAGTTAATATAAATAAATAAATAAATAAATAAATAAATAAATAAATAAATATATATATATATATATATATATATATATATATATATATATATATAGATTGTCATATAACCTGAGTAACCATATGCTCTACTTCAAATAAATAGATCTTAAATACCAGTAATTGATATATTTGACAATAAAAAAAAGGGTTATCACAGGCTAATTTCATCATTTTCTGCATCATATCGATATAAGTTAGGCAAACTGCAAAGCTGCAAATTGCTCTTTTCAACACCGAAAATAAGAAAGAGGGCATTATACAAGGGTCACTCAGAAATTTTTGAGATACAATTAGGTTTTTAAAGTTATACTTAAATTTTAGGTGTGTTCAAAGTAGTCTCCTCCAGCATTAATGCACTTTTGTAGACGAATTTTCCACAGATTAAATGCCTTAAGCCATTCATTTCTTGGAATAGATGAAAAATACATTTATAGCCACATCAATCTCTTCTTCTGAATGAAAACGACGTTTACGTAAGTTCTTTTTTAGATTAAAGAATAACCAAAAGTCGCACATATCTAGATCAGGTGAATACGGCGGATGTCTGATCACTTTAATTTGTTTTTGTTTAAGAAACTCAACTGTTAATCTGGCTGTATGTGAAGATGCATTGTCATTGTGAATTCATTGGACCCCTAACATTCAGTTCTTGTAGAATTTCTGGAAGACATTTAGTGGTATACCAGTTTGCTGTTACCGTCTTCTGTCCTTCCAACTTGATGGCTTTGACCAATCCCATACTTCTGAAGAAAACGGCATACATCACTTTTTTCAGTGCGCGTTGTTTTTTCACCATTGTCGGCGTGGGATCATCTTCAAAGACCCATACTTTGCTTTCTTGACGTGTTGGAAAGTAAAAAAACGGTATATACGTTTCATCACCTGTTACAATTTTAGAAATGATGCGGGGGCCACCATAATTTAGCTATTTAAGAATTTTTTATTGATCCTGACACGCTCCTTTTTTGGGGGTTCAGTTAGATTATGGGGAACCCAACGGCAAACTACTTTTTTCATACGTAATTCTTCATGAATGGTTTTGTGTATGGTTGCGGATACAATGTTAAGTTCCTTCTGTATCATTTGATAGGTACAGCGATTATCATCCATTAACATTTTTCGTATGGCAGATACATTATCCGGGATTACTGCCGACGGCGGCCTTCCTGTGTGTTCTTCATCCTGAAGAAAATTGCGACCTCTTCTAAATTCTCTAAACCATCTGAAAACAGTAGCACGAGCTGGAGATTCATCACCAAATGCTAATTGCAACCGTTAAATGCAGTCTTCTTGATTTAATCGTGCTTTTAAATCGTAGAAAATCATAGCGCAAAAATGTTCTCGCGTCAACTCCATTTTCTCTTTTGTCTAAAATTTATTATACGCTAAACAAGTTGAAGTAAGTCAGTAAAAAATCGTCTTCTGCCTTAAAATACTTTGTATTTTAAAATGAAACCGTTATTTTTATTTTGTATACTCTCGTCTGCGCGTATCTTTAAAATTTCAGAGTAACCCTCGTATATCTTGCTTGTATGCCTTATTTCCCATATACCTTTGAATATCGATATTCAATTTTAAAAAGAATCTAGTATAAAATAGATTAAATTTACTTAAATAATGATTAATTATTTTTTTATTCAGAAACATAGAAGTGTATGTACAGAGAAACAAAATTTGGAATTCGAATATTTTACATTATAATGTAAAAAAATTGTAATTAAATCAACTATATAAATGCATATTATATTGCTATAAATTCATTAGGACTGTAAGTATATATGTGAATTTATATTTAAAATAGTAAATTGATAGTTATAATAATAAATGGAAAATTTTATAATAATGAATTGAAATTTTATTTGCCAGTTTTCGAAAGCCTTGCTTACGACTACATTGCAAAGTAATCAGTTGCGTAACGCCGCTGCCGTTGCAATTGTGTTTCTGGTCAACACATGGCTTTCCTGTTAGATAGTTTTAAATATAAGTCACGTTTCTGAATTAATTCGCCTACTTCTTCACAATATTTGTTTTTGGCCGAAGTCTTACCTCACTGAGTTAATTAAAAAGAAATTAAAACTTTACCAATCGTTTGAGGCAGGTCAGTGGCCCTGAAATAGTAGATGCCTTTCGCATCCGTTCTCACTTCTTTTGTTGATATTTTCTTTTCATGTTCAATTTAATGAACTATGTTTCCCAAACGCCTTGATTTTGAACATTTTGCACAGTGCAATTATCAGTTATTATTGTTAAATCAGCAATTATGTTCATAATGTTATTACTTTCATGTTTTGCTTAGTAATGTGTGTATTTTAATTTTTAAAAACATTTGAATTTTGTAGAAATAAAATATAGTCTGATAAAAAAAAATCATACGCCTCATGTGGTTTTTTAATTAAATGATTAATTGTCTGATACCGCCTCTTTAATTCTGTATCAAATTTTCGTTTTAAATATATATATAATCACAGAAGAAACAATCTTATATGTTTCATAGCGTCTTTTAATATTATTTTATTCAGGTACATAATAAACAATATTGGAAAAAATATTTCTTTGCATGCAAAGTTAAAAGTAATTAGTTTATGTGAGTTTTTCAGTGAATTAAATTCTATCCCAATTAACTTTTTTTCATCCAATCATTAAGTGATCTTTACAAAAAGCTGAAAAACTCAATGTACCATGCAGTAAAGTGAATTTATAATCTTAAATTTTTTTCTTACATATCATGAGCTGATCTTCTTCTTGTTCTATCAATGTTTACATTTTACAATAACTAGTAGCACGTTTATTTAGTTAAATATTTATCAAGTGACTTGCTTTAATTAATTACTCCGTTTCACAAACTTATACTTAAAACTAATCGCAAAAATTATTCTTCAAATATTTTTTCACTTTTTTAATTAATAGAAATATAACTAAAACTAATTTCGGGTAGTAGTTATAATTTAATGAGATAACCATATTGAGTAGTGTATTACACTTATAATACGCATTAAGAGAAGTTTAGCTATATTATACATTATTTTAACTTCAAGCCTAAATGGATATAATATAAAGAATTTTGATATCAATTAAATTAAAAGGGCTTGCAGATTAATGTGTTGAAAAATCTCTCAGAATTCTCCTTTGTATAAGTTAAAATCCATTACATAATATTAATCAAATTTATGAAATAAGATTTCATTAGACTGTTTTCTTGTCTATGTTAGTTATTCTATTCATAAAACAATCATGTGACGTGATTCTCTTATATTATGTAAACAAGAAGCTTGCATTATCATAATAGCGGCTTCTTATTCAACTGCTTATAAGTTCCATCTCAACACCGCGTTGTGAAAAACATAATAATGGTATCTGAAATATGACTTCAGCTTATGCAGTGAAAATATTGTATTGCATAAGTTAACATCATATTTGCATAAAATTATATCATTCGTTTTGCAATAGTTATTATTGAAATGGTATATAAAGTTAATAATTACCATAACCATGAAAAAAAAGTTCCAATAGGAAGCTTTTGAAGTTTGTTAATTTATAGAAAAATTATACTTTTGTATAGTGTTTGTCTTTTGAAATTTCTTACGCAATAAAATCATCTGTGCGACCAAATTCTCTATTTTTTTCTTTTTGGTTAATTGGTTTGGTGTGTTTATCACAAAACCGTCATATTTTGCACACGAGAATTCATTAAATCAGGAGCTACAGTTTAAAGTGTATTCTGAACCACCTCAGACATTCGTGTCCAACGTGGAATTCGATCTCACGAACTGTTACCGAAAGTAAAAGCACTGACCTTTTAGATGCCATTATGGTTGTAATTGCGAAAAACCCAATAATGAAATATTTCTTTTGTATCTTTGGAATGACGATAGTTGAAAATTTTGTTATTTTATTATTTGTGTGCTTTGTCTATAGGCAACAATTGCATGAATTCCTCACTACTAAAGAAAAAAACATAATCACACAGAAAACTTAGAAAGCTTTCTTCGAGTGAATAATAATAATTCCCTAAAATTACATGTTTTTAATGTCAAACATTAATTTCTTCTTACCCAAAACCCAGAGAAATTCACCTCTGACAAAAACAGTGTTTTTTTTTTTTTTTTTTCTTTTACTAAAGTAATTTTCCATTTTACTCTTTTAAATGTTACTTGATGTAATTCTAAAATGATTCTTATTTTATTCAATACGTTTGGGATTTTAATAAACAGCAACTATTTAGCTTTTTAATTAAAATTCTAATGAGAATGTTTCTACAGTGTGGGCAGTAGCAATTAAATCATTTAGAATTTATAAGCGATCGTTTCTTTTACCACAGATGAAATGTAAAATATTTTCACTCCCATGAAGAAAGAGAACAGTAATTTAGTTTTCACTTCACGTTTTGAAAATAACCACATGGGTGAAGCTAACACCCAATAACGCATATTTTATTTGACGTCGTTCCCAGACATTCGGCATTCCATCCACTGCATAACGATCACAATTTGCAAGTAACTCGAGTTCACAATTTGAAGACATTTTGCTTTGCACGACATTGAATAGGGAAAAAGTAAGAGATTTCATTAGAAATAAAATGCATGGCATTGAAGAGTTGCCAAAAAGACGGCGGACAACAGATAACTTTGAAAAAGAAAAAAGTCCAGTCCACTGGGATTGAAGATGTTCCAATTCTGATGTAATCTTAACATCTGAAATAGCTTAGGTTAGTTATCACAAGGTTTCTTCTAACAGTCGCCTAGAAAAAAAATCATGTGCTGATAAGTCAGGTGAGTACGGAGGTCATTAAAAGTTTCCGAATTTTTCGAGTACTTATATGATACCACCTTCGAATCATGAATTGAAGATTTAATATTTCCGTATTTTAACAATCATGAGTTTAGTTAAAATTTTATTTCCAATTATAGTGTATATTTTTAAAGTTTTGAGCCATCTTTAATACTTTTGTTGTACATAGTACACAGCAATCAATTATGCAACACTGGTCTTACATAAAGTGAATGATAATTTGACAGCTGTCAGTACAACAGTTGGAACATTGTAGCATCTAAAATTAAAATTATTTTATGAATCACTATATAATAAAAGGTTAAAGGTATATATTCTATACATAGTTTAAAAATTTAACTTTAGTGGAAGAAGCTGTATGAAGTTACAATAACAGAACAAACTTTACTTTTAACTTTTATTTTTGATATAATACATAAATAGTTATTAAAATATTTTACTAGCGCACTTGTTGAATCCATATTTTACAAACCCACTTATGCAAAATATTTTCATGCGTTAAATCTACATATTTCTAATCATTTTATTGGAAATTTTAATTGTATCCTTATATGTTTAAATCAAGGTTTTGAAAACTGCTCTCTCATCGTTAGCATTTTTTGCGAGCTTCAACTTATTACAACTTTTAATATTTTTACTCTGACTTTTTTCCTATATAAAATAAACCACTAAAATTAATGATACTTAGAACTCAAAAGTGTTTTGTGGTTCAGAAACATGCAAAAGTTTCAAGACTGCTTTATTCATTTCTTCATTACTAACTTTATATTTGAAAAAAAAATAATCTGTATTCTAAAAAAGATAACAGCAGTCTTCAAAATAATCGGCATTGCTTAAGAAAAAAGCATTCCCTACATTAATTCGATACATTTTTCGAGTTAAAAAACAAATAAAACACTTTTTTTTTTGTTAGAAAATCTTACAATTCTACAATAAATATCCCTACGACAAATATATTTGTAAATTGTTGCAACGACATTATCGCGAAGTAGGCTGCTTTATTTATCGCTCAAGTCATTCCCAAGGATTTTAACAAAGGAATCGGTTTAACACCCAGTTACGCAAGCATTTACTGATTAAATTGGAGTTCATTTGAATGATGTAAAGTAGAGTGCTCTCTTCCGATGGCCCGGGCATTGCTCCCTTAACCTTACCCGAGGATTCCTATCGTAGGAAAGGAATTTATCCAAATCAATTCCACGGGAAATAAAATTTATTCAAGACTCCCTGGATCCATTAGTGGGTTACTAATGAAATGTCCTGAATTTTAAATTAAATGTTTATATCTATATCTATCTATCTATCTATATATATATATATACGAGGGTTACTCTGAAAATTTTGAGCGCCGACATGAATTTACCAAATAAAAATAACGATTTAATTTTAAAATACAAAGTATTTTAACACAGAAGACGATTTTTTACTGGCTTACTTCAACTTGTTTAGCGTAGAATAAATTTTAAACAGAGGAGTAAATGGAGTTCACGCGAAAACATTTTTGCGCTATGATTTTCTACGATTTTAAAGCAGGATTAAATCAAGAAGAATGCGTTCAACGGTTGCAATTAGCATTTCGTGATAAATCTCCAGCTCGTGCTACTGTATTCAGATGGCTTAGAGAATATAGAAGAGGTCACAATTTTCTTCGGGATGAAGAACACGCAGGAAGGCCACCGTCGGCAGTAATCCCAGATAATGTGTCTGCCATACGAAAAATGTTAATGGATGATAATCGCTGTACTTATCAAATGATACAGAAGGAACTTAACATTGGATCCGCAGCCATACACAAAATCATTCATGAAGAATTACATATGGAAAAAGTAGTTTGCCGTTGGGTTCTCATAATCTAACTGAGCACCAAATAAAGGAGCGTGTCAGAATAAGTGAAAAAGTTCTTAAATAGCTAAATGTTGCTGGCCCCCGCATCATTTCTAAAATTGTAACAGGTGATGAAACGTACATATCGTTTTTTTGACTTTCCAACTCGTCAAGAAAGCAAAGTATGGGTCTTTGAAGATGATCCCACGCCGACAATGGTGTAAAAACAACGCGCACTGAAAAAAGTGATGTATGCCGTTTTCTATAGAAATACGGGATTGGTCAAAGCCATCAAGTTGGAAGGACAGAAGATAGTAACAGCAAACTGGTTTACCACTAAATGTCTTCCAGATATTCTAAAAGAACTGAATGTTAGGGGTCGAATGCTTCACAATGACAATGCATCTTCACATACACCCAGATTAACAGTTGAGTTTCTTAAACAAAAACAAATTAAAGTGATCAAACATCCGCCGTATTCACCTGATCTAGATATGTGCGACTTTTGGTTATTCTTTAATCTAAAAAAGAACTTACATGGACGTCGTTTTCATTCAAAAGAAGAGATTGATGTGGCTATAAATGTATTTTTTCATCTATTAAGAAATTAATAGCTTGAGGCATTTAATCTGTGGAAAATTTGTCTACAAACGTGCATTGATGCTTGAGGAGACTACTTTGAACACACCTAAAATTTTGTAAGTATAACTTTAAAAACCTAGTTTCATCTCAAAAATTTCAGAGTGATCCTCGTATATATATATATATATATATATATATATATATATATATATATATATATATATATATATATATATATATATATATATATATATATATATATATATATATATATATATATATATATATATATATATACATACAGGTGAATTTTTGTTGTGAAATCTAGGTTTAAGACATAAATATCTGCCTTTAGTTAAGTAAGAATAATGAAAAAGCATACAATTTTATAATAATAACTCCTGTTACAATATCATAATAAGTTAATGAGAAACTAAAATAGCAAAATAATAATTTTAAAAATACATAAAATGTGTTTGAATAAATGATAATATTTGATTGAAATTAATAAGAATTCATGCCTTTATCTATGTTGCTATCGAAAAATTCATACTTAATAAATAGATTTATTTATTCGCAGAGGAAATCTCAAAATGGTAAATAACAATTAATAAAATACCATTTATATAAATTACTATTTTAACTGATATGTATGATTTATATAACAAATTTTACATGAAAGTGTGAAATTAATTTTAAAAAGATTATAGTTTTATTCAAAATTAATTATTAAATAAAAAATATTATATATATATTTACCACAAAGTGTTTGTTTCTTTCGTTATACTTGAGATCATGATTACGCCACTTTATTACGATTCTCTTTGGTTTAAAATATCTATGACGCCAGGCAAGGTTTCTTCCACGTCACATCGTATTGAGACGACATTGCATATCCGACTTGTCGATGAATTTGCTGCCTGTCTTCAAATCACGTTCTTCGAGCGGCAGCAAACAAGGCAAAGTTCACCAACGAATATCTGAGAATAGTATCGAAGTTCATTTTGTTAATAAAATGTTTTCTTATATTAAGAGCAAAGCATCAGTTTAAGGAGCTGGGTAAAATTTACAATTGGGTGCCCCTTTGATTCTTTGACGATTTTTTGGCGCCAAGATGGTCGCCAAGACATGATTAACAAGTTAAATAATAATATATAATTAGTATTATTATATAATATATATAACTGTATAAATAATAATAATAAGTAAATAATAAGACTAAAAATAACGGGATTGTTAGAAATTGAATTTTATCACCAAATTCTCGCCAAACTAAGGGGCACCGTATTCTACACTGAATCCAGAAGCCGTCTCCATTGATTCAAGCCATTAACACATGGACAATAGAAAGCAGAAAAAGCAAAATGAAAAAGATATGACAAAATACCCCGTTATGGTTAATTTAAATCAGCAAGGACGATTTAAATTTTTAAAAATTTCATTAATTAATAGAATTCTAAATTAATAATTACAATATTTGTTAACAATCTGTTTTGAATCTTAAGACTATTGCCTTGCTTACGCCAATATTAAAATTTTTCTTTTAATTAATATTCCTAAAATAATAAAAAGCCGATTTGTAAAAACACAAGCTCAAAAAGTTAGTTAAATTTCTTAAAATTGTTTTCAATTTATTTCCTTTTCAGGAGAAAAAAATCCTTATTTAGTATTAATACAAATTGCAACCTATCACAGATTTCGCAAATGTTTCATAAAACATATGACTTATTATGGTTGCACATGCTTATCTAGAAAATGTGATTGGGATATCTATTTTAATGAGAAGCTCATAAACCGACATTTAAACCATTAGTCAAAAACGATTGAACCAAAGAAATAAAAGCTTTTAAGTGAAAAGAATAATAATTCTTTTCGAACAAAAATTAAAAGCAAAAGAATAAAGGAATATTTCCCAGAGAGAACAAGTTAACTTACAATCACTACTTTGGTGTAAGCGAAAAAGTTCTTTAAACAGAACTTTCTCCTTCAGAATAAGAATTTTTTCGAAGCGTTCAAAGCAGAATCGTGATTTTCTTTCAAATTAAATCCTATCATTCTATAAACGTTCCAATCAAATTATTCTTGTGTAGATATTTCTAACGTACTCAGTTTTGAAATGGTGTAATTAACTGATATTCTCCCTGTGTCTCATAAACTATCTAATTCAGAATCTCGATGTTAAAGTTTCTAAACTTGAAATGTCAAGATTGATGACAGATATATAATGGTTGTTCAATGTTGCCATGTGACTCGATTAACTTTATCAATTTATATTCTAATTCGGTCGAATTTTTCTTCCTGTCTTGTTATCGCCCACTATCTTTAAATGATAGGTTTACTTTTTTTGAGATGGAAGTCACAGAGGCTAGGGTATTCTTTCTACCTTGCTCTGTATTCCCATCCGTCGTGTTGGGTTGTTAGTTCCATGCGACACTTGAATACAGATTATTTTCTATTAAAAGTCTTCCCGTAAGACATGTGTAACAGACGTTGAAATGATATTCAAATGTTTTACAGTCCTCTGTTGTTTAATTACGATCTGAGCGGTGTCAATGCTATCATGAGGTGCACTTGCTTAATACCGAATGTGGCACATAGAACCATCCCGTAAAATCAAAGCATAAAATAAAAGTTTAAAGTCTTAAATATTAAACATTTCTCACTATAGGCGCTAAAGGTGACCTTCAACCAGTTTACTACACACATAAGCACGCTTGAGAAAGTTAATACAAATTCAAGCCAGTTCTTGTGTTGTGTTGTTGTTGATGACATCCTGGAACCCGGTCTTGAGATCTTCCATTGTCTGCGGATTTGTTTCGTGTACTCTTCCCTTTAAAATTAAAACAAATAAAAGTTAAAATTGGGCAAATCAACACTACAAACGCTTACTGATCGTCTTCAGGTGTAATCACTTCGCGCACACGGGAAATCATGATCTGATCTGTGGCATGTTGCACCATCCTGCTGAAAGAAACATAACTGAAACTCCTATTCAGGAAAGTTGGACTAAAACTTCTCTACTATTCCTAAATCGAATTCATTGTATCTTTACACACTGGATTTTGTTGCCAATAAGAAATATACAAATATAAACAAATAATTGCAAAAAATGTAATATTCTGTAATATTTCGGCTAGCTAGTTTTATGTTCCGCAATTTATATTTTTGGATTTTCCTACGTTGCGAAAATTTGAGCGAATTTTTGTTTTGAATTTACTGTAATGTTTAATAATTTTTCTACACTCCAGTTATCACAGTAAGTCTTAGTAATCGATACTATTATAAATTAGAGATAATTTAACTTTAAAAACAAAAGATCCGAGCTTCAATCTCAGATATTGTGAAATGTTTATCGTTAAATTTTGTTAACTTTTAATGTCCCTATAAAATTAGTCATTGCTCGTTATAAATATTGAAAATAACATTTAAAAAACCTAAATTTCTTAAAGACATCTGTCCATCTTTTTCCAGTTATTTCTTGATAAACCTGACAACGTTTACCAAGTAATAAAGTGTGGTTTAGATTTCTTCATCTTTACTCTTATTCTGGTGACATCACGATTTTCAAGATACACTACAAGGAATGATTTTTGAAAACGTTTCATAATTGTATTTATGTGTCACTTGGAGTCAACTTAGTGAGTGTTTGTAATATTAAAAATTAAGGAAAAATGACACATTTTTATATAAAAAATTACGTTTATCTCAATGATTGCGTTATCAAAACGAAACTTTTTGAAATGGTTAAATACTTGCTAAATAAACGTTTTAAATTTAAAAGTGAACAAAAAGTTATTTGATTGCATTGAATCTCAATAAGGTTGATTATAATAATTTGAAAATACAGGTACAGCCAAAAAACCTAAGAATATAAAACAATAGAAAATAATGTTCTGATTTAAGTTTTATTTTCTATACATATTTTTTACTAATTTAGTCATTTATTTGATTACATATGCGTTTGGTATTTTTAATTACATATTTCAAAATAGTATGCAATTTTATATCGTATGAATAACTAAATTAGAAATATATGTATGTTTGAAATAAAATGGATAAGAAATTAAATGAGTTACTTTGAAAAAAAAAAAAAAAAAAAAAAAAACTACAGTTATCACAGTTTTCAATTCATTAACTTTGAACCAGAGTCCCCCAAAAGTAATGGTGTTTATCAAGGACATCATAATAGGATATAAATTTAATGTGTAAAAATATAACTAATAAAAAAAATTTTGCCACAAAAATTTTTTGTTTTTTTAAAGCAAGAAATAAACGCTATGCCAAGGTTAGAAATACAGAACAATTTATTTACGGGAAATTTATGAAAAGAAACTATTCGATCAGAAAAAATCAGGTTTAAGAACAGTCTGTAATACAATTTATTTAATAAAATTATTTCTTAGCAAAATATTGACCTTCTTTCCATTGCTTTTTCAAAATCTGAATCAGAAGTTGTCAATGAATAACGCGAAAAAATCCACATATTATACTGTTTTTTTGTGTACAAATCACAATATTATGAACATACGCTTTCCTCCTACTCAACACAATTAAAATCCCTCATTAGAAATGAAAACTACTTTGAATAATTTTGTTAACATGAGAATTACCGGGGTAGATAGTCCATTAGCTCGCATAAAATCAATGTAAAATAGCTATTAGCGCTGAGTTTTTCTCTTTCCGTTTCGATCACATCATTGCAAATGACATGCAAAGCTTGACTGTTTCAATTGAACGGATTTTTCGAAGAATTTCGCTTGTTTCGAAGAGGAATTTCGTCCTTGAAAAATGCAGGAGTTCTTAACCTTGGCACCGTCCCTCCTTTGCATTTCATCTATTAAAGTGGAAGCCTGGTGATAAATATCAAATGAGTAGTCCGTGTGGGTCTGACAATTATTCGAAGATATTTTCGTTAGTCAGGAAATAATAAAAGAAGAATTGAGTATGGTTCCTTGTTGAGCTGTTTCTATGGCTATGGCCTTTGAACCGAATGTCAACTGAATAAAGGAAGTGAATTCGTCCTAAATTATCTCATTTTCATATCATTGCGCTCAGGATATTTAAAGAGCGTGAGTTGAAGATTACAAAAAAGTCACAAAGTATCATTCTTTTGAAACATAATTCGAGATATTTTTGCAAAATATTAAATGCTTGGTTTGCTTATTCAGGCACAAACGAAATGTTTTCATTTTTGGTGTAAAGCATAATTAATTCATTTTCAAGAAATAATGCCTTTTTAATAATATATACATTTAAGAATCGCAACTTTCAAAAATTAAAGAAACATTATTATTAATATCGCGCTGCTATAATATTGCATCTTTTTTTTAAAAAATAATTTATCATATTTTCATTCGATTTAATTTTTTTAAATCCCATTCAGTTCATTTGATTTGTTACTTGCCCATTATATATATATATATATATATATATATATATATATATATATATATATATAATGGGCAAGTAACAAATCAAATGAACTGAATGGGATTTAAAAATTTTTAAATCCATATATATATATATATATATATATATATATATATATATATATATATATATATATATATATATATATATATATATATATATATATATATATTTAAATATTTATCTATATATATATATATATATATATATATATATATATTATATATATCATTCCATTCAAGTTAAATAAAGTTTAAGATTCAACCACTGCTTTTTTTTCCCCTTTTTTGGTTATAAGCTCAACTTTAGCAATACAATTGGTTGATTTTTTTTTAACTTATTGTATCTAAAATCTAACGGCGAGAGAAGCAAATAAATAATAAAAGAATATTTAAATAAAAGTAAAATTACTGAAATAAATGAAAAACAAAATTGAAAAGTTTTTCAAATTAATTTTACATGATTAAAAATTGTTTGTAATTGTAAATAGCAAAGAAAAGAGAGAAAAAAAACGAAAGTGGTGTTTTGTTTTACAGTTTTTATATTGTATTTTAAAATATTAAGACATTGCTTCATTCTTTACACGCATTCAATAATTACAAATATAACAGTTTTAATTATTCAATTTGCAGTTATTATGTATGTCAGTTGTATCATGAGGTTCCAAATATTCCTTGTTTTGAAAACTATACTCTCTCGGAAGTCCAGGTAAAATATAAATTCATAATAACATAAACAATAATAACACATAAGAAAACATTAATAAATAAACTTTATGAATTCTTCGTAAATAAAAAAAAAGTACACGCAATTTGTTTGTATTCTTATATTAAAATGATAAATAATTTTAAATTTTAAAAAGTGCTAGAGAATCAGTAATGTAAAGGAAAATGTGTGCAAATGAAAATATGGGATGGATTTTAAAATAATTTTCACCTTTAAATAACAGTATTTTAAGCCAAAAATTACATCAATGTCTAAACTTGCTCTCATATTTTACCTAAAAATAGGCTTACGATTCTTTTAACATTTGATTAAGTAAAATCAATATTTTGCGAGATATTGGAAGCCCATTTTTTATTTTATTAGTCTTAATATTAATATTCAGTAAAGTAAAAAGTATTTGGTTTCCTTGAATGAAGGGACACACTTGCCTGAAGCTATATATATGTCCCAACATTTAACAAATATCTTTAAAAATATTTATTAAATGAGTAAAATAATTACAGAGTAAGAAAACTTATTAATTAATTCTCATTATTAAAAATAGAAAGAAAGTGTAAAATTTAAAAAAATTTTTTATTTGATGTACCAATTTATTGTTTAAGAATTAATCATAAAATGTGCTACAATTTGTTGTTTATAAAAATAGTATTAATACATCAGAAAAATGTGAATTTTTATGTAATTTTGAGTTTTTTTAAAAATTTTTGTGAATGAGTTTAATTAAAAATTTTAATTCAAACTAGAATTCTCCATTGAATAAACCACTAAATATTTGAAAAACTATTAACATAAAAATGTGTCCTTAATTTATTATAAAATAGAGTGACATATATATATATATATATATATAAAATATTATGAATTTTATTTGCTGCCAATTTTTTTTTCTGTAAAATGTTTTTCTAGTAATCATTTTCTAGTATCCAAAATTTGTTTTTCTATAAAAATGTGTTTAAATTATAAGCTTAATATAAAGGTACATTTCAAGATTCTTTACAAACACCACTTTTTCCACTATTATTAAATTTAAAAAAAATCTTGTAAAATACTTTTTTTTCAATTTAAAAGCAAGCGCAAAACAAATCATATTTAAAATAAAAAGAAATAAGTTAACAGTAGATGACACTAATGCATCCACTTCCAGTTTTTAAGATTTAATTTATAGCAGTGAATTTTAATATATTCCTACATATACAACTATTAAAATCCTTTTTGAATTCGACATGATTATATTTTATAAAGAATGTCAGTAATTAATACTTACAGTAAGAACTTTTATCAATGCATATGCAATATATTATAAATATTTAAAAATTAATCTTATATTTTGGAAATTAAATGATATGTATTGAAAATGTTATAAGCAAAGCAATATTCATAAATATTGTTTTCTATTGTATAGATTATATAGAGCGCATAAAGTTCTCTAAGAAGATCTTAAATGATCTTAATATAATCTAGATCTTTTGTTGCTTATGGAAATATTCCAAAAATTGCTTTAATTATTTCATTTCCATTTTATTCATATCGTTATCACCTACTTCACGCTATAATATATCACTCCCTTAGCTACGTTTTGATATAATGAAATATATTTTTTAAAACTTTATTTTGAACAAAACTTTGAACCCTAAAATGAATGCTTAAATAAGTCTTTTTTCAAATAGTATAAAATGATGATTAGTTTTCCAAAAAACAGTATATAAAATTCTTTTTTTAACTACGACTCTAATTTCTTCAAAAAAAAAATAATAATAATAAAGAGAATAGTTGTAAATAAAAGAAAGTAACGACCAGCTTATCAAATCTAAGAAAACAATATGTAATTGCCTATAATTTAAATTAAGCGCATTTTTAACATTTGCTAGCTTAAAGAAACCTATGTATATTAATTTTCTTTTTAGATTACAAACTATTCAACTTAATTTTTATTAAAATTATTTTAACTACTGATATAACTATATATTAACCGAAGAGAACAATTATCAAATAAAGGAATTTTTTGAAAAATGAATTCTACTACTAGCTTTAAAATTAAATTTTATCCCACTAAAGTATTTTTTCAAAAATATATTTTATACATTCTCTTAAGAAAATAAAAACATTCAAATAAATGACGTTATAAAAAACAATATAAAATTATTTTATTAAATTTTAAATTATTATTTAGAATTTTTTTTTAATTTAGGAATAATTTTGAATCTTAAAACAGTAAAACACAGCGTATTCATTGGTTGTATTATGCGCATATTTATTTTCAAATTTTAAGATGTCGCAATAAGATATTATAATAAAGACTTTATTATAGCTTCTTTTGAAATTTTATATTCAATAGAACTCAATATCTTGTCCCTGTTTTTAATTAAAAGTATCCCATTCACTAAAAAATATTTACATTAAATAAGGTTGAATAAATATTTCTAAGAAATGGTTTCTTTTATTCCAATAGAAAAGAAATTTTAATTAAATAAAATTGAATGATATTTTGCACTTATACAATTCTTGTATTCATATATCTATTATGCTTAATAATGAAATATAGAAGATTTATTTTTATATTTTGTTGAACCAAGAATAAAAAGTATTATGAATTTTGTATCAGTAATATAAAATCAATTTATAATTTTTAAGAAAATAATTTTCTGAATTAATATTATTGCTTTATCTAGATCGAAAGATAAATAATTAAAGTTAAATTTTACAGTTTATAAAATTGCAGTGTAAAGTCGATTTTTTCTCGATATTAAAATTTGAATAGGAATTATGTTTTCATTGAAACATAATATTTCAGTCAGAAGTAATCATTTGCGAAAAGATTTGTAAGGCTGTAATTTTAAATTAAATTTATGAAAATAGGAACATTATTAGCAATAATGATTGATTTGTCATGCGTTTTATACTTGATTTTTATCTGTATTTAAAAGGAAATCAATATATTTGATCAAAAAAATAATAAACCCGTTATAATGAAATAAACTAAAAGTCAATTTTATGTTTGTTAGTAAAAATAATATTAAAAGGTTTCATTTGACTTGTGTATTCAAAGACCATTAATGAAACTTGTGAGTGTGTTTCACATTATAATTATTAAAAATATTAATTTGTAAATTTAATCTCCGACTCAGTTAATTTGAGATTTGCCATTCTACATATCGTAAAGACAGTAGAAAATCCATTATATGAAGTGATAGGATTTCAATCAATAAAAGTTAATTTTTAACACTTAATATGTATGCTTTTCTATTCAACAAATGAGAAAAAGTCTTCGCAGGAATTTTTGTCGACTCTTGTATATCTCTCTCTTTTTCTCCCTCTCTTTCTCGGTCATTACGAATTCTAGAATTCCGTGAAGAAAATCAAGAAATTTGAAACTCTGAAACCAAATGCCATTTTTTATCTTTTAAACTATAGTTAAGCTTCAACTAAAAAATCTAACTATTTCAGTTCAAATTTTTTAACAAGAAATGTTTATAAATCCAAGCAAATGAAATTTCTCATTAAAATATTATTTATTGTGTTTACAAGCTATTTAAATAAATTTAATTAATCTCTTCATTTAAATTAAAATCAACCACGGGACAACAGAATAATTATTCCTTAAATAGTTTCTCGTTGTCTCAGATCACGTACACCTCGCCTACTATAAAATTTGCATCTGAATACGATAAAGTACTTTTTATTGTTTTGTTTCTTTTTCAGAATTCAATTATCAAAGCAATTTATTTATTGTTTATTTTCTTTCAGTGGGAATTAATAAAAGATGGGCATAAGGCTGCTGTATTTTAAGCATACTTTTCACATTTAAATGAAATAAATTAATGTCATCAGTGACGATCCATACATTTACTTTTATTATATATAACAATAATATATATATATATATTTAAAAAATTAAAACATATGCTGTTTTCATTAATATAATTTCGTTAAAAAAATTATAATACTGAAATATCTCATTCCTCTGGTGGAATCATTGAATTTTTTGCAAAAGATTCGAGGGACTCAAAAGAAATTAGATTTCTAATAATCGAGTTTTAAAGTTCGAAGTTATAAATTAAGAAATAAATGCTATTTTTCCCTATTTTTGCTAATTTAAATGTAAATTAACATGATTATGTTATTAATTAAGTGCATAAGATATAATATAAGTAGAGAAACAAAACAATTTCTCCACTTAATTGTTTTAAATACATATTTCTTAATTTGACTCCAGTATCTTCACTATATCGGTTCAAAGATTATTAGTTTTATAAAATGCATCTCAGAGGATATTAGTCACTACAAGAGATATTAAAATCTCCTCCATATTTATTCTCCAAGAAGTTAATATCTAAAATTTCAACTCTCAAAGAAGCAGTAGCTGAAAGTTAATAGGAGCCATTTCTTTTATTTTCTCACTCAGTTTAATGTAGCGCGAGGAGATAATATTGATTGAGAGAGAGTAGGCTATTAAAAATCTCAACACATTTTAATGACTCACCATTTCAAAATTTACTGGTCTTTCCTTTTTTTGTACCATCCCTAAGTTTCGTATCAATTAATTAACTAATGCACCTGGCTGTTAGCTCTTTTTGAATGTGTGCCATTATGAATACTTGTCCAAAATACCAAGTCTACTATTTTCGACGTATAAAGTGCAAAACATGATGGGCATGCAGACCTGAATGTGGTGATAGACAAACATCGAAGCGAATGGGAATGTGTAATGTATTAAAGATGTATTAATTTTTCGATGAGAGTCAGTCAGTGTTCAAGACTATCAATAAATCATTGAAAGTGTTATTAAATTGTATGATATACAAAGCCAAATCTAACACTATATTTTGTATTACTTTTGGAAAATAATAAAAAGAATTTCACTTTTCAATTAAAATTTTTTTAAAAAAATTAAGAGAGCATTGTATAATTGTATTTTACTTTTCTGATAATATCTAAAAGTGCTTAAAATTATTTTCTCAATAATATTTAAAACAGTTTAAATTTATTTTCTAAAACTGTTGCCAATACTGTTGTCAATGGTAATAAGTGTTATAATATAATAACAATGATAATAACTGTCGCCAATGGTAATTATAACATTTTGTAATTGCTTAAATTAAAACAAATGTTCCTATTATAACCTCCTATATTTTCAAACTTAGTTCAGACAGGTTGGTCCCTGTTATAAAATTTTTAATAAAAAAAAACTTTAAAATTTCACTAATTGTAATATTTTTCTTATTGCTATGCACACTCACTTTTAAAACTGTTTATTGACTTTATTTATCTTTTAAGAAACTGCGTGCTCAGAGATTTGAAATAAGAACTACCATTTTGCTTAGTTCTAATAAAAAGTTTCAAGAAACTGTACATTTATCAATGTTTTAAATTCCAAACGCTAATTTAAATAATGAAACTAGAATGCGGGGTAGATGCACACATTCATTTTAAAAACATAATTAAATGAAAAACTCAAGGAAAACTAATTATAACTTTTAAAAATGTTTTATAAATTTACAATCAACATATTTAACATATAATTACAGTAACTTTACATTATTTAGCCGTGAAGACTTCTCACATTTAACTGTGAAAAAAAAAAACATTTTTCATTTATGTGAAAAATCACAATTTTATAGCACATTTTTACATACATTAATCAGGCAGTTAGCGATAATGAATTGCCAAGATTTTTAAACAACAATGACATTAAAAGTTTCCAAAGTAATGTATATTGGTCAAGCACTTATTAAACACAGCAATTTCATAGGACAATTCAATGAGATAAATAATCTTCATAAGATGATTTTATTAGTTTGAGTGATCATTAAATTAAATTAAATAATTAATTTAATTCACGCCGAATCTTGATTATATTAAACAAAAGTAAGAATTTTTTATTAATTGGAAGGATCAAATTCCAATTTCGAGCAATATTCTAAACTCACAGGTTTAGTGAGCGCATATATTCAAAGCAACTCAATTTTAGTCTGTAACACATATGAATGTAACTTACATGTTAAATTATGTCACGGTCACAGTTTTTCATCAACATTCTTATAATACTGAATAGCGCGATGACAGAATCACTTTACTTCTTATATTTAAATTGCAATCAGAATTCGCGGTTCACAGAATTTAAGACCCTTAGCCTTGGAACACAGTTGAAAAAAAAAACTATAAAAATGTGTGTGTGTTGCAATAATCTTGAAATTGCAGCTGGAAAAACGTCCACAGTCAAAACTGTAAATCAGATGCGCATATATAAAAGCGGTTACACAAATTTTAAATATTTTCATCTCATGCCCAACTTTTTGCATCTGAACACATTTTTCTTGTTAGTTAGTACTTAATAATCCAAATGGATTGCTACGTGTCTTAGATTTTATTCGAAAAGAAAAGAAATTATTTTTCAAATAAACTGTAACACCCTTTTAATTTAGGAGCGATGTTCTCTATCTGGTTAAAATTATGTTGGAAAAAGCAGAAGTCCATTTCACACACACAGTACCATTTTCTTTTTAATCTTATATAACATCGCACATTACGTGAAACGCATTTAAATTTGCTGGCATAAGCGCCCACGCAAATGCATAATCGCACAGTTAATTTATACATATTTTTTCCTGTCAACTGATTCCATCTAACCAAGTAAAGATAGTATATTTTTGGCTCTGTTAAACGTTTAAAGCACCTTTTTCAGCTGCAATATTCTCAGAACATATTTTACGAGTTATCAAAATGCACGGAGTTTGACGTCAACGTAATGTATATTAAATTACAGTTAAGAAAATTGTTCTATAGTGGTTTAAGGCGTTGCTAAGCTAATAATAGAATATATTTTTCTAATGATTGTCTTACTCATGTAATACATTTTAAAAACTATATTTAAAGTTATTGTAACCTAAAAATACTTATCAGCTAATAAATGATTTACGTTTCAAAGTATATGTTTTAATAGGATCTCTAAATCTTTCTTTATAATTTTTATAGCATATATTTGACTTGAATCTAAAGTTCAAATTACTGCAACTGTAATTATACTATAATTATTTTAAGATCAAACATTATGCATTCTCAGAGCAAATCGTAAATTAAATTAAAGCTTTCTATTTTTGATTTTGAAACTATTTTGAATTTTTACAAGAACTCAAAATATCAATTTATTTTTTACTTATATGAAGTTCGTCCTTTTGATGTAATGCAATGAAATGCGGGCCGTATATTCGTGGCATCAATAAAGTTATTGAACAATGTCATTTCTTTTGAATTCTGGAAACTAGTTTTCAATGTTTTTGTTAAAAAAAAAATACATTGCTAGGTCTCATGTTACTTGTAATACAGAGAAGTGTCTGATTGGAATTGATACTCTAGTTTGTTCTGCTCCATGTTTGTCACGGAGTTGAAGTCAATCGTTGAAGCATACTTAGTTGACATCCGTAAAAGATAATATCAGTTACCATACACAATCTAAATTACCTTAAATATGCAAATTTGGAATGACCTTTCCCATAAAAATACTGAAAGTAGACAAAAGCGTGTATATTTCTAAATCAGACTATCCTAACTAGAAAATGTCAAAGCTATTAAGGCAGCAAATAAATTGATTTGAATATTAATTTTTTTTTATTTTTGATCGTTTGGATTTGAGTTACATGTTTAGCAATCATCGGAAATTCACCTTTTGACGACCTTTCATTTTTGACATTGCAGATGCAATTTTTCAAAATATGAAAGCAATGTCTTTTAAGTGAAAAATTTGTAATAATTTATGTATCGTAATATCTATATGTATGACATATATAATAACTTATATATATTGAAGAAAGTAATTATTGTGTGAACATATATATATATATATATATATATATATATATATATATATATATATATATATATATATATATATATATATTTAATTGCAGAAGTGAACGCAAATGTTCATGATTATTGCAAAAAGTTTTATTGCTGAGTTACGATACCGCTTCAAAGTTATTAGATTTCTCTTTTCAGTCAGTCATAGAATTACTTATAATGCTTATATTATACTGTAGATAACTTCTTTTATAAAAACGTGACATAAAAGTTTGAGGTGTTGCTGGTAAACATTTATAAGTATTTAAAATTTGCAAGTATATATGTGAACTATTGTCATGGAAAGTAAATCAAAGATGAAATTTATTTTACAACCTTTTCAAAACTTAAATAGTGATTAAACACTTAAAAAATGAAATTTCATTTTTTTAGTTCATTTTTTTTCGATTATTCATATTTCTTTGGCTAAATATGTGAACTAAAATATTCATAAAAAATAGTTTCATTTTTCGGTGATAAAATTATCAACACAAAAACTTAGCTAAATTGTCTTTAATTAACATAATTTTCACAAAGCAAAAATGCTTAATCTTAATTAATTAATTGCATAATTTCATTTAATTGTGCGCTGTTTTTATGTTCGTTGTTTTACATATGAATATTACCATGTGACATTGAGCTTCCAAATGAAATTGTAAAGATATGCTAATAAGTGAAATTTCAAAATCGAAATGTGAAATACTTCTATGATCTGTTATCAATAAATAAAAATACTTAATCAGGAGTTTGCAATATTTGCCATCTTGATTAAAAATACTAGGTAATTGTTATCAAAATTTAAATTTTTTCTTAATATTCTCTAACATTACTACAGTTTTCCAATAAATGGCACATTTTTCTTTTTAATACTAACGGCTAAAACTTAACCCTCTTTCTTTTTATTCACCTTATTACTTAAGTGATTCCAAACACCGAAACGAAATTTAGGATTTAAGAACCAATTAGATTTAAGTATTTGTCCCATCTAAAGCACTATGTTGTTGCAGAATTTGAATATTTTTAAAGAAATTCAGATTCTACTGATAAAATCCAGTCAGTTTTTGTTGAAAATTCAAATATAACCATTTTCCAACTCTTGACCCTTTAATGAGAGACAAAATCTCCTCGAAATTGAGTCATACAAAAGCCATTTTTCAATCTCCAAGATCAGTATCAGATGCATTGTGAATGATTTCACTTATATTCAAGATAACTAATCAACAAATTGATATAACGCTGATTGAATAATGATTTAGTTAGTTAATGATTGAATCAGCTTCTAATCGTGAACCGAATATCGCTCGATCTGCATATGATATCTATTAATCATAATCAGTTTTCAAGAATCATTAAGAAAGAAAAAGATATAACAAAACGAGAGCAGCTGTGCATTGTGTTAATAATAGAAGATAAAATAAAATATTAAAATAAAAATTATCAAACTAAATTTTAAAAATACTTTTTTTTTCTTTCAAGAGCTAGCAGCTGATTCTCATAGCAGAATAATGAATGTTTTATGAACAATAAACTGCGTAAAAATCACTCAACTAAAAATGTTTATACACTTTGATTTGATTTTTTACAAATAATAAAACTCTAAAATATTTATAAAAATTTTTACTTATAATTATATTCACAATGATTTAAGATTATACTAATGATTAATGGAATAAAAATGTAGGATAAATGTAAATTTCAACAATATAAGAAATACCAAAATAGTTACCATAATAAAAAAAGTCGATTCTGATTTTTTATCTTTAACCAAGCAATGTTTTGATACATGTTATAAATTAATTTTTAGATTATTTTTAAATAGCTTTAAAGTATTTCCGGGAATATAAAGCTGTAAAAAATATTGTATAATGATTCCGTAACTTTAATAAACATTTTAAAGATGTATGTTTACACTTATCACATAACAAAAGTTTAAAGCAAAAAAAAGGCGTATCCAAGGGTTAATTAATGTTCCTACGTATTGCGGACTCAAATTATCAGTGCTATTTTGCATAAGAGAAAGTCATTGTTAATGACTGGGGGTCATCTTCAAACATCGTGCGAGAGAAAAACCATGAAAATTCTCAAATATACATCTTTACATGTTCATTTGATATGAGCAGAAATATGTAGAAATCGTTTCTATCCACAGTGACAGGATTTTATCACAGCATATTTTTTTTATTTATGAATTTCATATCATTAGCTCCTTTGATCGCAATTTGCATTCCATATCAATTACAAGCTTCTTTCATAATTACTTTAACGCCTCGCACTGCATTTTTTAAAAGCTGAAAGTTGTAAGATATTTAAGCGTAACACTGCTTTATGACTTCCGATACGAGTTTTTAATTGATAGTAGGTTGTATTCAAATATCGCAAAGGAGAAAACCCGTAAAATTTTTAAATACTCACTCAATAAATGTATATATAAATAATAGGAAGTGTTGTTTCACTCATATACCGTTGTTTAACGGTGTCTGAAATTGAATCTGAGACATTTTGTCCTCAAAGAATTCAGTCCTATCAATAAAAAAGAAAGGTACGGTATATAAAGTCCTATCAATTAATCAGTCCTACCAATAAAAAAGAAAGGTACGGTATATAAAGTCCTATCAATTAATCAGTCCTATCAATAAAAAAGAAAAGTACGGTATATAAAGTCCTATCAATTAATCAGTCCTATCAATAAAAAAGAAAGGTACGGTATATAAAGTCCTATCAATTAATCAGTCCTATCAATAAAAAAGAAAGGTACGGTATATAAAGTCCTATCAATTAATCAGTCCTATCAATAAAAAAGAAAGGTACGGTATATAAAGTCCTATCAATTAATCAGTCCTATCAATAAAAAAAAAAGGTACGGTATATAAAGCTTCCCTTATCAACAAAATCCTTATTCTGATTTTTACTGAACTTTAAATGGAATGAAACTTTGAGAATGTCGGTCTACGGGATTGTAAAATAAAAATTTCAAAATTTTGATGACAGTGTTTATATTCACTTTAAAACATAATTAGAGCTGATTTGAACCCTTTGTAAAATATCTTACCATCCATTGACAAAAAAGATGCATTGGAATCCAGATCAAACGAATGTCACCTTAAATATTTAATAACCTTGTAATAAAAGAAAATTTTCAAGCACTCTTATTCGATTTGTTTTTAACTGATATAATCGTAAGACTACATTAGTAGTATAACACTACGTGTTGAACAAAGCTAAGCAAATAATAAGCATCTTTACTTTTCCAAATTATGGTATTTTCCAGACATTTAGATACACTAGGAAGATATCCGATCAGTAGGAACTTTCTCTTGACAGTTACCGACACCTATATTCAAATTACCTGTACTATTTTCTCTAAAAGCCATCCTTTGAACGTCATATAAGAAAGCTAATGTTTAATAGAATACACTCTCATATTATTAATATAATTATAAAAGAATGTGAAAAATATGGTATTTGTTTAATATCATTTTAAAAGTATACTATTATTTAAAGCGCAATATTCTTAAACTAATTTTTAGAGTCATTGTATACCACTTCCATATAAAAAGGATATTTGAAAAAAATCATTATGTATGAGAACCTCTATTTCTATTAAAGTTAATTTTCAAAAGTGATCGCAACAATATTGATGGAAAAGAATCTAACAATTATTGAAATGTTATTTAATATAATATTTGAATGAAGGAAAAGAAATTTGATGTTTGGGTTAAGAAAAATACACAGCAGTGTGTGTAAAAAGTTTTAATTTTAACTAACAATAATTCATTCCATCGTAAAATATTTTCTCAAATATTGCTGAAGTAGTTATTGCCATTGGCTGATAGATGCATCTGATAATAAAAAGTATTGAGTTCACTGAAAACTCATGTAAAAAATATAACGCTCGTGTTTAATTTTTGGTGCACTATCTTTATACTTCGAGTCAATTTTTCTCTGCTGTTCTTCCATAGAGAACACTCAAGAGGAGGTTGTTCCCTTGGCATTCAATGTGATGAAAATGTAGACGTTCAAAGTCTTCTTATCATTGAGATAAACTCATGCAAAATAGAAGAATGCAAAGTTCCTGAAAGTATATGTTTCTCAAAGCTGCTACATGCAAGGAAAACATATTCATTAAAAAAAGGGTGATAACAGATGAATTATTATCTGTCGCCGCAGCTGTTTGAATTTTAACCACGAACTAAATTCTCAAAATTTGTCTAATCCACAGCAAAATTACGTTAGCAATTACAGCGGTTTTAAATAAGTGGTTAGTTCTCTTTTCTTTAAAAAAAAATTTTCAGCTTCATTTAGATTTTTTTGTTTTGTTTTGCTTGCGGGAGATATTCTTAAAAATGTAGCTTTATGTGGTATTATTGAAAATGCCTTTCAGTGTAAGAAAAACAACTGTACATAAGGTAATTCATTATGAAGTACATTTAATGCTTATAATTTCATTGCAAATAAAAATAATTGCTATTGAGATGCTCATAAAATTTATACATAAAAATATGTTTTCTAATAAAATTTGAAATTTTCATATTAATTTACTCATGAAACTAGTTTTCATTTGTTTCTTTTATGATGTATTAGTATAAATTGTACAACAACAAATAACAAAACAAACTCCATGGTTTGATTAACACATATTTTATTGTGGTTATTAACCTATGAATTAGCATAGCCATTAATAAAATCTAACATGAAATAATAAATGCGTGAATCTTTTTTTTCTTTTTTTAATAAAAAATTATTTTAGAAATACATATTGACATTGTAGTTAACAAATAATTATTTAATTTCTCTGAAAGACGGGAAGCAATTAAAAAAACATAGATATTGAAAAGATCAGTAGTATCAAAATCCTTTCAATGAAATAAGAAGATGCTACAATACACCGTGCCACAAGTTTTTACCAACAGAAATGTCTTACATATTTATTTCATGTTTAGTCTTTTTTGCTCACAAGTTATGAAATGAAGAAAAAACACTTAAAATATTAATTGAAGGTGTTGTGTAGAACTTACCAATATTTTAAAACAGCTAAATTAAGGTTTTTTTTTTTTTTGAAAAAATTTAAATATAAAGAATGCTGAATATTCTGTGCAAAATTGCTTATGAAATGTTGAAAGCAAAAAGTTTAGGAAGAACAGAAGAAAATGACATTTATAAATACCATTCATCAATCTCATGCTCTAACAGTTAAAGTCATTCAATGACTCTCATCCAAGGATTAATTTGCTCTTGCTTTAAAATTTTGATGGAAATTTTCTCACCAAATTGGCTAAAATGTTCCACTAATAATGAATCTCAGATTGATTCGAATAAATAGAAAATCCCACAATCATTACGGTTAAAATATTAATTTTAACAATTAAAATATTAATTAATACAGAATTAATATAACACAGTTATTATATTAATTTTTTAAAGATATATTGCATTCAAAATGTGCAATGTTTTGACATAGTTGGAAGGAAGAACGGATAATAATTCTTGAGAACGGATAATATCAAAGCACTTTGAAGTAGAAAATATGTTTTACCGGAACGTTGCAAAAACGTTATAACTGTATTATTTAAAAAAAAAAAAAAAAAACAGAAGTATTGCACCATTTTCAAATGAATCATAAGAAATACTAATAATCAATTTACATAAGATACTTTTATTTATTTTTGGGTCTAATGTATTTCTATTTACAGAGAAAATTTTAAATTTTGATTCAATTCTTTTATTTGTAAGAGGCTTCGTTGTTGTTGTTCTCGTGTGTCAGCTAGGCTGCCAAATTGGGGTGTGCTGCTCCACTTTTCCAACTGAACCGTATTTAGCGTGGAGTCCGACTTCTTCAGTACACACACACGTCATAGGGACCCGTTTATAGAGTAGGTAACCATTCACACCTCATTCACACAAGGAAAGGACAAAGACAGGATAGAGAGAGAGAGAGCACATCCATGCCTGAACTGGGATTCGAATCCAGGACCTCCCTATCCGTAGTCAGGCACACTGATAACTAGACAAGTTGACCGGCAAAGAGGCTTCGTAAAAGTCGTAAATAAAAGTGATATTTGAGAATTTTTGTTCTTGATAAGAAGTTTATCACAATAATGCTGCGCAACAAACTGAATCTTTTGCGCAGTAATTCGTGATATAACTGAACGGCTCAGAAATGTTGAAATACAGAAAATGCATCCGAAACAGATTCAGTAACAAATCAAATCCCATATAAGATGTAAGATAAATCCTAGTCCAACAATAAATCTCTGAATCATTCTCATCGAACAGCAATATCAACAGATTTAACAATCATCCGGACAGAGCATTAATAATAATGATGTAATGATAATGATTAATATAATGAATAATGATTAATATAATGATCTATTCAGAACAGTTAGTAAATATCTTTTTATCAAAATTAGTTACAACAATTGAACAAAAAATAGTTTTGTTTTTTTGAAGAGAATACAACTTTCGACTTGGTCTGGAATCCAATTACCGCTTTAAAATAATATCTTCCACAGCTCTTCCTTTTTATTTTATAGATATTTCCTACGTAATTATCATTTATTCCGAGTTCTGGACAAAATAAGATGGTTCGGTAAAAACCCAAAAGTCAATTCCAAAAAAGTAAGCATGGAAACAACTCTAATAGCGACAATATACATGAACACCAATGTCACACGAAAACGTGATTGCGTCCATTAGGAGAAAGTTTTTCTAGGCAATGATGATTATTTCGTTAAATGACGCACATTTTCTCATACTAATACTAGCCTGTATTTAAAAACGCGACTCTACTTTCCCCGTAACTGATATTTATTTAGCATTTATACTATTACTTATAAGTGGGGTAGTATACTCTTCTAGATTAATATATACATCAAAGTAAATATTCATGATTACTACATTTTTAATTTCTTTTTATATGCCTTGCGAATGCAGATCCCATTATCTGTAAAAAGCTTGCCCATATTCATGCCCTTTTTTTTTTAAACCATTTTCATAATATAATACACAAAAAAACATACATTTTTTACATAAATAATGTTGTTGTTGTTTATCTCCAAATCCAAACCTAGGAATCCGTTGACAGAGAGGAAATCGATGACAAGGGGGGGGGAGAGAATGATAGATTTCGTCCCCTAGTATATTCATACAATTCAGGATATGCTCAGGAGAAGCTTGGTGTCCATGACATTTAGGACAGAGGGGGAATATCTTGTTACCCGGCTACAAAAGTTTAAATAATGTAATATCACTTAATGGAATAGAATTTACCACTGTAAATATTGTGATATTAATAACATTGAAATAAGTAGTTTTCTCAATCTGTAATAAAATTCCAATTAAATTTTTTTTTAAAATGTGCAGTATTTCATTTTTAGAGAAAAAATTTAATTACTTTATAAAAATAAAATATGTATAGTCCTTTCATTAATAATTTTGAGTTCGCTACTTTATGCTGCAATGTATAAACTTTTCGTGAAAAATATTTGCTTAATAGGATAGATTTGCTTCCATTTATTCTTGTTCGATTCTAAATCTGCAAATAATTTACCAATATATGCTACACTGTTTACCAATAAGTATTTGGGCACTTATGCAAATGACGATATCAGCGGTCCTGAGGTACGTCACGGCCTCCGCCGGTATATATCGTGTAGGAACAGCATCGGCATTAGTCGCATGCAAGATGCCGCGCAGTCCGGAGCTCTCTGATTTCGAAAAAGGTATAATTATTGGGTATCACAAATGTGACCGATCCTTAAGGGAAATATCTAGCGATCTGCAGTACACAAAATGACAATAGCCTATGTGATTAAGAAGTGGAAGGAGAGCGGTGATTGTCGGAATGTGCCTCGAGTCGGCAGAACAACGAAACTGGGAGATAAGAAACCGACGAGTGCTGTCCAGAGAAATTTGGAAGAACCACACCCAACCGATGGCAAGGAGTTTCAACAGACATCCTGGAGAATTGTTTCAATGAATGTCATCCATAAGGAAGCACATCTGCTTGGTTTTCATGGACGTGCTGCTGCCCATAAGCCTTTGATCACAAAGTCCAACCGCGTTGCTCGGTTAATATTGTGCACAGCACATCGAAATTGGACCGTAGATTAGTGAAAATGGATTCTTTGGTGCCACTAATCAAGGTTCACTCTTTACCGTTAGGATGGCAGGGTCTGGGTCTGGCATCTGCCAGGAGAACGTCTCCTGCCAGAATGCATTGTGCCTACAGTCAAATTCGACAGAGGTGGTCTAGGGGGTATTTCTCCTGGTATGGACTGGGACCCTTGATCCCCATTCATGGTAAGCTCAACGCCGATGCCTACTGCACCATTTTGGATGACAATGTACTTCCTACGTTGTGGCAGTTTTACGGGTTGAACCCCTGTTAATTTCAGGACTACAATGCCAGTTGTCATGTTTCGAGGTTAACCAAGGTTTGGTATGGTGCCAATGAAGTTCATCGAATGGACTGGTCTGCCCAGAGTTCAGACCTGAACCCTATCGAGAATCTCTAGAACGAGTTGGATCTCCGAATTAAGGGGTGCACTACCCGTTCAAAATAGGTGAAGGAACTTGCTTGTTCTCCAAGCCGAGTTGAAGACAATACCACTAGCTGTAACACAAAGACTTGTGGAAAGTATACCCAGAGGTTTCACGCTGTAATTGCCCATCGTGGAGGTTCTACTAATTAATGATTTTGTATAGTTAGTTTTTATTTTCTACCACAGGTGTTCAAATACTTATGGGTAGACAGGGTATAAGCTACTAAACTTTTTTTAACAATATTATGTTTCTGAAAATATGCGTTGAAAAATATCGATAACAAACTTTTGCCTCTGTACACATATCCTTATAGGATATTCATGTTAGTATTTGTAACAGTATTTTGCTCCTCTAATAAATGTATTTATTGTATCTCAATTTATCTCCAGTCTTTTTTTTTTTTGTTTTTCTATCATTTGTTAATAGTGTGTTGCTTAGCACGAGTTTGTTAATAGTATAGTAGTATGCATATTTTCCATATTATTTTTCATTTTTCGTATTGTCTTCGTATTTTAACTTTCCTTAAAAAGTTGCTTTTCCTTAAAAACTATATTTTATAAGTTACAATGTAAGATTTGTGTAAATTATTGAAAGAACAAATAACGTTTTTATCGTTATTTTTTAATTATCTTCCATTTATTTCATTGAAGTAAGCCACATTGCAACAATTCGCATACAATAAATATACTTATTTGAATTTACTCTTAATTGAAAAAACAATTCTTTACTTAAAAATTCTATTACTATGAAGTTCTTGAAGTCACTTGTCCATCATTTGAGAAAAGTCTAATTTGAGTTTATTGCAGGAGATATAGACTAAAATTGCTTTTTTCTTTGAATTTCAAAATTCTGGATTTCAGTCCCTCTATTATTTTGCTGGGATTTTAGTGTTTCATTTAACGCCATTGATTCGATATCCAGAGAGGTATATCACAAGTTCATACGCATGGAACGTCCAGGCTTTTGGAATGGGAAATGAAACTGTCATTACCAAAATCACGCTGTTAGCTCCCCTACTATATAATTATCTCTATTAGGCGTATCATAATGAATTAAAATAATAAAGATTATGGCCCTGGTCTATTGGACTAATAACATTTAGTAAGAGTAAAGAAGTACTGGTACTCTTTAAGGGTGAACGACATTTTTGGAATTTGCACAAGCAAGATAAATCATTTCTATAATAAACTTATTTAACACCAGACAAGTCAATAGAATCTTCTGAAAAACATAGATAAATAACATTTTTCATTTCACTTTTTGTTAATATTGTATTATTAGAAAACTTAATCACGCCATAGTAACAGGTGCCGACGGGCGTCACTATCAATCCTTATCAAAGTGATTCAGTGTATGGAAAGGATTCACGAGAGAAAAATGTTCATATTGTACGTACGATGTTCCTTGACGCAAAACTCAGACATTTATCTCACTAAGATGTCTGGGTACTTATCATGAAAAGGCTTTTAATTTTCATTGCCCCTCTTATCCTGCATTTTGTTACAAAAAGATTACAGTCTTAATCAGTCGATGTTTTTCTTTCGTGTTACTGTAACTGGCATGTGTGTTGATAAGGAAATATGTTACAGATCAATTTACAAAACGATATAAAGTAGCTGTTATAAATAAGAAGTGTGAAAGGATTCGCTCGCAATTTTGTCAACATACAGCAATAGAAATTTGTACAGTTCTTATCATATTAAACGAAAATTGTTCTATTTCGATATTTATCTTCTGATCTGTTATCGCCGACTGGTCAATTAGAGCTTTGTGTATATAATTGAACATGTATTTGTTTGTTCAAGCACTGTAAAATTTCTCATCCCCCGATAGATTGATTTGATAATTAGAATAAAGTTATTTACATAGAGTGATTTACTGTCTCATCAAAGAATCGCTAGACTTTTTTTTTTTCAAAATGAAGTGAAAGGAGAAGGAAAATTCTATGCATAGTGAAATTCTCGAAACATTTAAGTTAAAAAATGTTTCAAAATAGAAGGGATACATCGGGGCACTTACATTCTCGAAACATATAAGCCAAAAAAGGAATTATTAATATGAAAATAGTATTTACTTATGTATGTTCATAGTTTATTTTACAGCCTATTTTAATTTTTTTTAATTGTTTCGTGTAATTAATTTTTTTAATTGGATATATGTTTTGCTCAACTCAAGGAATAACAATGAATGACACAATATTAAATGGTTGCTAATCCCATATGAAAATAAAGAATCTGGAATAAAATATTAGTGTGCAATTTCCAAACCGCTTAAGTTAGAAAATACTTTATTTTGAAAAATTAATAATAATTTAGAATCATTGATGACAGCTTCTCTATTTTTTTTAGATTTCTGTTTCTCCTTCGGAATGATGATATATATACATAGAATCATCAGAGTGCGCTAATTTCAAAAGAATTGCTATATATGCAATTCTGAAATCACTGAAGCAAAAATAAAAGTTTGTTAAGAAACCTTTTGATGTTCGGTGTGAAATTTTGTATTATATTCCATTAACACTGGATAACCTTAATATTTTTATTTGATTCCCAAAAGTAAGAAGAAAGGAGATTATTCGAAAGATGTGGTACATTAAAGCTTGAAATTAACTATATATTCGTACAACAAAGAATAATTAATGACAATATCAAAGATTTTTACACCATTCATAATTGAGGATAATAAAGAGTTAGCAATATAAAGGCTATGATACTAAAATGTATGCAGGCTAACAAAATGTTTTTGCGCCAATGTGATGTAAAGAGAGAAGTGAATAGTTCTGATTCCGGTGTTAAGATACACCAAATGGTCATGTTCTTTAGAATAAGTTCGATCTCATTCATTGTTGAACAGCAGGAAGCTTTTACCCTGTTGTTCTGCGTGGAAATCAGAACAACAGGGTAAAAACTTCCTGCCGTGGTAAGTACTTGATGATTTTTCGAATTACTTTTTTTCCTACTTATAACTGTCGCCTAACATTAATTGTACAAAAGCTCCATCATAGTAGAAAATAGCTCAATAGTTTCAAGCTGTTTCACTATTTGTCATATGATGTCAAATAGTTTAGATATAGACTAACCTTGAAGGCCTTGATAACCTAGTGGTTAGGTCATCGGTCTTCCGGAAAGGATTCCCAATGCCGCCAAAGACCCAACGAG
Source organism: Latrodectus elegans (assembly GCA_030067965.1). Classification (NCBI taxonomy): domain Eukaryota; kingdom Metazoa; phylum Arthropoda; class Arachnida; order Araneae; family Theridiidae; genus Latrodectus; species Latrodectus elegans. The sequence goes on along the minus strand of CM057815.1, from coordinate 23,410,986 downwards.
TACATGCGATATCTATGATCATTAAATCTATGTAATCGAAAGTCTTGTGGTCAGTTATTGAACAGTTACCTTGAGTGTAATGATCTGGAGAAAATTTCCTCTCCCTCCAGATCAAAGTTAAAATTGAGGGAATGGATCTGCTGGTGCCATCTATCGGAGGAGTCTTAGACGGAAGACTTACTTCCACCTTCCGGTTAAACGAAAGACACACCCTTCTGACTTAACTTCGCACAGTCATCGGCAAGCCAGTTTGGCTTGTCCAAGTGTCATAAATAACAACGACATATATATACTTCTTCACTTGACTATGAATCAACATCATTGGATGTATTGGGAACCATTCCCAATAATCAATCACACACACTGATGTATTTCTAAAATATATTTTATAGAGAAACCACAGACTGAATGTGATATTTGATCGTGACTGAAAAATTCCACATCAGATGACAGAAGAGCTCATTATCATAGCACAACTTCTCAGACGCAACAACTTCGAAATGGATCGTTCTAAAGTCGTGAGCAGTTCTGCATGCATCTTCCGCTTTGTTTTTTAAAAACCTTTTTTTTTTTTCTTTTTTTTTTCAAATTAACAGTCCATTCATGCGGAATGACGTCGTAAATTAAGATGGATCTTGCTCCTCCTCCTCTTTATGAAACTTTTGAAAGTTCCTTAAGCCGGTCAACGCTCGCTGAAAAACTTGAGTAGTATTCACGACTCGGAGAGTTGTTTTTTTTTTTAATTAACCTTTATATAACATTTATGCAAAGTTTTGTCTGTTTAATAAACTGAAATTTATTAATGTAAGCACGCACTTTGAAAAGAGGGTTCAGAAAACAAACTTCAATTCTTGTGTTCAAAACAGTGAACTTTAAATCGTGTGTATTAATTATTAATCTGGTTAGCAGTAGATCGTAATTTTTTAAAAATATGAAACATTATACCTGAAAAAAGTGGAAGGCTGATGTATTTTTAACCACCATTAATCAAATTATGCTTTAATTTGGAAAAGTAGTATCTTACATTGATTTTTTTCTAAAGTAAATTTTAAATTTGACAGTATATGAAGACCTCCGATACTTCTAATATAACAATGATGTTTGCATAAAAATGTAGAATAGTGATTAAAATTGGTATATACTATTAAATCAATTTGTCTTGTTTCTAATGTTCAAGCTCTTTTTTTTTTTTTTTTTTTTTAAAAATGATAAATATTTATTGAGAAACTTAAACACATAAAAAGTTGAGAAAAATGATGGTGAAAAGAAAAAGAAGAAAAGTTAATTCCAACAGTAGTTTAACAAAGATCTTTTGAAATGAGAAAAAAATAGTCTTAAAAAAAATTAAAATTTTTTTTAAAATTCTCTTTTACTTTATAAAAATTGCGTGAAAATTACGAATTCAATAATTTCTAAATCACTATTTAGAAACTAAGAAAATTACCATTTAATAATACAAAATAATCAGATCATTAATATTTCATAAAAAAATAAGTTCGAAATATAGATTTTTCTTATTTGAACTTTACTTTGTATCTTCATGTGCAAGCATCATTATTTTAGTTTTAAGTATTCTTTTGAACGAAATCGTTTCCTGTAGAAAATACACGAGAAAGAGGGGGAAAAATTACATTTTTCCAATTTGTTTTACAATGTTACGATAAATTCAGGGATTAATAATATTATATAAGAAATTTACTAATCTTTTCTGCGTAAGAAAAATTAAAATGTTATTGAAATAAAGAAAGAATTTTATTCGAGAGAAGTGATTTAGTCATACCTTTAGAAAGACAAACTTAAGTCTATTAAACTGCAAATATTGCCAAATTTAAGTGTATGAAAATGTTGATTATCGAAATTTTTACAATTAAGATAATGTATAGCAATATTTTTTTTTTTTTTTTTTTTTTTTTAGCTTAAAATGTTTTCAATGATATATTTAGATATGATGATGATGATATATTCAATGATATATTTAGAATGATAATGATATATTATATAAGATTTCCATGAAACAAATGTCTAATATCAACATCTATAGACTGTAGACTGTTTTGTTGTTTGTTCAACAGTTAGGGATGTCCATTTATTTAGTGCCTCACAGCTGTCTATTTGTCTCTCTTTTTTTTAGCGCGAAAGGTGAGAAACCATCGATAACATGCAGTTTTTATTTTCACAATATATTGTCTAACAAACGATTTCATGTGAAATAGAATCGATAGAATTTCTTCATGGTTCTTCGTTATAAAGACGTAAAGATTGTTCACCTGCTTTCTGCTCTGTGTAAGCAAAGAAAATGGCAAACGATTTTAGAAATAATTCTATCGTTGAGGCTATGTGCGAGCGTTCATACACTATTTCCGTTGCAAGTGAATCATAAATGAAGGGATTTTTTTTTATTATACTGTTCATTTATATTTTTTATAAGGTGTATTATTATTACAATGTATCAAAAATAATACTTTCGAAATAAAAGGAGCTCTAACTTGTTTTTATTTAGAATTTTAGAATCCTTTGAAACAAAATGGCAGTTAAGGAATGCCAGTAAAAGCAATTTCTTTGAATATTTGGCATGTGATCAAAAAGTCATGTTTTGTCATCATAATCTATTAATCATTTCCATTTATTCATTTTTAATATATTGAATAAAACAATTAAAAAAAAGAAATGGCGGAGTAAGTAAAAGATATGAATACTACTGATATTAATTTTCAATATGCTTTTTTCATAAACTGATTTTGATGAGTGTGATTTTCATATTTTGACAGATATTTGATATCAGGATTTATTATTGAATAACTAACTCGAGAGAAACACTGACAGACGACAAATGAATTAAGTGATAATATTTTAAAAAATTATTGTAAAAATTTACTTTTATTAAATTAGTGCCTAATGCACAAAAGTTTTTTAATGAAATAATATTTTTTTCAATATTCCCAATAGTCATTGTGTTTAATATGTTTATATATGTATTATAATTTTTGAAACTTGAAACGATAATTAGTGATACAATGCTAAGAAAAATATTTAATACGATAAAAATTTTGGAAAGAGAATATTTTTCAGAAACTTAATCTGCTGTTTTAAATTCAATTATGAAAACTACATAAAACCTTTAAAAATTCTCTCAAAACGTAACATAAAACTATAATCTAATAATAGAAATTAAATTTTATGAATTAAATTCCGATTAACAATATGAAGTAAAGAAATTAAATCAACTCATTTTTTCCATTTTTAATTGTTCCAAAGAAGTTACGCTTCTTAGATTTCTATTTCCAATTAAAATGCCTTTCCTTCAGAGGAAAGTCTTGGAAAAAAACTGACAGTCGTAAAATAGTGTTCAATATCCTTACTCTCAGATATTGAGTTACAACAAACCGCGTTCTAGTGTTTAGACATCTACACATCCCGGAGTCTAGTTTTAGAAAGAAGTAAACAAGACGTTGAACCAGTCGCGTCTCGCCGACGGAACATAACTCTTTCCGCGGACGTATTCGAAGTTCGATAATTTAAGGGTAGTCTGGTTCGCGTATTATTCCTTTGTTCTATTTTACTGCGAACATCGACTTCCTCAGCTCATATATTTATATGGGTGTTTATCAGTAAGTTTCAGAAATCGTTGTGTATTGTCGAGAAATCGAAAGGAAGTCTTAATAATTGGGCTGCCCCCCGTTTATCTTATACTTCTTGTGAATTTGACCTTGTGGGTTAATTACTTTAAAACTTCATGTTTCTTTCTTATGAAATCCTGTTTTATTACAGCGAAATTATGGATTGCATATTTTTATTATGTTTATCAATTTGTGATTGGAAGGGAACAAATAAGATGGGGTTTGGTGATTGGTGATTCACTGAACTTTGCGTGTGCAGCGAGACGCTTTTATGACTTTGTTTATCTAATAGTCTCGTTTTCTTGGTTTTAATGTTTTCATTTGTTTAATTTTTATTTTGACAGTTTAATAACTCAATTCTTGATTTATATAATCATTATATGAATTGATTTCTCTGTACTGATCGATTTTGATGTGTTTTCCACAAATTAGAGAATTAGGGACAGTTGAAATATTTATAGAGAAAAAAAATGAGCGCCAAAAACAAGAAAATAATTTTTCTACTTTTAATATATTTTTTTCATAAATTTCTTTAAGAACCTTAAATCTCATTCAATAAAAAATAATTATTTCAAATTCAAATCAATAATTTTTCATTGATAATTTTATTCAAGAATAATTTCGTTTTAAAGAAGTAATTATAAATTTTTTTTTTCCAATTCCCGGCTGACCTTAGAATTTAATACATTCAGTACTACGGAGGGAGTGGGTGAAGTTGAGGGAAACTTATGCATACTTACTTATACAGAGACTTATCCAATATGTGTGCTATTTTTATCCCAAAAAAGAAAGGATAGAACAGCATATACAAAGAGAGAAAGGAAGATCTATGCCCCAACCAGTACACGAACCCGGGACCCAATGCTTTGACGTTGGGGACAAAGATAAGCACTCCGCCATCTGCCAACAGAAACTATAAGATCTCTCTCAAAATAAAATAAAAACTTGAGATTTATTTAAGAATAAATACATTTGAAAAATATAAAACATATTTACACAAAAAAATAAATAATCCAACCGTAGACAAATTTTGCAGTTTTATTTAGTTTCAGAAAAGAATCTCACTTTTATGGTTATTATCAGCACCTGCCAATATCAATTGTCGAGATTTTGTTGGAAGATAGAAAAAAATATTAGATAACAAGAACCGCTTCAGAGTTCTCAAGATTTAGCAAAATCCTAGCTGAAGAGCAGAGCATGACTTGGCTACAATCAACGGAAATTCTTTATTTGGATTTAAATACGTACGCTGCAATGAATTCAAGGCAAATTAATAAAGGATTAATAGTTACTGCAGATTTGTGTTAAAAACGAAGGCAAAAGGCTATATTGAAAAGACACACCCAGTCCTTTCTTTGCCCTTTCTCTAGATAAAAGCTATGCATTTGGAACCACGTGACTCGCTGACAGCAATGCATTCTAAATTTAAATTCCGAAAGCATAGTAATCTATAGCAAACGAAAACCTCTTATCACTAGCAATACTTCATTTATTAAATATTTTTGTCTTACTCATGATATCTCAAAACCACAGTTACTCTTTTTTACTTAAGTTTTTCTTTCATATGAAATACTACTTCAATAATCTCGTTATGAAGTATCTTTTGCCGAGCCAACCGTTGCCATAAATATAGCCAAGAGTTTCATTTCAAAAGATATGAAATTCGGGAAACATAAAAATTATATTGCAAATCAGTGAAAACTTAATGTTTTGGAGATTAATATGATTAATTCATATTTTCTTATTTAGTTAATATTGGTAGTTTTCCACAGCCCAGCACATGAAATTTTGTTGTTGTACTAGCGTACTTCCTTATACCTAGTCCACAGTAGGGTACTACCAGTTAGTTGAAGCATCTGAGTGGGGAAGTCTTCATAATTAGAAACAAGAATCAAGCAGAAAATACCATAGTATTTGACTTCCCATCCCCAAAAATATCATTTCACTTGGAGGATATTGTGACCACAACATATTTAACTTCATATTTTCAGTTTAAATGGGATTCGAAATTGCTACCTTTCAATAGGGAGAAAGGCGTAAAATAATTCCATATTTTATTTTACTGATAAAATTAATAAACTGTCTTTTTCACAAACGAAATACAAACAAGAGAAAAAAAAATTGTGACAAGGTTAATAACATTTTCAGGTTATTTCTTTTATTAATTGTATATAATTTAACAATAGAATGAAAACTTTCTTACCAATAAAGGAAAAATTTGTGTCACTTATGATTGGGAAGCAATCTTGGAAATTTTACCCTACAGATTTGGCTTGCTTATTACTCTATGTGTCTTTGGAAAATAAAGACAATTCCAACTAGAATCAGCAACTTGAAGTGAATTACAAACCACTGAAAATATTCAAGCTAAAATAGGAATCAAATCAATGAAATATTAAGTAACGAAAAGAAAAAATAAGATAGATCTTCTTCATTGTTTAGACCATAGGTTCCCAAAGTGATCCAGGTGGACCCCCAGGGATCCATAGGAGATCCCACGGGGGTAGAAGACGTGAAAAGAAAACATGGGTTAACAAGTTGTAAGTGGGGTCCACGAAATATTTTTTGGTTTTCATAATAAAGAATAAAAATTTTGGCTTGGATTTACCTATCAAAGTAGAGAGATAGGATCATTCACTAGGTAGGTACTCAAAAATATTCCAAACTCAATTCAAACACAGAATTGAATGGAACAATAAATAATAGTACAAGTATTATTTTAATAAATAGTGCACAAATGAAAATGTGCTACTTTTTTTTTTCATCTTAACCCCCCCCCCTCCCCCAATTTAGAATAATATTTTTTTAGGAGTTTTGTGAATACAGTAGAAATGTAGCAGCAGGGGGTCTACCGAAAATAGTAAAATTCTGAAAGTGGTCCACGAGAAAAAAAGTTTGGGAACGCATGGTTTAGACACATTAGACCAGATGAATTGAAAACTTGTTGAATGTCCTTCTTTGTTGATACATGCTAATATAAATCAATGACATGAAAAAATTTTTTCGAAGCGAATATGTGAAGATCTTTGGAGAAAAAGAATTTGCAATGAATCAACACTAAAGTTTTACAATCCTAATTTTTGTCGTCTAAAAACTGGAAAGTTAGACTGAAAACTTAAGAAACTAAAAGAAACACAGTATAAAAGGTGCGTCTTAACGTTAACTACAATAATGATGTAAACACATAAATGAAGAAAAGAGTTATGATGCAATATAAATTACATTTCAGAAGACAATTTATGGAATACTTTACATTTTATGGCGATAATTACATTTCCATCAAAAAAATAGTTTTTGCGTTTATTTTAGAAAATATTTTTAAAAAGTTAATCTTCGTGACTAGCACATAATACCATTTACAAAATGTAAACACTACTTTTTTTTCCTTTTTTATTGCTTGTGTCCCAAACTCCTATGCCATATATTTGATTAATGAAGTTGATAATTTTTCATTCAAACTTTAAAAGAGAAAGGAATAATAGTATCTGAATTGATGCCATGAATACAAGCAAAATCATGATAAAAGTAAAAGAATATTTATATCATGCAATCCATAACCAGTAAAGTTTGCTCTTTCCTTGATTTTTCAAATTAATCATACACTAAGTAATTTATTTTTTGAATTCTTCTTTAGTTCTGAAATGAAACTGAAATACATGAATAAGGCGTTTTTTATATTCATTCACAATAATACATTTCTTAGTTTAGTTGTTTTCATATTTGATAACTTTAGAATAAAAATATTAATGTCCTTATTTACTTCTAACTGTAACTGCAAAAGAAAGATTTTAATTTTTTTTAAATAGTTAAAGATTAATATGTTATGAATGATCTGTATTATTCCCTTAAATATAAATTCCATTAAAATTTATATATTTTTTTTTTACATATTATGTGAAATAAATGTTAATATTTTATTAGAAAATATTTTCAAAACATCTGTATAGAAATCAATTAGATTCATGATTTATATATTTGTTAAGTACATAAAAAGTATGAAATTTCCATAAGTAATATCATTGAAGAAATATTACTTCAGTTTCATAATGCTTTTTACATGAATATTAAGCTATCAATATAATAATTTTTATGAATTTATTTACAAATATTTGCAATATTTTTAGATTATCACAGTTATTATCTTTTCTTATAAGATATTATTTTAATTTTAAGAATTTTTGACAGAACAGATCTACAGACACTAAACTGTATTGCTACTATTTTTATTAACTAGAAATATATGTTAAATGTTTAAAAAATGTGTATAAAATATGTTGCAATATATATTTAAGATACTTACTGTATACATAAAATTTTTAATTAAATTTGACCATCTTTAAAAAAACCAAAATTATTTTGTAAATTAATTATGTATTATTAGTTAAGCGTAGTACTGAAGATAAATTTATTGTTCAAAAAATTGGAAAACTATCTTTCTATAGACAAATTTTGGACTGAAATGTAATGTAAAAAATAGAATAATTTATATTATAATTTTTTTTAATTAAGAAGCTACTAAATTTATATTGTTCCTGAGAAATAATTCTTTTCTTTTAAGATTCATAGATATGATGTGAAATTAAAATTTGGAATGTGTGAAAAATTTAATTAAATATTCTAAAAGAATAATATATTTTTATATGAAACATATATTTAAATTTAGATTAAAAGTTTGTGCAAATGCTAATAACTAAGCAAATAATAAGAAAAGCGTATATAACCCTATTCACACACACAACATATCTTTAAAATATTTGATCAAAATAAAAAAGGATTCTAGGTTTTAAGCTAATAAAAAAAAAATAGCACCAACGGAAGCTGCTGGATTTTTGAGGGTAATAATTGTCAAGTAAGACACACCAGACATCGGCTGGATGTCACTTTCTGTTGAGTCCAAACTCTTAGTGAAGCAGAAGAAAATCTTTTCCAAAAAGTCTCAACCCAGTCGGAACAATTTTATTATTTCCATCTGATGTCTCTGTTTTGATGGATGTCTTTTTTTTTTCCCCTGCCCTCCACTTGAGTGATTTAAATATATTTTTTCTCTGTTATAAGTGATTGATGATTGCTTTTAACTTCAGAGCAATAAAATTTCTTTGAATATCAATCATTTGATCTCAACAAGTCCAGAAGACAAAGGACGATGATGTGTCGTAATTTCTCCTAATCTCTGATATTAAATCGTTAAGATGTCTGCCCTTGACGGGTGTGTTTTAAATATTATTAGACCACATGTGTATAGTCTACACAACAAAATATTATTCATTCATATTTTATGAAGTTCAGAAAAAAAGATAGATATTGAATTTCGACAGTTGTCTTCATCAACGATAGATGATTTTTTTTTTTTTTTTACTTTTCACACCTATAAAATGATAAATGTAATCTTAATGATTTTGGAGTCATTATTTTGTATTTAGTATTCTAAATTGAATTTTCGGAATTCTGATATTCGTTATAATCGAGCTGATAGGGACAAATTTTGACAATAGGTAGCAGTACCAAAATATCTTAACTATACACACTTATATATTGTTACAGTTCACAATCTTTAATTTTGCTTGATAACATGATCGTTGGCAATTTTGCTTTTGTCAAAAGTAAAAAAAAATAACTATATATTATAGATAGATAGATAGATATAGATATATACACTGGTGTGCAAAAATTAAGGACGAAATGGAAAAATTAGCATAACAGCTTAACAAACAGGTAGATCGGTCCGAAAGACCAATCAGAAGATCGACTACGGTCAGGTACACAAGGGCATACTCAAATTACCAACATGAAGTAAAGGGGGAATGTCGGAGGGGTATAAAGCAGGCTGGCGGTGTACGCTCCGCGTTTTTGTGAAAGCTATTGCACGGCGATATCAGTTTAAACGACGTATAGCTGCTTAATCAATGTGAAATAATGAACAGGCAACCTCATAGATGACGTCTAGATGACCTTGCGCGAAGTCGAACCATTAGGAAGGTTGAGGAAGGTCGAAGTGTGACAAGTGTAGCTGCGGAGTTTGGAATCACTTACAGCATCGTTTCACGAATCTGGAGAGCATTTCAAACTACAGGAACAGCTGTCCGACTGTTCAGAAGTGGTCGTCCACGAGCAACGACGACGACCGGTATATGGTCCTACAGGCAAGAAGGAACAGGTGGAAGACGACTGGAGAAATCGCGAAACACCAACAGACAAATGGAAGAAAAATAACACTGTTTACAGTGGCCAGGGGGCTGCACAATGGTGGCCTATTTGCACGACGACCTGTACGTTGTGTACCATTTACGTCAACCCACCGGAGAAGGCGCTTTGTGTGGAGCTGGAAACAGCAGGACAGGACGGACCAGCAATGGGCTCGAGTACTATTTACGGCCAAGAGCAGATTTAGTCTCACTACCGATTCTGGACGCACACACATCTGGAGACAGCGGGGAAAGCGCAATAACCCCTTCAACATCGTCAAAAGGGGCCGGTTTCGAGGTCGCGGTGTTCTCGTTTGGGGAGGCATCATGCTTGGTACCCGTACTGACCTTCAGGTCGTTCAAGGAGGTTCAGTCACCGTGTCCCGTTATTGTAATGATATTCTCCTTCCTTATGTGCGTATTTTTAGAAGTGCTATGGGTTCCCAGTTCCTCTTCATGGACGACAATGCTCCACCTCATCGTACAGAGGCTATCTAAGATCTGTTGGAAAGTGAGGATATTGGAACGCATGGATTGGCCGGCAAGATCCCAGGATCTAAATCCAATCGAACACTTGTGGGATTTTCTAGGGAGACGCTTGGCGGCACGTCACCAACCACCAGTAACGATTCCGGAGCTGCGATTGGCGTTACAAGAAGAATGGGCAGCAGTGCCTCAACAACTTATTGACAACCTCATACTCAGTATGGACAGACGATGTCAATTCTGCACAGCAGTCAGGGGAAATCATATCCCCTACTAAAAACTGGATGTTTCTTGCTAGAGAACTGTCACGTGGATGTTTCGGCCGTCTCTGTCATTCTGGTCCATGCTCATTTTTCAATAAAGTTCCTTTTAAATAATTTGAAATTTTTTTTTTCGGACAGTGTTTTTTTTTTTTTTTTTTTACTTTTTCCATATTCTTACATCTGGAGGATGTTCTGGTACGATTTTTATTGATTTGGAACACTGATGAGCGTTACTGCACTAGAAAAACCGTTTCGTCCTTAATTTTTGCACACCAGTCTAGATAGACAGATAGATACAGATATAAATGTATATATGCATTATAAATTATAGTGTGTTTATGCACATAAGAATTTATAAAACAAATTTAAATTGTAAATTGAACAAATTGAATAAGTGATTTTGTTAAATACAACTTATTTAATGCATAAATTTATTAAAATATTTCGAACTTTCACAGTAGTTGTTTAGCTTAAAATTTAATTCATAGAATTCCTCTATAAATTTCACAACGGAAGACCATAGTGAGATTTAGATGCATGTTAAGATGAACAGTTTCTTCTATTTGTTAAATAAAAGACTTTTTTGTAAGCATCTTAACCTTAAAACTCTTTATTCTAGACCACAAATCTCTAAATTATATATATATAATGAAAGAAAATTATAAGAATGTTTTCAAAAATTAATTTTTTTTTTTATTTATTAAAAATGTTTAATGAATAAAATTATTTATAGTAAAGATTTTTAAGAAATATTTATATCATAATTTTATGTTTTCACGTTAATATCATTCTCTTTTATATAAATATATTATTTTTAATAATTCATTTATTAAATTAAGATAAAAATTATTTTGATAACGTTATTGTTATTCTCTGCTATATCAGTTGTGTCTGAATGTTAGATCTAGTAATAAATTACTGAATCAGGCGGGCATTTACGAATTTTACTTCACTCTTCAGTTTCCACTCACATGATGATACATCTCATCATTTTATAATTAATCTTTAGTAAAACCTTTTAAAAGAATTCTAAACAGAAATACAGCTTGATATTTTTGCGAAAATCGTAACATACGGTATGTACGTATCAGTATCACCGCAGCAATTTTTTGTCAAACCAAAATAGTGCCTCCCACAACATGCGCCTAAAGATCCTAACAATGAAGTAAATCAAAAGCAAGAAAAGATTTTTACGTATGTACCTTATTTGGAAAATAATTATTTTAATTTGGAAAATATATTTATTATTTGGAAAATAAATCCTTATTTGGAAAATAAATAATTATTTGTGTGTGATTAATAGTGATTGGTAGTAGTGTGGGTGAGCGGTTAACAAATATAATCCATTACAAGAATATTTTCACTCTCCGAATTGTCGCTCGAATCATCGATTTAAAATAGATAATGTGAAATTGATTAATTCCTTCTGGAGACTCTAAATATTAAATTAAAAATAAGATGTATAATTTCTTAGTAAGTTTATTAAAAAAAATAATACATACATTAAAAAAAATTAGTTTATTAAAAAATAACAATAGTCTTGCATATTAATCAGTCCTTTTCATCTTTTGTTTATGAAGCCTAAAAAAATGTGTCCAATGTCGATTGCTTTTCTCTCTCTTTTCCAAGACTTTACGGAAATAATTAATAGCATTGTCGTTGTAAAGATCTTTAACCTTACTGATATCAGTTTGGTTTGGGTGCCATTCTAAGACCACTGCTCTGACATTCTCCCTCTTTTTCAACAAATGAACGAAAACGGTGATCAAAATGAAATAAGTTTCGGTTTAGAATGAAATTAAAAGCGAAATTTTTGGTCTACTTTGGCTATGAATATTCGATAGGGAAAAATTTTTGTTCAGTATAGAACTTTGATGTTTAGGCAAGCATCATAATTCAAGAGAGATGAAACACGATTTTTGGTCCCCTGAGTTTGGCGACCCAACACATCATGCTCCGAGAACTAAGAAGTGTTCGTTAGAATTCGTTGTAGTTCGTTATCCGAATATGTGTTCGTTGTGTCCGAATACAAATATATTTCGTGAAAGTGTTTGTTGCCTGATTTGTTTGAAGTCCGAGCTGTTCTTTAACCGATCATCCCCTGTAATTGGTTGCGGTGATACTCTAATACGTTAAGTACCAATATACTCTTAAATATTTCCATATTTAATTTTTATTTTAAATTTATACATTTCTTTTCAATGAGCTTAAAATAAATTGTATAGGAGTACTTCAAAAGAAAAAGAAAACCCATTTTCCACTTTTTAATTGAATTCAATTTCAAAAGCTATATCTATAAAATCTAATAAACAGGAAATTGCAAGCTCCTTAATCATTGTATTTATACATTGTTCATTTGTGAGTTACGAAATATTTTCGAGAAAATGCACATATATTATTGGAATATTTTAATTGCCTTTAACAAAATCTATGCAACTATAATTGCATTAAATTAGTATTCTCCAAATTGTCATTAAAAGTTAAATCCAACTATTAAGCTGAAGAATGTTTCATTGTAAAATCACTTTTATTTATTAAATGTAATTAAGGATAATTTAATAATTATATAATCCTAAAAAAATTACATTAATAAATAAACAAGTAAGTTTTTGATTTTTAAATTTTGAATCGCTCTTAACATTGCTGTGATTTTAAGAAATGGAAACATATATTCATGTTTCATTTTCCAGTTTTGAGTTTTATCTATCTGCAATTTTTTTATTGATTTCTATTTTCAGATTGATATCAAAAAGTTAATTGATTATTTTAAATAAATTGTATGCTTTTTTTTCTGCTTTATCTATTAAAAATTTTAGAGTGTAAATCACTCTAAAACTTTTAATTGACATAGTTTTAATTGTTATAAAATAAGTAACAATTATAAAATAAAGAACTTTAACACTTTATGTTATTATTCTATAAAATCGCCAAAACCAAGTTTACTTTCATTGATATAATATTTTTAAAAATGCTTATTTATGGGCAAATTTTCTAATGATCTAATATTTTGAAGTGTATTCATTTGACCGATATAGCTTAAAATAATCTTTCTCCATTTCTCCACTGCCTAATTGTGTCTAAAAATAAACCTAACTTTATGAAGGCAACCCTTTCGCTTTGATTTCTTTATATTAGCTGTTAAAAGGAATTACTTTTAAACGAAAAAAAAAGTCACACTTGGGATTTTACCCACTTTGAAATTAACATAGTTTCAAATTAGTTCAGAAAACATTTCCTTAAGCGACTTTTCATTAGCTAATTACTTTTAATGACTTGTTTTATTTTCTTTCCTTCTTAACGCGAGTAGGAAATACATTATCTCAATCTAAACAATCTCTATGGAAAATTTCTTTTGTTGTTCTGTCTAATTAACTTATTCGAGGTAGTTTCAAATATTAGAGACAGTCACGGTCAAAGTCACACTGCAAGTATTAATTTTCATATTTGGATTTTCCTGATTCGACGGCATCAAATGCATCACTGACTCTGACTATTTTGTTAGCTTTCATCGATGCAAATTCGATAAAAATATTATTGCGAAGCCGAAGACCAAAAACTTGAAGGGAAAACAAAAGTCCGCAACGCAATCGGGGGTCCTTGAATAAATGGAAGAAAAAAAGATCTGTGTCGTCATAATTGCATACAAAACTGAGAAGATTTTTCAGAGAATATTGTTGAATGAAATGTTTTATTTTGTAAATTTTATTTGTTAATTTGATTATCATAATGTAAAAAACTTGATTTATAGCTCTGTAACATATGTTTTGTTTCAGTGCAAAATGAAATAAAAATAAAGTTTATTTTAATTTATTTTATTTTATTTATTTATTTATTTATTTTTTTTTACAGTTAATTTTTTTTTTAAATTTTTTTTAGCTAAGTTTGATTCAAAGTTTCATGTTTAATTCATAGTTTAATTAGTAGCGTTTTTATTTTTTTAAAAAGTTTCATTTAATATAGTATAGTTAAGAAATAAATTTAATTGTGATGAATTCAACTAACAATATAACAAATCTGAATATTTGCTTAAAAAACCAAACTTAGTTTATATTTGGAAAAAAAAAAAAAAAAAAAACAAAAACAACGCTCTATTTTTATTCTTTCACAATAGTGAAAGATTCTACAGTTGTTGAGCATCGTGAATTTGGCGATATTATAGATGGAGTAATGTACCTGTATTATTAACTTAAGTATCAATAGGAAAAAAAAGTTGTTTTATTTTTAAAAAGATTTATATATTTATTGAAATATCCTAAAATTTTTTACAGCTTATTAATTACATTCAGTTTATAGAGTAGCAAGATAAAAAAAATTTCATGTCATCATATGCATTGAATGTGTAAAGAAATTAAATTTGCGATGACCACTGTGATTTTCGAAAATCATACAATAAATATTAATTATTTTTATGTAAATAATTTTTGTCTCATCAGTTTGTATTGAATAATTTTTTATTCTTAACAGCTCAAAGCATGGAATCAAATAAATTATTGATCGAATGTCATATAGCAAATGAGTCAGAAAATCTTATATTGTCAATTTTCTTGTATTTGGCGATTAAAAATATTTTCATAAGCTCTATAACAGCTACTAATCCGATATAAGCAAAAAAATAATAGATCAAATTTTTAAACTCATAAAAAAATATATATATAAAATTTCTAGGGAAAGATTTCAAAACTTTGAATCAATACCCACTGAAAAATCAATATACAGTGATTAAGATTCATAACCGAAAATAAATTTATGTTTAACAAACTGATTACTAAATTGAAATGCTACTGTAGAATTAAAATTTGAATTTTATATACAGCATAAAATACAAAATCGATTTTGTAATATAACGCAATTTACAATAAGATAATATTATGAGATTTTTAAATGTTTGCAAAATTATATTTATGATGGAAAGTTGTGTAATAAAAAAGGTATGGTTAAAGATAAACTGTTACTTAAAAACAAACGATTTCAAATTTTCAAAAATATTTTTTTCTCAGTAATAATGATTTTAATCATTAATAATAGTCTTAGCACCATAATTATTTCATATCCTCAATAATAGTCATCGATTAAACACTCCCTTCTATTTTAGTTTTTAATTACTATATTATTAATTTATTTAATTAAAAACCATATAAAAAAAGGAAATATTTAATTGTGTTTTTTCCTATTTAAAAGTCTTTGCCTACACACGGTACAGGTATGTTGGAAAATACGTCATCAAACGATAATTTTTTGAACAAATAAAATCAATACGCTGACATTTAAAAATGGAATTCAAAGCCCTTATCCCTTCTACATTTCTCCACAAATGTACAAATCATTTAAAACATGTAACAAAAGCATGGAACAGAATTTCTCTCCAAGTACAGCTTTGCAGGCAAAGATTAAGAAAAAAAGATTAAAACCTTTGCACGCGAAAGAGCTCCAGATAAACGAAAAAAATAACAAACGAAACGAGTGCTCCCAGGCGGTAAACGTCGGGTGGGAAATTCAGACAGTAGGGGGGAAAAATGAGACGGTCAAAGCTTCGGCTAGACACTCCCTAACAGAAAAAAGATACTTTGTTTATAACCTCGTCACGTGATGATGATGCAATCGACTTTTCCCGCTGCCTGTGAATATCGCCAAGAAAAGCGATAAAAAGTTTTCACTGGCGACTTTCTAATTCTTTTTAAAAAGAATTACATTTCACGGTGAAGAGGTGAGTTTCAGAGCGATTATTTTATTTATTCTTTTGAAATTGATGACACGCGTACTTTATTATATAAAAAAATAGCATCACATATTATAATAATCACATAACTATGAATGTAATGAATATTACTAGTAATAAATTTAAATTTTATATATAAAAAATATGAATTACTTTTCTTCAATATCTAACCGAGTAGTTTTCTAACAGAGAGCTGAAAATGAAAATATTAACTTATAGAACTAATATGAACTAAACTAAAATATAGAAATGATTATAATGCTGCATTGAGTGTTTTATAAAGCTGTTTAGAATGTTTTTATTAAATTGAATTTTGTAATTTTTTTTTTCCTTTTTTGTAATAAAGACATAAAAAATCAGTTATATTTTATTTGGATTTTAGATAAAATGCTACCTTAAAGTCTTTAAACAAACCAAAATTGTATTTTAATGTTACGGTATTATTATTTATTATTAAATGTATGTTAAAATTTAATAGTTGATTAATATGGATCACTTGATAATTAATGTAAATGAAAATTATGTTTATAATAAAATAGGAGTTAATTGAAAATTTTTATTTATATAAATATATAAAATGATAGTAAAATTCTTATTTTATTTTCTCTTTAATCATTAAATGTTATTCTGTCATAGAAAATTTTAATTTAATTAGTGGTGTATTAAATCTCTTTTCAGAAGAAATATGTTGAAAATGGAAGATGAAGTAGAAAGGCAAATTTTCTATAAATAGCACCGAAAACATTTTGAAGATTAATTCCTAGAATTTTTTGAAGTTTCGATATTGCGAAAGAATTATATAAGCCATTTACATTATCTTAATAGATTATTTTAATGAGTTTATTTATTAGTGGGCGATTAAAAGAACTAGGTAAATGTCTTTAAAATGGTTCTTTATTAAATTTAATGCTTTAATAGATAATATAATTTATATTAATATAAATAATATATAGAATTTAAAATAATTTTATCGTTAAAGATTGCTTTTGCTTAGTCAGTGAAATAAAGAATGGATATTTTATAAATGATTGTAATTTATTAAAAGTGTTTATTTTAAAAACGTAAGTAATAAAGCAAACACATGTTATATAAATATAATTTATTTATTTTTAAAATTAAACTATATTGGTAATATTAGATTTATAGTTAATTTGTGAACTATATGAATAATAAATACCAAATATTTATTTATAGATAAATGATATGCAATCATATGTTGCTCTTACTATACGAAGCCTTCTTTAATGTTTGAAATGTTCTAATGTTGCCCTGGCCAACAAGGTCTCCAAACCTCTCACGGATAGAAAATGTCTAGTCAGTTGTTGATCAGTTTATTGTTAGCAATAACAGTAGCAATTTTGCAAAAGTACAAAAAAAGTATTAAAATTTTAAGAATAGTAATCACAACTTCTCGAAAATTAAATATACACTATTGATCATTAAAAATGTTACACTCAGAAAAAATATTATTAATGAAATATTGCTTATTGAACAAATATATAACACTAAAAATAAAAATGTACAACTTTTCAAAAATGTAGAAACATAGATGCTGCTTAATCAATATCCAGAACAACCACTAGCAATAATAACAACTCTTTGAGTTTTGATTTGGGTTTTGTCTGATAGTAAAAGTGCAAAATACAGCATTTGGCCAGATGGCAACAAGTGAGAGGCAGGACTGGTGTTTCAATACTTCAAATGTTAAAACCGTTGTTATCCGTTGTCCGTATCGCATTCACCTACAATGGATTCCTTCCCATGTGGATCTCGAAGGGAATGAGATTGCGGACACTTTTGGCCAAACCTGGTGTGTCTGAGGACGGTACGCCGTCGGTACCTCTCACATTTCAGGAGATTCATTCAAAGATTAAACACGAGAATAAAACCACTTGGATTGTCCCTCCGGAGCATCATTGGTACCGCTGCGCGCGTTAAGGTGCTTCCTTGGTTACTGGTCTTAATAGACAAGAACAAACGGCTATTGCCCATTTCAGAAGTGACCATCTTAGTAACTTGAAATTCGTCGAGGGTACGAAAAAATTCGAAATTTGCTCCAAGTGCTTAAATGAACAAGCCTCTCCTGAACATATTCTTCAATGCCTTGGTCTCTCCGAGAGAGATCTGATGGAGAATTCACTTATAGTACTGAACTTTTTAAAGGTGTACGCGCTCATGGACCTCGGGGGCATGCAACAACAACACTATTAATCTTACATGGAATTTAGAAATATACTTTTGCTTTAACAAAATGTTAAATTTAAATAACAATGGATTAAAACTATATTCGTTGTTTAAATGTCTATTTGCCCTCTAATTAAAATGTATATGCATATAAAATATTCTGAACTAAATATTCATAAAAATAGAATTTCCCTGGTCTGTGCATGGACACACCAGATAATGGACCTGGTCTAGCTCTGCTGACCTCGTGGGCATGCAGTGACAACAGCTCTCATATGTAAGGTTTGAATCAGGGATTAAATAGTATGGACAAATCAAGTTGGATATACAGTTTCAGTAGCAGTGAGATATGTATGATACAGTAGTGAGATATGTAATTTCTTTATATTTAAGTTGTATTTCACACACATTTTAATTCAATGAATAATAATGATTTTGAATGCATAGGATACTAAAACAATTAATTATTTTTGGAGAGAAATAAATAAAATGGGGGAATGGTAGTCTAAGTGGTCAAGACATCGGCCTTCCGTCCGGAAGGGCTAGATTCGATTCCCAATGCCGCCAAAGCCCCACCGAGTATATGCGATATACGTCCTCGTTAAATCTGGGAAATCGAAAGTCTTGTGGTCGGTCATTGACAGTTACCATGGATGTAATGATCTGGAGGAAAATTCCTCCCTTTCCAGAACAATGTCAAAATTTAGGAAATGGATCCTCTGGTGGTGCCATCTATCGGAGGAGTCTTAGAGCAAAGTCGTACTTTCACCATTGTGGTGATCTGATTAAACGAAATACCCACCATTTTCACTTAAATTCGCATAGCCGTCGGCAGAGCAAGCTTGGTTAGTCTAAGTGCCATAAATAACAACAACAGAAGTAAAATATTAATTCATATCTATCAATTTACAAAGATTTGAATGTAAACTGACACAACAATGAAAAAAGAAAAAACATTCTACTGTACTGGTTTCTACTATTTTTTTTACCAGCGAATATTCGTAACTGGTTTAAATGCCTACTTTAGATTCTAAATTAATACAAGTTGATTTTTTTATAATATTGTATTTCAACTTCTCAGTTTTTTTCACTGGAGAGGCCATCTCTATCATGAAGCTAATGATATTGTAGTATGGTCCAGTGATTATGTAACTTTTAAAATTGTCACCTTCCTCTTCAAAGTAGATCACATCATTCATGGATTCAATCAACTCGAAGGTTTAAGGATCAAAATAAATTTCTTCTAGTCCCTTTTTACTTGTCGACATACAACGTCTTGATATCTTATGTAAATTATAAGAAAAATAATGAAATTTTGATTAAAAATAGGAACGTTTTATCTTTCATCACATTTACATCTTTCTAGAATAACTAAATAATTTATTGGCAATAGTCTGGGATGCAACCTAAGATTGGTCCAAAAATAATCTTCCTTATCAAGTAGTAAAGTTGATAGCTAAATAACAGATTCAATTAATATGATCATCGATGTTCAGGTCACGAAAAAATACCACTAAATTTCATTTTTTGGAAAATAATCAATCGAATAATTGTAGCGTTGTTCTTAAAGTTTTTATTTACATTACCTTAAAATGTATGGCTCCGACTTTTAATACTTTGCAATACTATCAAAAAATAAAAACAATAAAATCATATTACTTCGTCTCGATTTATTTTATAAAGTGAATATTATCCTGGTTTCACATTTCTTATGAACTTTGTCTTTCATCAGAATTAGCATTGAATCCAGCCTTCCGAGCCATGGGTTTAGTTCTGAAAGGAATTAATACAAATGAAGGCAAGTGATTAGATCCGTTTTTCGATTGATGGTGACACAATGTGAATTGAGACGGACGATTTTCTTGGGTGTGCATTGCAATTAATTCTCGATCTTGTTGGAACCTGCAATTAGTAAGGCTCCAACAGTAAACCTCGTGGGCATCTCACTTTGTCACGCCGTCTGAATTCTTTGCGGTAAACAAAGAAGGAGAAAAGATTGTACTTCGCCAATAGAATAAAAAAATGATAACTTTGTCAAAAAAAAAAACACTGCTTGAGATTGAACGCCTGAAAATAAGTCAGCGAAGAATAAATAAAACCCACTTTTCTCATCATTAATAAGGTTGTGCACGCTTTTTGAATTCGGATTTTTCATAGCTTGAGGTAATGTTAATGAAGAGGAAATGATATGACCATTTGTTTGGTAGGTTTATTTTATTTATTTTTAGTATTACTTTATTTATTTGGCATGCATTATTTTACGCACACAGAACGGTTCGACAAAACAATAGCTTAACTCATCAAAACAAACTCTGAAACCATAGGCAATATTTCATTTTGTGTTTCAGAATGAAGTTAGTTAGCCCAGTGTTTTTCAATTCATTGAAGAAAGAAAACTTACGGAATTTTGTTTTACACATTCCTTATTTGTGGCCAATAGAAATTCAGAATTGATGCTCAATATGCATTATTTTTACCTGCAAGTAAGATCGACATTGTATTTACGTTTTGTGCGGCTGCTTCATTCATTTACAAAAGGATACCTTCCATTGAATGTCTGGTACATTAAAAATTGACCTTGTGCTTTCCGAAATTTAATTTAGATCCAGTGCGTGATAAAATCAAATCATAAACTCTTCGCTATCAATGTATCTCTCGAATATTGAACTCATAAAAGTATCGGACTCCCCTGATAAAGTGGACATTACGATTCCCCAAGGACGTATCTTTCTATACAGGCAGCAAAATAATATGAAGTATGAAGAAGATTTGCTGCAAAAATAAATTGCAAAAAGAAAGCACTTAAGGGAAGACATGGTAAGAAAGTTTTCTTAATCTCGCCAAATGTTTACAAGAAACGGGAAAATGACATTCACTTTTGCTTAGACATCTTTTTGCTTCTGTTTCTCGACTCCTTCTGATAAAATAGACATCATGATGGAATAGCATAAATGCTGGAATCTATACCTGGTTTAAACTATAAATTATTTTTTAGAATTACATTTTATATCTATTAATAATATAAGAAGAGATAAAATTTTGATTTTTTTCAATTCTTGTCCTCTATTTTATGATTTTTATCATTAAAAATACGTATTTCCAAAGTAAATTACTGTTTAAAATATTTAATATTTTCAAAACAAGACAATTCATTTGGTTAGTGTTTCCTCTACCACTCTTCCATTAGAGCTCTTTCCAGTACCTGGACAGTTAGTGATGGTGTTAGTCGGCCAGCAATAGACGGCCAAGTACCACCATTAGAAATTATATCATCATGTTTGAAGAACTCACTCTCTATTTCATTTCCCTTCTCGAAAAAGAAATTATCCATTAAGTGAGTATAATGTGGCCTGCAGTTGGCATCCATTAACTTGAAGTCATCTCCAATCGCTGCAGCAAAATGGATGATGGGCGAGGTTTCCAAACTTGGTATCCTTAAGGTACAGTCCGGGGTTCGTCTGCATTGCTATGCATGTATGATAAAGGGCAGACATACCATATGAGGATCTCATTCCTATATTACTATCCGGTCTAAGCTTCTTTTCGAATAATATGGAAGTGTATTCTTATTTGCGAAGGTACCAGCATAGACCGTCAATTTTCCCAACTTCATATCTGATATCTTTTTGACACTGCCTAGTTTACAACTTAGTGACAGAGTGAGGTTGTAAGGTATGTCCAAAGACTGGTCCGATAGAATTGCATCCAGAATACAGAATCACGACATCCATATCCCGTTGTTTAACAGTGACTGAGATAGAACAGAAGACCTTATGCTCTGAAGACTGATGTCTTACCATTAAGCCCATGATGAGCCCATATATTTGACAATGCTTTATTTGCTTCTCTCGCCTCATTTCTTGTAGCTAAAAGTATATATATATATATATATATATATATATATATATATATATATATATATATATATATATATATATATATATATATATATATATATATATATATATATATATATATATATATATATATATATATATATATATATATATATATATAATGTCTATTATTAGGATGCATAGAAAAACTTTAATGCCCACACAGCGCCATTCATTTCTCCCAGTTCATATATTCTACTACTTATAACCTGCATGTGCTGCAGTGCTTTTCTGTTAACGTAGCACATTTTATTGTTTTGTGAGCATACAAACCTACAACATGGAACTGGCTTCAGGATAGTTTGAATAGAAGTTGTGATGATAGTAGTATGTTGTTGAAGATGAGTGGCATTCATACTTCGATACCTCCAATCGGTTAGCAGTAAATAACGAGCGTCATTAGCTGTTATTGTATTTTTAAGACCTTCCTCAATTTTTGGCCTGCATTTCCACTTTCTAAAAAACTGTTCCAGATCCTAGAAATGCATTTTTTGAATCTTCAATGACTTCTGCTACTTTTGCTTGCGTTTTGATCCTCTAGCATAGCAATTCTCCAGACTTCTGGTTAAGTTAAATTGTGTTGTTGAGAGACATTGTATTTTTCGAAACAAACCATGTATTGAAAATCAATAACTGTTTTCCACTTAATTTTTTTTTAGTTTGCACAGTCAAATTACACTGATTGCCATTAAAACGTCATTCCAAAAGGAGATATCGGGGAAGGAAAGTGTATTACCTAACTCACTATTACAAACAACAAATATAAAAAGAATGATTCAACTCAGAATAATGGACAGAACCTAGCTGAAAAAAGCCTTGCTGTTTTCCCCTTCCGGAAAGATATCGGTAATGTCTCATATTCACATATCGCAGAAGAGAAAATCCGGTAAATTCCATGACATTTCTGAGGTTAAAGTATCTGATTCGAAACCAGTTACTGTTAAACTATGGGAAATGGATGTCGCGGTTCTATCTGCTACATTCCAGTCAGTCAGAGGGGTACTTGGGAGTTTTTCAGTTTCTCCCTTGTAAATTGACATATGACTCACTCTCTATGAAAAGTTATGACTATGAAAACCAATTTGCGTGATAGATATTAAAAAGACTTACAAAATCGTTTATATTTTCCTTACACGGATTTAAAGTACTGGTGTCCAAACATTCACACCAGAATTCACGGTACTTTTAATGTCAGAAAGCTCTTTTCAAAGCGAAAGATAACGGATTTTACCTTAGCTAGCTGTTGAAAAATGGAAAACGGGTATCCGCATCGGAATGGATCGGGGAACATTTTCCATGTTTCCTCATCAGCGACACGTTAGTTAGGGCCACTGTATATCAAAAGTCCCAATGGATACTTAAAAAAACTCTAACAATTTCTATTTTTTAGGTCAACTGTTTTGCGGTGTCAAAAGTATCTGCCTCATGATTTACCATGTATAGAACAAATTTGTTCCGCGTGGAAGATTCCAAGTTCAATTTTACTCATGGGCCTTCTACTTTCTTACGTACATCTGTCAAAGCTTGTACGAAAATATTTTCTTTACGAGGTAGTTGTGTGAATGGAAGATGGATTGGATTTCATTTGTGAGTATCCATCCATGGAGGTATCATTCCGAGGGATGAGACAGAAGCATAAAATTCATCTCACATAATTCAACTGTTACTGGAATTGAACGTATTTGACATCTGGAAAGATCACAATCCAAATTCAAGGCCACAATGTGAACCAGAGATTAAATAATATTAAAATGGGGTGATTGTATAAGTATGAAAAACTATAATTTATGTGAATAATATTTAAATATTCAACAAGCCATAATTTGATCAGTATTGTGCCCCAATTTCCACAAAAATAAGTATTTTTATAAGTCATGGCCTCCCTAATGAACAGTATTTGGATTACAAGGCTCATATATTTATGAACATTTGGTTCAGAATTACTCAAATGTTATATTAACCTCTGTTTAAATATTGAGTTAAAAGTTATTCAATATTCTTTAGCAACTATTTATACAAACCAGTATGAATAAAATTCTAAGGAATTTCGCAATATTATATGTACAATTTAAATTATATGACTACTATTGTCATGATTTACATTCGGTACAAAAAAATCTGATGATATAAAATGAGTCTTAAAGAATGCCTCTCCTAAGTAAATTAATCGCAAATATAAGAAAAACTATAAAAGGAATAGCTGATTGAATATATACACATTTTATAACATCCTAAGAATGAAAATGACATTGTTGTCAATATTAAACCATTCTCTTAGTACAAGAACGGACGATCAAATACTATTCTATAGTTGAAAACTGTAAATAGATTTAACTTTACCACAAAATAAAAATTATTCATAAAAATAAATCAATGCATGTATTCAGTTCTGAAGTAATTTGGCTGACTAATATTTTATGCTTTGAGTATAAAACAACTTTCCTTAATTTATATACAATACTATATTTAGGTATTACACATTCTAGCCTCGGTTATTTTTATGAATATTACTCGCCTCCTAGAGAAACTACGAAGTGTCTCTTGGAGGTAAATAATATTCACGAGAATAACCGTTCTCGAATCTAGGAGGCGAATAATATTCACCAGAAGAACCATTCTCGAATCTTAGAGGTGAATAATATTCACCGGAACAACCGTTCACAAATCTACAAGGCGAATAATATTCCCCAGAAGAGCCGTTCTCGAATCTAGGTGTCAAATAATATTCACCAGAAGAACCGTTCTCGAATCTAGGAGGCGAATAATGTTCCCCAGAACAACCGTTCACGAATCTAGGAGGCGGATAATATTTACGAGAATAACCGTTCTCGAATCTAGGAGGCGAATAATATTCACCAGAGGAACCGTTCTCGAATCTTAGAGGCGAATGATATTCACCAGAACAACCGTACTCGAATCTAGAAGGCAAATAATATTCACCGGAACAACCGTTCACAAATCTACAAGGCGAATAATATTCCCCAGAAGAGCCGTTCTCGAATCTAGGTGTCAAATAATATTCACCAGAAGAACCGTTCTCGAATCTTAGAGGCGAATAATATTCACCAGAACAACCGTTCTCGAATCTAGGACGCAAATAATATTCACCAGAACAACTATTCTCGAATCTTAGAGGCGAATAATATTCACCAGAAAAACCTTTCTCGAATCTTAGAGGCAAATAATATTCACGAGAATAATTTTATATTGATTAAATGACTCTCTCTCATTAAAGAGCAAATACTGATTGTCTTAATATGTGTATAAGAATTAAATTTCGATAATTTGCCATCTTTTAAATTTCAACTTGTCTTTTACTATAAGGATAACATCTTATCTGTAGTTTTTTTTTCTTCTTTTTTATACTCTGTCATTTTACTATAGTTTTGGCAGTGAAATGTGTAGTACATAAATGAAAGGCACTAGGTTACTCATAAATAAATCACTACAAAAAGGCCTCTTATGTATATTCAGTGAAATTACAAATTATCGCTCAAGTCCCTTGTCAAGTGACATAGAAAAAAAGCGAGAGAGAATTTATCACTCTAACATTCAATCAAGTTGTTCACCCAAAAAAATCATCAATATACATGCGTTTTAATTTACGAAGACGCCATCTACTTATCCTTTGAATAATGCTAAAAGGAAGAGACAATACACAAGACATATAGTGGAAAAACATCATAAAAATGATGAGAACAACTATTAAAAGTTATTTCTATTTCAAGACCACAAAGATAGCATACGCAAATAAGATTCCTACAGTAAAACCACTACACACTGACTCAATTGGATGCAATACTGACTTCGTTTATACAACAAAGATCCACATTAACAAGTTCCTCAGATTTCTTTGTGAAGTTTCCTTTTCATCTGTTCATTGAAAAAATCATCCATCTCATCATACCTTTGAATGAGATGTTGGATCTTTATCACTTCGGACTACAAAAATAAAACTCAATAAATAGGACAGACATTACTTTTAAAAATTAAAACCTTCCTCAACAGAATGGACAGAAAAGATATAATCCAAAGACAACCGTTTCACTTTTTTAAAAGTTTTAGTAAAATGTTAACAATTTTTAAAAAGTTAAAAAGAAACTAACTATAATTTTTTTTCCATAAAGAATAATTTTTACAAAAGGATGTGTGAATTTAGGTTCGTAACAAAGATTTTTAAGCACACGATAAGAGGGAAGCGATTAATACCTCTCCCAAACCTCGCTTAATTCAGACTGTGTTTTTCCTACGCATGAGAAGGAAAATTGATACAATAAATATTATAATTCAACTCTTATATTATATCCAAACTTTTTTCTTTATAAAAAATATTTGTTAAAAATTTAAAAGTATCTATTTCTCCCTCCATAATCATTCCAATGTATATAAGTAATCTACATACACTATTTACTTCTAAATTTAGGAAAGCCTGTTTCCTTCTAAACCAAGAATTTGAAAAAAGATGCGTTGTGTGCACTCAAATTTCGAGAAAGATTTTATTAATCTCATGAATCAGAAATTAATTTTACTTTAACACTAATTAAACTGTAAAAAAAAAAATTCTTGGTTGTTGCAATTTAACTAATTTTTCGAGGACTTTTTGAAACTAAGCATTAAAATGAAACAGACTTATATAGAGTCAACTTAAACAAGAATATTGACTATTCACGCGTCTTCAAAGAGGACGTGTGTAATTTGATGTACTTAAAAGCCCGAGTACATATTTAGTGGAGGATTCATTACAAGACGCTGGTTGCAATACATCAGATATGTAGCACTAGCTGTTCAGTGTACTTACAATGAGTACTAGAGGGATGTGAGAATGAAAACCGATGTCGTTCCATTTATAATACTGTCTGCAGGATTAACGTGTGTTGCATAACGTAATTGTTGAGCAGTTTTTCACTTCCGCGTCTCCACGCGAATCCGAACATCCTGTTGTCACAGCTGAAGCGGAATTCGAGTGAAAAGACAACGGTCTTCCATACCATTGTAATGTCCTCCCTTCATCGCACCATCGCAAACACCTGTGGTTTTGAATTAATGGTAAATAAAGCAGTGGACGTTTTGCAGACATGATGCCGAATGGTGCGAGCAAACACCGAATGATGCTCTAAGCTGTTGTTAGTGATGTGATCGTTCGTTACATTACCACCAGGTTCACAATGTGCTTGTCATCATGTGCAGTGGTGCAATGAGATGAGTATGAATGGTCCACTATCTGTAATCTCTATGTCCAGGAGGGACATAGAGATCAGAGTTGCTTGGTTTCCACCAACGTGATCACCGATTTTTCTGAAGGATAATCCGCCATCCCTATAGGTTACAATTCTTCCTCGATCATACTCAGAAAGCAGTCGGAAGGTATTTCAGTAAGTTTCTACTACAAATTGCAGCTTAACAGTTTACTAAAAAAATGCATAAAAAATTGTCGTACTTCAAATTAACTATCTGTTTATATAGCTGTTGCAGGTGGCGCTACAGTCGCCTGTGAAGTGCATATGTACTGCAATACATTATGATTTACACAACTCATCATTCGCAAACGCGTGGCATAAATTTCACATGATTTTCAAGATAAAATTTAAAAAATTCCTGTTGTGAAATGTACCATAGTTCCCACTTTAAATTATTAAACAATATACAAATTATATATATATATATACATATATATATATATATATATATATATATATATATATATATATATATATATATATATATATATATATATATACATATATATAGCATTTTCCATCGGATACCAAGGTGATGAAAGGCAATTTGGAATCACAGAAAAATTTTAAATACAAAAAGTATTATTAATTGCAAAATGCGCTAACTGAAAAATAAACAACAAATAAATAACAAAGAAATAAAATAAAGGTTTTAAAAGAAGAATTCTGTGTGTATATATAAAAATAACAAAAATATAAGATCTTACTTTACATTTAGTTTCACGTACATCTAAATTATTTTATTTATAAAAAGTCAAAGAAATAAGGGTTTGTAGTTAACGACATGTGAAAAAAATCCGTAAGTAAAACGCGAATGATGCAAAATAGAAATATATTTTATAATTATTCTAAAATTTAATATTGTAATATTGATATCCTTGTGCAATATTGATGTGCTTATAAACATTTGAAAAACAATAATTTAACAGTTGCATTTTATTATTTTTTTACAATATTACTTAAAGTCGTAAAATTAATTATCCACGTAAAAAGCAATTTTTGAAAAATCCTTGTGTGCCGGTATAAATTCATTTTTAAAATGAAATTTTGATTTTTTATTGTATCGATTTTTTTTCATCAATGGATTATTGCGTAATTGTATTTATAAGATTCCACAGAACATACAAATGTAATTTCTTCATTTCCTCAAAGAGGATACAATATACCGGTAGAGGCATTTAAAAAATTTGGTGCAAGAGAAAAATCTAATGTATTTTCATTCACAAAGATATAAACATTTATATTCTATTCCCTTTCTGCACGAAACTGCGAATGTAATTAAATAAATCAAAATTTCTATATTTCGATATTTAAAAGTGAGTTTTATTAAAATAATTTTTTTATTTTAAATTAAAATGTATAACATAATTTCTAAATTTTAAAATATTTCATACTTTAAATAGTTAAGTAATACTTTAGTAATTTTAGAATTTCTATTTTCATTGATTAAAAAAAAATACATTAATAATGATTTTGATTTTTTTTTTGCTTGAAATTGTTTTAATAATGTTTTTTAAATAAATTTGCAAGTATGCATGAGGTTTTTCTGCAATTATTTATCACTGAAATAGAATGGATTCAAAAGTATTAATTAACTTCATTAAACTTTACAAGCATAAATGCATAAATTACAAATTAATATCATTGCGGTTATGAATTAAATCTGAAATAATTAGCGAGAGAGAGAGTATTTTATATTTTAAGCCGATTTTCTTAATTAATAATTTCAAAATAATTTCTTTATTAAAATAATAAGTGAAGTGAATTTTATATGCTCATTTTTTAAAAATTTAATTAGAAGTTATGAAATCTTCAAATATCATATTTGAGATTTGTATGAAGGTGATTATTTTGTTTCATTTTACCAGCAAAATATTTGCTTGTAATTTAAATACTTTATTATATTTAACTTAAACTTAAAGTAAAAATATTTCAATCAGTCATCATTCATGTAATACAATGAATAAAATACTGTTTTCTAAAAAAATATGCAATTACTTGAATGTATTCATTTGATTATTTTCAAGCTTACGAAACAATATATTAAAAAAAAAACTTTTCTAAATTTGAAATCAAAATATTTTACATCATTCTAGTTACTTTTTATAAGAGTTTTAAACCAATGTAATTTAAACCAAAATAAATTAAAATGAAATTAATGAAATCAAATCGATTTTTTAACATTTCATTGATGATAGATTTCTTCTTTAATATTTCTAATTCGTCTTTACTTTTTTAGCCAGTTAAGTATTTTCTATTCATTCTTTTTTTTAAATCAAAATTGCTCTGTATGTTGTTTAATATTAACATTTTGCACGTGAGGGATTCTAAACCGGATTAACCAGGGTCTTTGATTTGTCCATAGGATATTTTCTTAACGGATAGGCTTTTCATAGATAGTAGATCGTGTCTTCTCATATTACAAGGCTGGAAACCTTGAAAATTCCCAAGCACTTCCTCCGCAAGACTAGCATGCAGGAGGCAAAAAAGTAACATTTATCCCTCATTTTTCAACAATTGTTTGCATTGAACCTGGGTGCTTTCGCTATGAAGAGCTATGTCTTTTCACTAGACCACGAAAGGCCGTAGAGGCCTGGTTGGCTAGGGCGTCGTTTTTATTATTAGAAGGTGGTGAACTCGAATCCGGGTTGACCGAAGATCCATCGTGTTCACTAATAGCGGCTGGGGCACATTAAAACCTGGCGTGGTCGCAATGTCCTCCAAGTGAAATGATACCTCTGGGGAAGGCAAGGTGAGTATTGAAGGTCTTCTGCTTGGTTCCTGCTTTAAAATCACGAAGACTTCACCCAGTTGCTTCTATCTATCTAGTAGAGCCCAACACAGGGCTAGGTATAGGGAAGCCTGCTGGTCCAACAACATCTAGACCCCGATGACTCCTACCGGAGTTTTGAAGTGGATTTTGAAGCAATAAAAATATTTATATCTAAAGTGAGAATCAAATTCAGGAAATACTAAACATTAGAGGGTACGCCCTCCGCTAGTGGTTAAACAGTGCCCTTCAGAACCAAAGCTCTTGGATTGTATTCTAGACATTGTTAAACAACGATAGAGGGGGCTTTTGCATTGCAACCTGAAGTGTCCACATCTGTCAGGATGCGTGGTAAGAAGTTTTCCAGTTCTTCTCCCTTGAGATACGTGACTATGGTTCATTAGATATAAAACTTCACAACAAAAATTAATTTACGCCGTGAATAATAAAGTATCTTAGACGAATAGTGTATCCACTACGTCCTGTCAAAGAGTTATTCATCATAGTCCTTATCATTCAACGACCTGAGAAGTTTTTTGATAAGCATTTCAGTTTATCCATTAAATATAGTTCCTCAAAGTCGAAATATTCACATTTTAAAACCAAGGATCGTTCTAACCACAAGATTTTCAATTACAACAACGATTAAAATACCATTTGGTGGTCTTCATGTTTCATCAAGTAACTCAATAGTTAAGTTTTGCCGCAACAGGTAAGTAAAAGTGATAAAAGTTTCCACTCAATTAAATGAAAATAGATAACTTTTTCCTTTGCCTTAGATTTTTAATAATTTGGTTGAAGATAGGATGAATACGGAACATCTTAAAGTTTATTCTTAAATTTAGATAAAGATCTGTAGATTTGATTTAAAAGTTATTTCATTATCTTCATTTTACAACAGCATTGCTATGATTGGGACGTGTAGGAATTTTTGGATTTCCTTCTTTATAGCAAATAAAGACACCACATCTTCTAGGAGATTTCTCCCATTTTCCAGTTCACGATGGTTATTCAACTTTTAACTTTACGAAGCACTAAAGGTTTGAATTATTAAATAATCGGTTTCCTTCTGTAAAAGGGTGTAATCCATTTGGTAGCTACATCATGCTTTCTCATATAATCACACGAAAAATTCCAAGATATATTGGGTTGTTCGGAAAGTAATTTCGTTTTTCATGAAAATGGAAAACGTTTAACGAATAAATATCGTATTGCATTGCATATTGCCCATTCTAGTACAATAGCTTTTACCATCTTTCTGGCAGTAGCACAATTTCACACTCATAAAGTGGTTGGTTTTTTTCAGCAAAAAGATGAACCCGGTGGGAAAAACGAAATTACTTTCCGAACAACCCAATAGATAGGTATCAAGAGTGTAATTAAGATTATTTGAACAATTCAAACAGTAATCTTCTACTGCTGACGATAGGAAAAGAGGAAGAATTTAAAATTGGTAAGTATTTCTTATGATACAGCATATACTTTATTTATGAGTTATAGACAGGTTTTAAATTAACAAAAAAAGATATCTTTTTTTTATCGAAAATGACTTCTTTTTTTCATTAGAATAAAAATGCGTTTTTCTTGTACAAACAATCAGAAAAAGTGACTGCATTGCAATGTCAAAGATAATTTAAAAGTAATTGTTTCAAGGAAATTTTTCGATTGAAAAATACGATTTAAGCTTTTTAATCAAATTTGCATTTTTGATTTTAAAAATATAGAGTACATGCTACATTTCGAAGAATTAAATTTAATCTCTCAAAATAATTTATTTAATATATTGAGTGTATGAAGATTAAAAAATTTGATAATCTGTTATAATATTATATTCTTTCGTGAATTATCAATAAAATGTTAGTCATGGTAAAGATAATATTTATATACAATGTAATTGAATTATATATATATATATATTATATATATATGTATATATATATAAATATATATATATATATATATATATATGTGTGTGTGTGTGTGTGTGTGTGTGTGTGTGTGTGTGTGTGTGTGTGTATGCACATGCACAAAAATATTATTATTGAAAATTGTTACTAAATGTATGTACTCAAATTATAATGAATTTGGATTTTTCTTTTCTACAATGCTCATATTAATTAAGAATGCAAATTTTTTCCCCGATATCTTTCCTAGCCATTACACAGATTTTTGACAAATGTAAAATAATTTTGAGGATTATTTTATTTCTAAAAGTGAGAGAAAAGAGAATGAAAATCTTGCGGAACAACTTTACAATATTTCATTTAATTGCTCATTAGAAATCAGAAATTGTTCGTAGAAAATTTATATTATTTTAAAAATTTCGGAGAAAGCTTTTAGTAAATAAAAGAGCAAAATATTACCATCTACAACATAATTTCTAATGTCTTTAACTAATTGATTTCAAAGTAACTTACATTGTTAATGTGAATATGTTTCGAAGAAAAGATTCTTGTTAATTACAGATTATGCTCCTTGATAAAAATTGTCTGCTTATATATAGACTTTATATTTAGTAGTTACACTGTGTATACATGAATCTAAACTTTTCATACATAAAAGAATCGCTAATTTAACAAATGGCTTGTCTTCTTTAACTCTTATGTATAAACATTGCATATTTCAGAAAATAATACATTTTAAAAAAGTTAATTTATTCAATAGCATTATTTTTTACAAATCAATATTCACGCATTATTATAACTAATCCATTATAATTAATTTTTTTAGAGTCTGCCAGTGATATTTAAGTTGAATGTAAAATATTTTTGCTTTTTATGGTGGGCAACAATTTTAATGTAAACAATTACTTTTAAAGATACACGAGAATTTTAATCTCTTGGTCAAACGATTATTTTTAGAAATGGTATCAAAATAGGGAAATGTAATTCGAATTAATCTTGATATAATGAACCCTGTTTGTAAAGATATTCTAGATCGTCTTTAATGAAAGGATTATGTCTCAAGATTCTCTTAAAAGCAATTAATTAGAGGGTTTTGAAGAATAAAATTTTGAATTTTAATGTTGTTCGTATATTAACAAAATTTCTAACATTGAGAAAAGTAACTTTATTCAAATTTGATTAGTTTAAAAAATATTAAAAATATTCGCTGCATTTTTCACAGACTACACTTCTTGCATTTAAAAATAATGAATTTTAGTTTTTAATAATAATTTTTTAAATTGCTTTTTCTCAATGAAATCTTGCGAAAAATTAGAGTTTTTTTAAAATTAAAAGTAATTAAATATCTTAATCATGCTTTTTGGTACTAAATTGATAATATAAGCTAATAAATTGCAGGCATGTATTGTTTTAATGCAATGAAATTGAATGTGCTATAAATTATTAATTAATATTAATACAAATATTATTATTAATTAATTATTTGTATTGAGCAATTATTTGGTTTAATGATTATTTGTATTAAGTTTCCTTGAAATAAAATATCTGTCTTCTTAAATTTGTTTCACATCGACATAGTAACTATTTTTTTTTCTTTTTTTATATATTTAATGTTTTCTCTTTTTAGTAAATATGCCAGTGACAGATTTCAATCTATATATCAAAATTTAAAAATATGGATATGTAGTTTAATGTAATATTAATCACAAATTATGAATATGTATTTCATAAAAGTTGCTATATATATATAGTTAGCGGAATCAGTATAATATATGTACAATATAAGTGTATAATATATACACTCAATCCATCCTGCTTTATAGTAATGTAATAAATAAAAAATTATTCAACATAAAATTTTCTAACATATTGTTCAGTAAGAATAATTATAAATCTGATGTATGTAGTACAGTGCAGTGCAAATGTAAATTGAGAATGAATACTTAAAAAATGTACCAAATAAACAAAAAGCCATCAAATTTATGGGTACGAAATTTGGCGAAATAATTTTATAATATCTATTACGTGGTAACACTAGAGTATAATACGCTATTAACACTTAGAGAGGTCTATAGTATTATATATGCTACGTGTAATATCTGCGATATAATATCTACAAAGAGTAATATCTGCGGTATTATATCTCCAGTGCGTAATATCTACGGTAAATGGTATCTGCTGCTTGGTAACACTAGAGCAAAATGCTTAGATAGGTTTGTGGCATTATATATGTGTGTTACTTGTAATATCTACGATATATAATATCTACAGCGTGCAATATCTGCGGTATTATATATTCTGCATGTAATATCTATGGTATAATATCTGCTGCGTGGTAACACTAGAGCAAAATGCGCTATTATTACTTAGATAGGTTTGTGGCATTATATATGTGTGTTACGTGTAATATCTACGATATATAATATCTACAGCGTATAATATCTGCGGTATTATATATGCTGCATGTAATATCTATGGTATATCTGCATGCCTGTAGCATCTACGGTATAATATCTGCTACGTGTTGCATCTACGGTATAATATCTGCTACGTGTTGCATCTACGGTATAATATCTGCTGCGTGGTAACACTTGATCAAAATACGCTATTAATACCTAGAGAAGTCTGGGTATTATATATGCTGCGTGTTATATATACGATATAATATGTACAACATGTAATATCTGCGGTATTATATCTGATGCGCGTAACATCTACGGTATAAGCTATTTGCTGTGTGGTAACACTAAAGCAAAATGCGCTATTAATACTTAGATAGGTCTATGGCATTATGTATGTTACGTGTAATATCTACAATATATAATATCTGTAATTTAAAACAAGAGTAAGGAAAATATAAGTTATATTTAATGTTTCACAATTGTTATTAAATTTTTGTTCTTATGTTACGTGTCAAATTTTAATACATGCAATAAATTTCCTTATTTTTATCACAAAAATTTTTACAAGCATGCTTTATTTATGACAAATCCTTTTAATTCCAACCGATAAAAAGAAGGCCAACGATTCAGCAAGCCAGAACACATGTCTCTGCCATTCAAATTAAATTCTTTCTTGGAAAAATTTGTCTGCCAAAGTAAACTCTCGGCACCCAAAAAACAATGGGAATCTTGTCTCACTTATTTAACTTCTGCGACTCCATAGGGAAACTTCTGCATTTCCTGGCTTATGCTCTTGGTTGTGAAATAAAGAAAAACCAAGCCAGTGATCTGTCATTGTCTTTTGACAAAAACAACTTTAGTTTTCACTTAATTCTTGAGATTGATTCTACTTTTACCGAGACAGCTAATGTCTCGTTGAGCGCAACATTTTGTAATGATATCATAAGCTAAATTTACTTTTTTTTAGCTATTCAGTAATTCATTTTAATGTAACACAACGCCTTATTTTTGTATTATCTTATTTACAATTTTTGCCTAAATGACATTGATGGCGACACTCCTGAAATTGCAGTTTTAATAATTATCTTCACTTATGCTGTTCATACTTTATTTAAGTAAGTGTTCCTTAAATTATGTAACAAATGGGAAATTTTAATTAACATTCAACATTCTTATTTAACAATAAAAAATAACTTTACTTAAAAAATTAAAATTATTTGAATTTTAAAATTAATTTGTTTTTTAAATGCCATGCTTATATAAATTAATCAGAAACACAAATTAATATTTTTAAGAAAAAAATCATAATGTTAATTTTTTCTTATTTGAAATGAGTTATAATACCATTGTTATGAATTAATATTTTTAATGTATATCTTATCTTCGAAAATAAAGAAATTTTTAAATCTTTACTTATTCAAATATTTTATAAGAATAAAGAAATGCATTACTATTTTTAGGTATCATTATTTGTGAGTTAATTAAAACAGTAAAGAGAGAGAGAGAGAGAGAATATGCATACAATCAATCTTATATTTATGTTTTGTTTAAATTTTTAAAACACAAAGTACTCTTTAAAGACAATTATTTCAGGTAACAAACTACGTAATAAAGAACTGTATTAACATTTATATTTACACACTCTTGTTTTAATTTTTGTCTTGATTGGATAAAGACCCTTGAAAAAGATTTGGGTGTTATTGACACGAGTCTCATTATAATTAAAACTGCCATAAATAAGTCATTGAATAATTTCAACGCATAAAACAGCAACTGCAGACATTAGTTGCTGAGCTTCTAATGATGCTTTTCCCCTTTTTCGTTGCATGATAATGAACCATAATACCCAGATAAATCAATTACCTTGAACATAGTCGGGCCATCACCATCGAATATATATATCGATATAATAATATCGATTTATTCAACCGTATGACGACTCTTGTACTTGATTGTGGCGCAATTTATTCTGTGTTCATACATATTTCATAACCTTAAGTGCACTTTTTTTTGCCAACTTAATTGGTATTAGTATATTTCTAAGCACTCGTAATTAACAGAAAAATACACAATCTATAACTTGCAAATGATACCTTAATTCAGAAACATCGTTTGGCCTACAATTCGTTTAACAAAGAAATGGCAAAGCAGATTTCAGGACCTATATTTCTCTTGGTCTGTGCAGTTTCATTCGGATATGTAACATTGTTAATTGAATATGTAAATAATTTTCAGAGCCGTGAGTCTTTTAATCATTTTACATTGTAAGTAAATTCAATGAATGCATAAAGTTTCAAGATTATCAGAAGTTGTTTACATGGAGAATTGACCTGAACTGACTGAATTATTGAACAATTCTCGGGTATTTATGCATTCCACTGCAAACGTTTCACAGTCAAATACTAATGTGAAATAATCCGAAAGATGTTTTAGGTCACTCGCTAAAATTATTCAACAATGCATAAAAATTTGCTTTTAACATTTATAATTTTCACACTTTTCTTTTCGAGAAAAATTATCACTAATTTTTCTTCTGGTAACTTAAATTTGAATTTTATTAGTAAGCTTAAATATAGATTGGGTTATGGCATAATTAGAGAAAACACCTAAATTATACATTGTTTGGATTATATTTCGGTAATTGTCAGTGTGTCGTTTGTACTCCTTGAATGAAATGTTACAAAATGAATTTGAACATTTCTGTCGATTCTTTCCGAAATGATGAATCACAAAATTTGTCTTGAATTAATAAAATTATTTTTTGAGGGAAATATAACAAAATAAATTTTATAAAGCACATCTACGATAATATGATATTTCTTTCCTAAGTTTTTGCAACAAAAATAAGGCACTTTTGGGCTCTTTTGAAATATTGAGGTTTGACATCTTTGTGTATTCTATTAGAAATATGGGCCTTAATTTTTTTTCAATTCTGTTTAAGAATGGAGAATTATATTAAGCTCAAATAAATAAACAAAAAAAAAATTTTAATTTTAAATGTTTCAGATTAACTTTAAAAGTGAAACTATAAGGATTTATAAAACGTAAATGAAAACTCAAGTTAACTAATATCATTCACATAAGTTAGTGATTAAAGTCTTCTGTTAAAAAAGCAATTAATGGCTGAAATGTTTAGGAATGAAACAGCTAATTTGTTATTCAAATGCAGCAAAGAAAATATGTCACAAAAGTTTTAGCTTTTGTTATTTAAATGGGCACAGATGCCGTATAATCCAGGATGCCAAATTCTGAATTTTTTGGCGATGAAAAAATTTTTCCGAGATGAGATATTCTGACATGCGCAATTACGTGAATAATAGGGTTGTCAAAATAGAACTTTCTGCATAATTCTTATATGTCTCCATATCTATGACCTAATAAAAACCTAGTGTTCCAGATACATAAGAAAATTCGCCAGAAAAATCACCAATTTGGCATCCTGGATTATACGGCATATGCGGTTTTAAATATATGAGGTAAAATGTACACAAATAAGGGCAAACGATGTGAGAAAATTTTCGATTGATTTCGTCTCGGAATTAAAAATAATTCCTTTTATCGACGGATATCATGGCTTTTTGATCTGAGAAACCATTCACTAACACATTATTAAATGCCTTAATATTATTAAAATGACACAATGAGTTCCGATACTGGAATGTAAGACATTAGAAAAAATGTTTTAATGTAAGGAAATATATTATTATTTGCGGCAATCTGTTGAACTTTGGCAATCTTGGCAGGTACTCTGAAAATGAGTCCACACTAATATTTAATTTAAATAGGCTTATTTTACTTTCGAAAATCGTGACGTGCGAGAAGTAATCTCATTTTCTGGATAATCGTATTTCATGGACCATAATTTTAGTTCACAATATTTCCAACAGAAGAAAATTATTAACAAATAATTTGAAAAAATGAATACATGTGAAGCACTTGGTTGACCTACTTTAAATCTAAATCTCAAGTTTTTGGTACAGATAAGTCAGAAAGATGCAGATAAATTTGGTACTCTTTTGACGATAAATTAGAGCTCTGATTTATCAAGTTAAATCAGTCCAAACAAAAATACCACTTAATTGTTGGCAAATTTGATAAATGAAGAAAGCAAGATACTTTAAGAAATGAATAACAAATTGATAGTAAGTCTTTTTCTAAGCATTATTAAAATAATATTGCTTTACCTTTTAGTTTTACGCTACATGGGCTTGTTATTACATAATTTAAAGATTATATTATTATTCCTATCATAAAAATAAGTAATTAATGTGACGAATATTTCGATATTAGCGGTGCTGCTAAGCATAGATGGAAAATTTTAATAAGAAGGCAGATTGTTTCACTGTAGAAACAACAACTTTTCAATCCGTAATATTTTAGGTAATCCCCCGCCCATTTCGTTTACCTTCACTTATTATTACTTTAATATGATTAAGAAGGAAAGCCTTGTACGATAATGCAGAATCTGTTCAATATAAACTTTGTTGCCTTAAAAACTATGTCACACTTTCTTTTTAGAATATTTGCTACAGCTACTTATGAAAAGATAACATCTTCACCATGCGTGACACAGACATCATTTTTCATAACGCAATTTGCTAAGTTAATGTATCTTTATCTGCAGTACATTATTAATGGCTGAAATTTTATTTTGCTCTTTTGTGTGGTCGAATCAATCTCTTAATAAGATGTGGTTATTCAGATGATTCAGCTTCAAATTCAAATTGGATAATGATATCAAGTAAGTTCACTCGGTATTTTTTCATTTGTAAATCTTACTCCGTCAGTTTTCTTCACATAACAAAGTAAATAAGACCTTATTTTTCGTAAATATATGTGTGTATTAATTACCATCAAATTTTATATAAATAATCTGGAAAATTTTATTAAGTTGTGATGATTGAATACCATAAATAAGAGAGGTAAAGTTGAATATATTTGAATATAAAGATGGCTAAATTATTAAAACTTGTTTGCTGCTAGGATGGTGGAAGGATCAAATATTATGAAAACTGTCTTGACTATTTAATTTTAAGATACTTTATTTTTCTTTATTTACTTACGGTAAAATACCTGATTAATTTCTTATTTATGTAAACAGTAACATAGAAAAATAATAATGCAATTACGATGAATGGTTTTACTCTCTCTGTATTTGAAAATGATTCAAATATTGTTGCCTTTCTTCATTATTTGATATGATACATTTATAAATATTTACTTATTTTTTATACTATTTTAATATTGATAGTTCATGGTTTATAATGAATTTTCATTGCTTTCATAGATGTTTATAACCTCCTAAAGCCCCTTAAAGTTAAATTTTATACAACAAGTACTATCTGTTTAACACTTTATTTGTTATGTTATAATTACTAAAAACATTCTTGAATTTCTTACAGTTTCGATTTTCGTCTTTGAAATAATTAAATATACATCATTTTGAATTTTGGATGTCTTTTACTTTAATTTGTAATGATCTCTTCTAAATTACTATTAATAGTTACTTTTATTTGATATTTTACAAATAAAATGGAAAATAAAAATGTATAGAGAAAAATTGTGAATTTTAAGAAACAGTATTTAAAAATAAATAAAACTAAGAATTTCTTGCATTTTGTTAGACTGTATTTCATGTTTATTTTTAAAAAAAACTGAAGTACGTAAAAATACTTTTTCCTTTTTTTTTTTCAAAGAAAAAATAAAATGATAAAATTTAATGGAACAATAACATTTTATAAAAACTGGAATTAGTCATCAAAAACTATATTTAGTCATCACCTTATAATCCAGACGTATTTCCCGTAAATTATCCCGTGTTCATCTTTAAGATAACTTCAAGTAATAGTTTATGTTTTTAAATTACATAAAACTTTAAACAAATTTAAACAAAACTATAAAGTACGCATTCTATAAGTTAATGGGTAAACTTAGAATATGGTGAACCATACATTAATTAAAAATTACTTAGAATTAAGTTTTTATTTTCCTAAATTGTTAATTTTTTAAAGAATTTAATTTCATAACATGCATTTTGTAAACGTTCAACTTAGAAATCAAAAAAGTAAAATAAAAATGCAATTGTACATTTTAAGAAAACAAATTGTATGCACGTAATTGTGTTTAACAAACAAAATCATATAATGAGTTCATAACTATGAACAAATCTATAGCCGTAATCTGTAGACGTTAAAATTTTAAAAATTTAAATTGCTTGGAAATTTCGAAATTTTTCCACTGCAGTTTCTAATTTTACTTAGTCTAATCAGTTTCAACCAAATCAGTATTTAAAAAAAAAAAAAACTTATTAGAATAAATTAGAAACCCCAAGGCTTTACGAGCAAGAGAATGGCATGTTTCTTGGTCTCCACCCAAAGTACTTTTAAAAATTTATTTCACTGAATAAAACTGCATTACGCAGATAATATCTTAAAAGATACTGCTGTGTAAATCGTTATTCGAAATTTATCATTATTTTGTATCTCATTACTCCACAGTATATGATTGTACAATAATTGTTTGTATTCATTTTCCTGAATAATTGACTGTTATTATTTATGCATATCGTTTATATGTGCATAAATAATAAAGTCCTAATAGTTTCCTCATCATTTGTTACAATAATAACATCAAAAAAAGAATACACAATTTTTTATTTCTATTTAATAAGTAAAAAAATAAAAAAAGAAAATGATAACTCTTCACTAAAATTTTTTTTAAAAAAAATAGAAATTAAAGTTTCTATTTACTTGAGTGCAATTTTGAATGGAAATTTTGAGTCTCAAATGTATCTAATCTTGTGTAATCAATATGTAAGAAAAAACTAATTCAAATTTTTTAAGAATCTGAAATATTCTCATTTAATTAAACATTAATTTAAATCTATTATAATTCAATTGATATTTAAAATATGTATCAAATGAAAAATAAAATTAGCAAATATTGTAAGTAAATTTAAATTCAAAGGAAATTTTAAAATATAGATATAAAATACAAATGCATAAATTATTTTATTTAATAACTTCAGTATAAGTTACACGGTGATAATTTTAAATTGTTAGCCAATTTTATTTATCATCATAGTTTAGATTAAAAACTTATAACCAAAATAATTTATAATAACTTTATAACCACAACCAGATACCAGATACCATAAATTGCAAAATAAGAGAATTATTTATATATTCAAAGAATTGGAATATAAAATTATAAATTTGATTTTACTATGCTTTTCTAGGATTCGGAAATATTTTGGATTAGAGTGTACCATCTTTAAACAGAATATTTAATTAAAATATATTTCTGAGAATATAATTTTATCACGCAAACACAAATACAGCCAATGCCCAAATTCCTAGGACATGTTGACACCAACTTGGTCCAAACGCCCGCTGTTCTGGCATTTATATGTAACAGCGGAACAACCAAACGACGCTGCGTTTACCGAATTCAGCTAAAATTTAGCATAAATTATTATGTTAGTTATTATTATTTCACATTTCAACTTACTGTAACTCTACTTCGTAAATTTTAAAAAGAAAATCCATTTCCTCATTTTATAAATCATCGTTACTATGGAACTGGTGGGCGAAGAAAAAATTTGTTGCCTACTTACAACGGAGGTATGTAAATGGAGGTTTTAATAAAAGGTTAATTTCGGTAAATTATAGCAAAAGTCAGTCATGATCTGACATTAACTACCCAGTTTGATTCCCATCTGCATTTTAATTATCCATTCATCTGGATCAGCGGTCGCCAAACATTTTGACCTTACGGACCAGAGTAAATTCATATAAATCCCGTTGACCTCGAATAAGATTTTTCAAGTGTTAAATATACTTATAAAAAAATTGTGACATAAGAACACATAAAATATAACAAGTTAACGAAATGAAAGTAGTAAACATAGCAAAATTATGAAAACTTTATTAATAAACCATAATAAAAGAAACAAAAACTTTAAAAACAATTATATAAAATGTACACATTCTTAAGGTTTAAACTCATACCTGTCTTCAAAAAAAAAAAATAATAAAAATAAAAAAAAAAAAAAAAAAATAAGCACTAATTTACAAAGATATATATATTAAACTTTTCCAATAGCCTAATTAATATGTTTTATGTTTAACTCGATACTTCCATAATCCCACCCTTAAATGGTTGAACTGAAATACATATGCGACAAACATTAGAAGAATGCGAAACGAGACATAACCTATAGCTAAAATTAATGCATATACAGCAGTAGGACTTATTCTATGAAATGGCGTTATTCTATGAAATAGCGTTCTTATAACTTTAACGTATTATGAATTGAGTTATGCTTTGATGGATAACTTAACGAGATGAGTCACATTTTCTGGAGACCACCGAAATTTTCTCCAGGACTACCACTTTGGTGACCGCTGAT
This sequence comes from Latrodectus elegans, assembly GCA_030067965.1. Lineage (NCBI taxonomy): Eukaryota > Metazoa > Arthropoda > Arachnida > Araneae > Theridiidae > Latrodectus > Latrodectus elegans. Next base: position 23,367,919 of record CM057815.1, on the reverse strand, counting down.
CTAGATAATTAAACTGTCAAGAAAGTTTGCTAATGTTTTAAATAGTAAGTTCTTTAAGTTTACTGATAAATTCTCAATTCTAAAAGAGGTTATAAATATCATAGCTATATAAATAAAATTCTTATTCTGTTTGTCTGGGAAGTTTTTGTGTGGAACAAAATCGAGATATGGAACAGGACTTACATCAAGATATTGTTAGTGTTTGACTAGTTCAAAAAATAAAGTATGTTTGATTTGAAAATTTCGACTAAAACCTTTACAAATAATTTAAAATTTAAGCAGTAATTATTTGAAATTACTGAAAAAATTTATGGATCGCCATTCATACAATTTCAGATCTCTGGTTACTTCATAAATCTATACTTCATGCTTTCGTCCCTTTTAAATTGTTATCTATAGTGCAGTGGCAGTGCTTAGTTCTTCAAAGAAATAGGTTCGACGTTCGATCGTTGGACTAGGCAACCTCGACTCAGCTTTTCGTCTCTTCAGCGGGTTAATAAATTGAGTATCAAGCGTGATTGGCAGCTAAACATCGGCGATTCTGCGTCAGGCTGACCTCCCATCCTTGGACTAGGCAACCGACCAAGTTCGATCCTTGGACTAGGCAACCTCGACTCAGCTTTTCGTCTCTTCAGTGGGTCGATAAATTGAGTATCAAGCGTGATTGACAACTAAACATTGGCGATTCTGCGTCAGGCTGACCTCCCAGCCGGAACATACCTCTCGCACTCCAGGGTCAAGGTCAGAAAAATAGATAAAGGGCACTATAGACCTTGACCTACTTATAAGCTGTCGTTCTACAGTTTTAGTTTTTAACCATTATCGCTGAAGCTAGAGAAAAAATATATGCATCTTCTTTTCTTTTTAAATTCCTGTGTTTTATAAAGTAACTTTATTTTTTTATTTTTGATTTTTAAAAGCATTGTACTTGCTCACTGTTATGGACCTCTATTTGCGATTTTGTTAAAATACAGCTGAACGAAAATGTATTAGAATACAAATGGAGAGAAAATCTCTAATTCATTATTTAATATCTTCGTAACAAAATTGGTTTTCCAGCGTCCCTCGCCTAAGTGGTATGCTCTTAGCTGACTAATATGTGAGACTACGTTTTGAGGTGCAATATAGCGTTATGATCGAAACTTTTCTTCAAAAACTAGCCAATGAAAGCCACAACTCACTATTCTCATCCGTTAATTTTATTCATGTTTCTTTTTTCCGAGATTCTACTGATATACCATTTTATAAATTTTTCAGAGATAAAGTCCCAGTCGCATAAAAAAATAAATCCGTATTTACTAAAATCATAGTGTTTTTACTTTGCACGTAGATTTATTTTTATTGAAAAAATATCTGAGCGATATTTTATTTAAATTTAAAACTTATTTTCTGAATAAAATCTATATCTCTTACATTAATTTGTAGCATAACTTCAAACTTTCATGTTTAAAAATAATATTGTCATACAAATACTGAAAAAAAGGTGTGAATGCAAAAGAATAGAGTTTTTACAAAGGCAATTCACCTTGAGAAATTTTGATGAGTTGAACTATAGAATCTCTCATCATATATATATATATATATATATATATATATATATATCTATATCTATCTATCTATCTATCTATCTATCTATATATATATATATATATATATATATATATATATATATATATATATATATATATATATATATATATATATATATATATATATATATATATATATATATTTGCCAACTTGGCGTCTTTAATAAAATTTATTTAACAGAATTTTGCTTTTATGTTTGATAAAAATAACATTTGGATCTTACATAATCTATATATTTGATAGCAACTTATGCAATATTTGAAATAAATAAAATGTATTGTAACATGATTTAATAAAAATATGGATATGAAATTATGTCCATCTTTATTACCGGCGAAAAAAATAAAATGTAAGAAAAGTTATTGAAATTATATATTTATAACATTTAAGGTCACAGTCAAGAATAAAAAAGACCTATTTTACCTACAAAATATTATGTTATTATAAAAGAGTTGGTTTCAAAATGTTTATAAAATTTCCATTTTTATAAAAAAAATCTTCAAAATAAATATCTCAAAATGGAATTAAATCAGACTGATGAATATGTTGAATTACAATAAGATTTTTGTTAAATTTGATTTTTTTAATGAAACGAATAAATTATAGAACAATTTAAATAATATATAAATTAACACTATTATATTTTTCTTAGTAAAAATTCCCAGCCTTTTTTTCTTATATCTGCAACTTTACGCAATTTATATTTTTTTTAAACATTTTCTTAACATTGAAGAAATCTATAATTTAGAGAAAGGAAAAAACTGAAATTGAAAACATTATAGTTTTTTAAACAATATTAGATAAAAATAATAATCAAAAATAATAAAAATAACGATCATGAATATGAAAATGAAAAACTAAATAATTGTGAACAAAAAGATAATTTCTGAATGATACAATCCGAATAAAAATTTATCAGTATGTATAATAATATATAATTTACAAATATAATAAGCAAAGAATACAATTTTGGCTTCTATAAAACAGAACCCATCTAAATTTTGTGTATCAATTAAAAAAATGTTTATCACCTTCTATTTTCAAAATTAATTAATGTGATAATATCATTTAATAGACTTTAAATTACATTTGATGGAATTAAATAAAAAAATCGCTTATTTTATTAAGCAAACCTTAACTTCTGATCCATTTAAATTCGAATTGTCTAGGAATATTTTGCATATAATCACCCAATATTCATTTTAAGTAAATTTAAGATATTTATTTAAAATGCATGCACACAATATACAGCTGGCATTCAAAAGTCGAGTACGAAAAGGAAAACTGAAAAAAAAATTCATCTTTTGAATATTCCAAATACTGACTTCAAAGAGTCAAATTTCATTAAAAAGAAAGTAATTTTTATTGCTATAATTTCTTTCAAGGTCAGAAATAGTTGTTTTTCCAGAAGAACGTTCCGGGACACTGATGAGGAATGGGACCTTACAGTAAAAAAAAAAAAAAATCTTCCACTTTCTTCGTGACAAAGCGATCTCAAACAGATTTTAATTGGTCGAAAACAAAGTTAAATTGTAAACTTTGAAGGACGTTCGCGCGTTAGTAAGTATATATAACCATATACAAGAAGGTCACTCGCATAGCCTTTTCTTGCCTTGTTTTCTCCCAAACAGTACTCGTCGCTAAACATCTGCTCGAAATGCCACTCATTTTTCATGGCGACATAAAAAATATATTAGATTATTTCTACTATTCTTGATGGTAGGTTATTTTCGAAAACAGACAAGGTACAGACTTGTTTAACTACTTTTTTAAAATAAAAATAAAAAGTAGTATCACCATCTAGCAGGTGGGAGAGTAATATTACATTTTTAAAACAGGTTATCTTCAAAGAACTTTCTTGTCCAGCATATTTAAATGAGATTCTATAGGTTTCAAATTGAATGAAGGAAAGCAAATAACACATCTCTATTTTTTTTTTTTTTTTTATCACGCCTATCACAAAATTTCACCTTATTTTAATTTCACAGGATGTGAGATGATTTAGATTGGCGAGACGTCTTTTTTATATTCTTTTTTAGAGATTAATTATTTTTGTGCTTGTCTACCGATACGATGTGATTTTGTCTGGGTGAGTATTCTAGGGGTGTCTGCATGTCGATAAGATGTCTGTTTGATTTGGTATGTGTCAATTCAAAAGGATGTTTCTCAAATAAGTGCTTTCAACAGATAAATAAATTTGAAATAGAGAGGTTTAGTATGATTTTTGAAAAATTAGAAATCAAATTCGAACGATTTCGATACTTATAGATTTTTTGTGCTCAAAATTAAACATTACTGTCTGCGGATTATTTTGCAGAATTAAATTTCGAAATTGGCATTCAATTCCTTAAGGAAACTAAATGTGTAAATAAAATTCAATGTTAGAAAAACCAGTGTAATTTACATTTAAAAAAAAATGGCTAACATAAAGTGATAGCAACTAGCTATGGCTTACAATCGCTTACAATTTTTAAACTATAAGCGCCATGTTTCCTAAAACAATCTACTGCCAGCAGATATTTTATAATCAAAATACTGTGCATATATGTTATATCAGAATATCAAAACTAATGAAATAGAATTGTATAAAATGTTACCCAAATGTGTATTTATGTATTTTACAGTTTTAAATGTAATGCATTAAAGATACTTCGCAATGTAATAATAAATGAATATTATAGATATAAATATAATTATAATATATATAATTAGTAATATTTCTTTCTAATAAATGAACCCTAAATTTTAAACAAAATATACATTCCGGCACAAAATGGGATAAATAATGTTTCCTTCTTTCTTGTTTTCTTTTTGTCATAAATATGATGAGATAATAAAATCACTATAAAAAACATAACTTTAATTATATTAATATTTTATTCAAAATTTTTAATAAAGTCATATAAATTATCAGTTGTTGAATTATAATTTCAAACATGTCATTTTAAATTCAATTTTGAAATTCGATTTTAAAAGAATAATGCATTAAAAATTTATTGTAAAAATATCTTTATAACTAACAATAGCTGGTGTTTCGAAATTTTTACCATTTTTTGAACAAACTGGGAAGAATTTTAACGATATTTGCTAAAAAGGTATTTTTTGTGAGTTCTAAAATAAGTGTTATTTTAAAATTTTTGTCAACGTTTAATCTTTGGGAATATGCATATTTTTAATACAATAATTCACATTTTATTCAAAAACTTATCTATTGATATTAATAAATCATTAATATTATAAGGATTTTCATATTAGCAATAATTACCCAGAACTGAAAGTTTCTCAGTTCAGTTCAATTTTCTTCTTTCTTTTGATTGTGTATTTTAAAATGACAATATAATATTTTCGGTTGCATATTTGGATAAGTTTTCAAATTGCCACCAATGACATATTGATTAACTGTAATATAATAAAAATAGGATAATATAATTAGCTTATTCATTGTTTTTTAATGCTATTTACAAAGTTGTAAAAAAAAAAAAGAAAAAAGGACAATTGTAGAATTTTTGTGCAGTGTATCTTCTCAATTGTTATAATAGTTAATATAAATTATATATATATATATATATATATATATATATATATATATATATATATATATATATATATATATATATATATATATATATATATATATATATATATATATATATATTTATGTGTGTGTGTTTGTGTGTGTGTGTGTTTGTGTGTATGTGTGTGTTATTAAAAACACTTGTTTAAAATTGATGGAGATTTTATTGTCAGTGAATGAATAATTGTTTAAATAATAGTAAATTCAACCAATAAACTCTGATACAAGTTTTACTATCTAAATAAAAAATAAATCTTAATATCTTCACATAATATCGAGATAAGAATAAATAATTTTTGATCAAAATCTCTAATATTTCTCTCTCACACACATAGTTGTATAATATCCCTTGATATATGTTTATTACAAAATAAATATCTGTTATAAACTAAACATCGTCGGAGAGTAACTTTCAAAAAACATTTCCGCAAATCTTAATTTTGTCTTTTAACATTTCTGAAGATTGCATGCTTGTAAGAATATGTATTTATGAACACTATTTATCAAATTTGTTGCCAACCAATTTAAATAACCTAGCTTTTTCAGAATGTATGAGGTTAGAGGTGAAGAGCCGACGGCTGAGTGTTGTTTGTTTTCATTCTTCTCACCATTTTGTGTGTGCCGCACTCAGAGAGGCAAGTCTTCTATTCTTGGAAAGCGATGCCAACGACCACCCTTGAACCTTCTATCTTCGTTTTTGATGGATAGACCACTTTTTAAACATGCACAGTCATACGCATAATCGGCCAACAACTTTCACACTGTGCCGTGTTCAATGTGTTAATTGACTATAGTACATGCTATTTCCATACCAGCCACAAACTAAAAAAGCTGAAACAGTTTCATTGAATAATTAAATTGAATTAAGTAATTGTTTTAAATCTGATTGATATCATGAGAAAGAAAGCGTTGACTTCAGAGAAAAAAATATTTTTTTTATATGTATTGAAACGCTGGCTGCTTCGGTTTTTTTATCGTTTGTGTGTAAAAAACGATATGACTCTATTAATAAAATGAAATGTATAACTTTTTACAAAAGAAAGAAAAAATGTATTTGAAAAATTTAGAGTTTAGATCTTCTCTTTTATATAGATTTACAAGAACAAATATATTAAGATTTTTCTTTTTATTTAATAAATGTCAATAACTAAAAAGCTTTAAAATACATATTTTGTTCAAAAAATTTCATAAGAAACATTCTATGTAACTCAACCTTGGAATTTAAAATGTAAAACATTTGGGGTTTTACTTTACTTTTCCAAAACTTATATAAAAAAATAAATAAATAAATCTCAAATAGATATTTCATATCAGACTCTAAAATATCTATGTGAAATTACAAAGTTTGCTGAGTTTAGGTAAAATATTACTTTAAATATTTACTACTTTTGTAGAAAAAATAAAAGTTATGTTTCAATTAACCATTAAACTGTAAATGCTTCCTTAATATTTATATAAAGTAAATATATAAATCATTATTTTATTTTTTTCATAAATAATGATAAGAACACTTAGCTGAATCATAATCAATGCACGGTTGGAAATGATTTTGAAATTATTAATGTTTTTCACCCAAATTTATAAATGGATAATGTGTAATTATTTAATTTTAATTAAAGATTTATTAAGAGATGTAACACTGTATGGGTGTGAGAAGGAAAAATATTTGTAATTTTAGTCGCACTTAATTCATAGCCTAATACTATGCGTAAAAAGATTAAGATTTACTTTTAGGGAGTACATATTCTTGCTCTTACAATATTCAGAGCAGAATAGTACAGCTATTTATAATGCAATGTCAAGGGAGTTAAAATAACGATTTTGCTCAGTTTCCTCATGATCATAGGCAATTTAAGATTGAACTCTAAATTAAGATTTTAATTCTAATCCTGTTGAATTTTTCCCTCCCGAAGTCCAACAAACTAATGTTGCTTTTCAATGCCTCTTGCATGAATTATCCTTAATAGAGGGTACACAAGGATATTTTTAGAAAATTGGTTACGTATAATACACTATGCAAGAAATGTGTACAAAAAAACCATAAGATTACCTTTCAAGATAACACTATGCAGATGTTATTTTACATTTTCTGAAATATTTACCTTGTAGCGACGTAAGAAAATGGAAGTTAAAACAAAACAAACATTTATTACATTACACATAATTAAGATTAGTTACAAAAAGAAAACACTTAATATTTTAAAATAAAATCAAGGTTACATAGTACCAGGGTGGTACAAAATAAACGTATTCAGGAACTGGATGGTTCTTCCTTGCCATTTCTCACATCACTATCCTCATCTCATTTGATGTTGTTTTAAAATTGGGCAGCAGCGCCATCTACTGTCAATATTGCTAATATCGGTCTGTTACAACCTCACCTTAAGTTTATAATGCAATTTCGAAAATTTATGAGAAAAGTCAGAACTAAAAACTAATTCAGTAATAAATATTTGGAGTGTCACGTACGCTTTCATTAGAGAAGAAAACAAAATGTCTTGAATTTGATATTTTCCTAAATAATTCCGGCGATATTTGTCATTAGGCAGAAAACGTAAATGGGTATAAAGTGGTATTTGCGTATTTTTCTAATGTATTTTTACTACAAAGATATCAGATTACAATTATCAAGTTACGTCAGAAAAACTCGCAAATAACGTAACTCCAACGAATATTAAAGCATGTTAGCTTCTTAACAGATCTAACTTCACATTTCATTCAGAACTAGTAGTTTTTAAGCCTTTTTTTCAATTAGATATATTGTTAGTAATTTATTATTTTCAATACAAATATATTTAGCTACATTGAAATATTTTATAATCTAGTGTGCTAATTTTGAAAATCAATTTTTTATCTTTTGATTCTTGTGAATCAGTCTTGGATTATTCTGGTAAGCACCAGAGCTTTTAGGTTGCTTAGACAACCTTAATGTATCGTTTTTGACATTAAAATGAAATTGTGATAAACTGCTTTTTTTTTTTTTCTTATCTGACAGTGCTGTGAAGTATGTTGTGTTGGGTTTGTGTATTGCTTAGTTAAAGATCAACAAGCCTGACCACAAAAGCGTTGTGTCAGAGACATGTTATTCGAGTCGAATTCGTTATCTCTTAAGCAAAACAGGAGATTAAAAATACTGAACATTTTTCTATTAAATTCACTATATATATATATATATATATATATATATATATATACGAAGGTCACTCTGAAATTTTTGAAATACAACTAGGTTTTTAAAGTTATACTTACAAAATTTTAGGTGTGTTCAAAGTAGTCTCCTCCAGCATTAATGCACTTTTATAGACGAATTTTCTACGGATTAAATGCCTCAAGCTATTCATTGCTAGGAATAGATGAAAAAAATGCATTTAAAGCCACATCAATCTCTTCTTCTGAATGAAAACGACGTCCACGTAAGTGTCAGTGTGAAGCATAAGCCCCTAACATTCAGTTCTTGTAGAATTTCTGGAAGACATTTAGTGGTATACCATGTTTGCTGTTACTGTCTTCTGTCCTTCCAACTTGATGGCTTTGACCAATCCCGTACTTCTGAAGAAAACGGCATACATAACTTTTTTCAGTGCGCGTTGTTTTTACACCATTGTCGGCGTGGGATCATTTTTAAAGACCCATACTTTGCTTTCTTGACATGTTGGAACGTCAAAAAACGGTATGTACGTTTCATCACCTGTTACAATTTAGAAATGATGCGGTGGCCACCATCATTTAGCAATTTAAGAGTTTCTTTTCTGATTCTGACACGCTCCTCTTTTTGGTGCTCAGTTAGATTATGAAGAACCCAAAGTCAAACTACTTTTTTTCATATGTAATTCTTCATGAATGGTTTTGTGTATGGCTGCGGACCCAATGTTAAGTTCCTTCTGTATCATTTGATAGGTACAGTGATTATCATCCATTAACATTTTTCGTATGACAGACTCATTACCCGTGATTACTGCCGACTGTGTGTTCTTCATCCTGCAGAAAATTGCGACCTCTTTTAAATTCTCTAAACCATCTGAATACAGTAGCACGAGCTGGAGATTCATCACCAAATGCTAATTGCAACCATTGAACGCATTCTTCTTGATTTAATCCTGCTTTAAAATCGTAGAAAATCATAGCACAAAAATGTTCTCGCGTCAACTCCATTTACTCCTCTGTTTAAAAGTTATTCTACGCTAAACAAGTTGAAGTAAGTCGGAAAAGTAAGTCTCTACAGTATTTTAAAGTTCTCTTCTTATATACCCTAAAATTCTATGGTTCCGACTGAGTTTTGAGAGTTAACAATCTAGTTATAAAACAAGAGACTGTTGTAAAATAAAAACTTCAACGTGAAAGAGAATTTTTTTTTTAAAAAAAATGGTGATTTTTATTGTATTACTAATAAAAATGTTGATTAATTTTTCTTAAACTGAAAATCGCTTGATGAAAAAATTAACAAGAATTTTAATTATCTGAATAATTGGAAATAAACTAAAATGTTAAAGTAGAGTGTTTTTAAAAACACACAGTAATTATTTATTACATAATCTTCTCAATAAATATTTTTGAAGATTATGTAATTAAAAATTTTTTCATATCAATGGAAAATTGATGGCCATATTCTAGCTGAAATAACCTTGTTTATTTATTTGTTTTTTTAAATGAAGACAACGTTTATTTGGTTTAGTAATAAAAATGGAAAAAAAAGCAAATTTTGCTTATATATGCATCATTTTTTTACATTTGGTTTTTTAAATTTCACCCCTTCATCAAGCCTGATGATTTAAATTGTTACTCACTACATCAATAAAATAGATTTCTCTCTTTTTCTTTAGTTAATTATTTTTAAAAAACAATGAATAAAAAGGTTGAAAATATAATATTAGATGCTTTTTAAAATACTATCGCTCAACACTGCTCATTAAATTTAAAATTTTGCAATGCATTCCACCATTTTTAATTATTTAATTAGTCAATTTATATAATTATTAGAATACATTTATAATTTTAAGTTTTTGTACTTTTTAACAGACATTTTTATTACAGAAACAAGTATAGCCATAATTTATAATAGTCATGAGAAGTCAAATTCCGTTTCTTTTATCATTTAGTTAAACTTTTAAGCAATTAGTAGTAAATTTTGATTCAGAGTTATTTTTATTGGGATTTTATTTTTCCCTTATGTTAATTACCTATTTTAATAAAAAGTGGGTAAATTATATATTAATAGTTAAATAAAAATTGACAAACTAAACATAAAAACATTATAACAAGATAGAAGGTGGAATATGTAATAAAATAAAAATATAAAAAAATTAATAAATATAAGATTTCCACAATGTATATTAGGGTAATAATTTGTAAATAATTACTGAAGCATGTTGTTCTGTTTATAAATATTCGATTGAACTGAATAAAGATGAAACTGATTCTTTTCTGCTTATAATACTTATGAATTTATATCATTCGTTACTTCAATATAAAGATAATTCTGCTTCTTGAAAATGGTGAGATACGTTTAGCTATATATAAAAATATAAATATAACCATTATTAGAATAAAACAACGAACAGTTTGCTCTGGAAATTATTTATTTTTGTATTTTCCATATCAGAGTAAAACATAGGAAGAGTTACAATATATTATACATGAAAACAGAACACAATAACAGTTGACATTAAATTCAAAAATATGTCAACACCTTACTTTAGTTCCGATGGAATTCAACTCGCAAGTTACAATTCTTGTTGCCACTCGATGGCAACTAAATTGTTATTGACATTTGATAAAATACTTCCACTTTAGATCCTCTGTATAAAAATTGTTGCCTTAACTTTCCAAAAGTTTCCATTATCAATCCTAATTTGATGCGTAAAATAAAAAAAAAGCTCAAATTTAAAAAAAGAGTGTTGCATTGGGAAATTTTTTACTGTTTTCTTAGCCTTTCATTTCAATGTTGATATCAAAAATTTTGTAATTTAGTTTGCTTTGTTTCTCTTTATATATTTTGTTTCCGCTTTTGATGTTCATTATCAATAATGCTATCCTCTTACCGACAATTATTGATGATAAATATTGTTAAGTAAATAACGATATTTTTAGTGAATATGTTTTACATGCAACAAAAAGGTTTTTAATTAGTTTATGAGCTGTATCGATATAATAGTGCTTTGAAAATTGATTTCGCATTTCTTTTGCATTGATTCACATGTAATTGATAAATAACAACAAACGGGCAAAGAATATTAAGGTATTAACATTGCGTGTTTAATAGTCTAGATTGCCATTTCTTATTTACTGTGAATGTGGTGAAGTTATGGATAAGATATTCTCTTAAATATTGTTCCATTATTGAAAATCAGCAGATTCCAAGTCTCTGGCAGTAAAAATATGCATTGGTCTCATCTAAACTTTTCGTCTGAATTTGTTTTATGATTGCTCAATTGAATTTAGATTGAGGGAACACATGTTCCGGAGCTCGTTCTATTGTTCCAAGTAGTACTTTCATTTCAAAGCTAATTGATTGAGGTTTTTATTATGATGCATTAAAAGTAAATATCATTAATGATTGCAACTTAATGTAAGACAAGAGCTCACAATATTGCGTTTAGATCTTTTTCGCCAAAAACTACTATCGTTCAGGCTGAATGAGCGGTTAACATCATGCAATTGTGTCATGGCAGCTTGTAGACTGTTTTGTTCTGGACTATGATAAACATTCCCCAGTTCCTGGAATTGGTTCTAAAGCACTGGAGCGACATTCTTTGCCACACCCTTAATATCCGCTCCACTTCCTTTTGTTTGTTCAGATTTGAATCTCCCGTTAGAACTCAATATCATAGATTCCGTTAAATACATGCATAAATTCGGTGCCGTCTTGTCACCTCTTCTAAAAGCAAAAGCTTAATAATTGAATTTCAAAAATAATTCAGTAAGGAAGGAAGGAAAACTTCTGTAAAACCATCATTTCTGTATTTATATGTTTTTCTTGGTTTCCATGTCAGACGTTTTATCCTTTTGTTTTTAGTTGCTCTTGAAGTTAATGATGCTTTACTTAAATTTAATTATATAAAACGTCCTTATCATATATTTGTTTTATTTTGCTTAAAGCATGTGATCTAACTTTTGCGCATTGTATTGATAAATATAAATTAATACATTTCTGAGTTAATTGAAAATTTGAGTATCACATTTAATTTTGAGGGTAAATTTGAAAACATGAAGATAATTTTGAAATAATTAAGGTATGAGTATTCACTTAATTTATTTAATAGTAACATGGCTATTTACCGTGATTTTCAATTACTATAAAAATAATCATTCAGAAATAAATTTTTATATAATTAATTCAATATCTTTATAAGTCGTAAAATAGTTAAAGCTAAAAAATATTTATTAACAAATGTTTTATTTCACATTGATAAGTGCCATTTTAATATAAATTCAGCATAATTCTATAATTTTGATTAATTTTAAGAAAGTTGAAAATTATTTGCACATCAAAACATAAAAATATTATAAAATACTTTTACGTTATTGTATTCTATTTAAGACACAAATATGGTGTTGGCGATATGATTTCAGGTGTTCTAATTTGTGACTGAGTGCTTAAGCTGAAGTTAATGTCCTCTTACTCAACATTCTATGATTCGGCTAGCTCTGTCATGACATATTCAATCTACTTTCTCTAATTGATGAAATTAAAGAATTACGATTATTTTATTAAAGTACTCTATTATCCTTATAAAAATTTTATTTCCAAATAAAAAAGAAAGTTCTTGCCGTTTTTAATGGACAAACGAACACTATTCTACAGAAAGTGTAACTTATTACGAAGAAATCACATTTGACATCCAGAAATTTCTGCCAACGTGTCTCCAGTTGCACAATCCTCCTGCAGTAAAACTCGGTTGTTTTGGACACAAAAAAAGTCCTTGAGTACTTGGTGCAAGTCTGCATTATTGGTGATGAATTTTAAAAGAAGATCCAGGGATTGGAAGAGGTGGTACACTCTGATGGTGCAATGTCAGGTGAATAAAGAGGATATTGTTGCATCCCTGTATCTAGCCGTGAGTTGGGTTCTACCAATTAGATAGAAGCAACCAGGAGGACTCTTCGTGATTTTGAAGCAGGGAATAAGCAGAAGGTTTACTTGACCTGCCATTCCTAGAGGTGTCATTTCATTTGGAAGACATTGTCATCACGGCATATTTAACGTGTCCAGTACGCCTTTAGCGAACACGACGGATCTTCGGTTAAGCCAGGATTCGAACTCACTGACTACTGATAGTGAGAAAGACTCTCTAACTAAGTAGGCCAGCGCTACCTCAACGAAAAGGATGGGACAATCTCCCAACTAAGTAGCTGTTCCTGGTCACCAACGCGACATGCGGCCTCGCGTTATCGGTCGAAAATAGTACACCCTTGTGATTAACTAGAGTTAGTTGCATCTGTTGCAATGCCTCTTGCAGACATTCCAATTGCTGCTTGCACAGGTCTGTAGAGACACCTGTATTCATGAAACCCATGACTTGACTTACGTTCATTCACAGCACTATTCCCAAATGCTTGATATATTCGGCGATTTGATGCAACAGCTGATAAACCCACTTTGAAGTCGTAAAACAAACAACACCGAACGAGCTCCTTCGACAGATCCATTTCCCTACTGTATGAGTTACGATAGATGATTGTGCTCTTTGGAACTGCTTCTACAACAACTGATTGATATTCCTTGGCTTGACTGACTGAAATCTCAACCACCGCAGCAAACACAATATAGCCGGTTATATCTATGTTGCATTTAAGATTTCGTCTAAAATAGCTTTCTCGTGCATTACAGAAAAAATCCTTTAAAAGAAGTTTCATTTACTGCCTTAATAATATTAACAATTGAGAAACAGAAAATTTTAATGCTTTTTAAATATTAGTTGTAATATTCATAAAATAAGTATATTTCATATATGTTCGATTATATTCCTGTTTAACAGATATCAAAATTTTTAACATCTTCAGAAGTGTTTATACATAATGAGAAAGCTGTTGCATTTATATATTTTAATCGACATCAAAAACTATTTTTAATAGAAGCAAAATGAATATTTAAAATATTTGTTGTTGTTATTTATGACATTTGGACAATCCAAGCTCGCTATGCCATTGCCTATGCGAATTTAAATCAGTAGGGCGCGTCTTTCGTTTAACCAGAGCAACACGAACCACTATACGATTTTGCTTTAAACTACTCTGATAGATGGCACCACCAGAAGATCCACTCCAACAATTTTGAAAATGATCTGAAGGGGGAGGGAATTTTCTCTAGACACTTGCACTCATGACAAAATGCTCAACGACCGGCCACGGGCCTTTCGATTCCACAGATTTAAAGAGTACATATACCGCATGTACTCGGTGGCTCTTTGTTGGCATTGGGACTCGAATCCCACCCTTCCGGATGGAAGGCCGATACCCTAACCACTAGGCTACCACGGCGTCTAAAACATTTTTTATACTTGAGAAATAAGTTTCCTTAATGTAATTGTTCAATAGATCATAAATTTATTGTTTATATTAAGCTAAGTTCTTATCATTCAAGTTATGTGTTTATTGAAAAAAAAATTAAAATATAAATTATTTAAGTATTTTTTTATTAAATAACTGTTTCACAATAGCAGAAATAAAACACAATTTTATTAATAATCAGTGTGAATATTAAATGCAATATTAAGATAAAGAGCTCTCATACATCAAATAATTTTAACAACTTTAATTTCTAATTTCTTTTACCATTGTTACATTTGTAAAAATGAGGTTTTGAATTCAGAGAAAATTTGATGATGCCACTAACTTTAACAATTTTGCAATAAGATCGATATTTCATATGATATTCAGCTCAGAATCAGAAAGCATGTACCAGCAGATGACATTCACAATTGGTTAGCAGTTAGCCGCATTGGGACCAATACTTGTTTCCGATAACATTAAAATACAAATTTTTGATGTCGTTTGCCGATATGGAACCGTTATCAACACGAAATCAGCTTTCCCCATTGCCGACTCATACCCGATACTGCTGATATTGGCCCATCAGGATGCCGATAGACTTGTGTTTTGTTGGGATGTCATACACTAATTTTCATACTTATTCTCACTTCACTCAATGGCCACCCAAAAACGCCAAGAACTTTCTTGTTCACTATATAGTTTCTAAAAAAAAGCTTTCATTTTAATTCATCAATTTTATAGTTTAGTATATACACTCTGAAAAAAGATTATTATTTTGTAAAAAAAATATTATCTGATTATATTTAGGAATTTCCAAATATATGAATTTCTCTACTTCTATTGAATAGTTATGCCAAAAACTTCTATCACAAAAATATCTGAATTCTCTCTCTTCTTTTACTTCAAATTTCACAAATTTAAGAACTCAATAAAATTATTTTTAAAGAGGTAAATTTTTAAAAACGTGAATCTGTCTAAATATTAATAACATCTTTATTTTAGAAATGAGCCAAACAATTCGAGTATTACAAGAAAGTCGAAAAACAAACAAAATTATTAAAAAAGATATATTTTTTGATAGTTATATGAAAGGTTCCATTTGAACTTCTTTGTTCAAATTATCTTTGTATTAATCTCTTTTCTTGCATTTAACATCAATTAATTCCTCATGTGTGACATCATTCGCACATTGCGTCATTAACAACAGACGGATGTAAAAATCACGTAATGGTTGACACATCTGTTCTCAGAAAAACAAAAGGAAGACATATCATCTACAATGCTCCCAAACTAAATATCATTTATGGTTAGAAACAAAATATTTCTCAACAGTTTTATCAATTTAATTATTTTTTACGTACTGAGCTTAAATCTTTGCAATTAAATAGTTATGATGTTTGGAATTGTTTAAAGCTCTTTTTATGGATTCGTTAATGTTGATATTTTTATTTTTCACTTATTCTTGATATAATTTATGCATTTATAATTTCAATTTAAAAAATTAAATTTGCTGATAATCGTTTCGTTGATTCATTTTTTTATGGTTTTTGAAGCAAAACTTTCTGAAAATATATTAGTTTTGATTAAAAAAAAAGTTTAAAAAGGAAAATATCAAAGATATATTTTTGTGACAACGTTCTTTACAATGAAATGCATAATTGTCTCAAAAGACGGAATTTGGTGTTTTTTTTTACTGTACTTCATCGAGCAAGAAGTGGTTCAGAAAAACTATATCAAACCCTTATTTTTTATTTGCAGAAGCAATTGTGACCCAAAACAAAATTATTTTTAGATATTTGGTTTACCACGTTTTAATCATAGTTTATCTTTTACACGTTTCTTAATAGCCTTAATTTGTGACTTCACGGAATATCTTTCTTACAAATCAAGCCTCTTTAGTCATTGCTAAAGACATTGTCCTCACTTTGTTTGGAAATAGATAAAAGAAAATGCACTCAGAAAATCATTCTTTGAATTTTTATTGATATTTTTCTCCGTTGATCAAATTTTTTTAAGGGAAATAAGTTTTTAATACATCTATGAAAAATTCTATGAAAAATAATAGAACTCTAATGAAAAATAATCATCAAACTATATAGATAATCATTGATGAGAATATAACATTCTAACATATTTTAAAGTGTATGCATAAAAATGAATTTTTATGTTTTTTATGTTTTATGTCAGATACTTAACGGAATTATTTACATTTAGTCATATCTTGAATTTACTTAAATCGTAAAATTTTACGACAGTTTTTTCTTTTCTTTTAGCAATTATGAAATGATTTTCCGCTGTTTGATCATTATACTGCAAATTAATAGAAATGAATATGAACTTGATAAATAAAAGATATTGAGCTGGGCAATTTTGATTTTTCTTGAAAATCTAATCATTTTTTAAGCTTTGGTAATATAGGATAATATTTCTGAAAATTGTTCAGAAATAATTTTTTTCCTAAAAATAGCAATTTCCTGATTATATTTTCAAGTGGTCACACTGTAATTTGGCCTCATAATAAAGACATTTTTATAATTCAAAAATTTTGCTAATTATTTATTTTAACTATATTATATTTTTGTTTTGTACTTCTGCTTGGATGAGTTCATATTTTCATTCAATTATTTATTTTATAATTATTTATTATATTTCATTTATTTATTTTTGTTTTGTCTCGAAGTCAGGAAAAGAATGGATTAAGATGTAATAAATGGATGAATGTAACTTGAATGAAATTTAAAAAAATTTTAGGTGAAAACAATTGAAATTGCTTTAGTAAAATAGAACTCTAGAAGGATAAAAGAAGCCAGTATTTATCAAAGTAATAATACCTTACAACTTGACGCTGCAAGAATATTGAAACTCTTCCTAATTCTGATATCTGATTCCCTTTTCCAAAGTATGACTTCTCAAACTGGTTGAAAATGCATCGATAGAGAAAATACAATATGATAAAAAATTATAAAACGTAAAATTTATTCCTATTTAATTAGAAAATTTACTTTTATAAAGTTGAGGAAATGTCTCGAGAACTAAAACTTTTAATTTACCTTTGAAAAAAGAAAGGTTTGGTTAATTCTTTCGATGAATAAAATGTTATTAAATCAGCGTTATATGTCAGTATTATGTATATTTCTCTTAAGAGTATAAATATTTTTGCACAATATTAATGGGCAGTCTTTCTTCAAGAAAGGAATATTATGAATTCTGAAAGTGATGATTCAAAAGATAAATTGCATAAGTCTGTTAAAATGGCAAAGAAGTTTTAATGGTTAAAATTTGAGTGGAAAAAAACAAAATTTGTCAGAATTGAAAGTATTTAATTTTAATAGGTTTTATAAAATGCAAAATAGAAACTGTCGATCTCAATTAATTTTAAATACAATATACACCCGACTATACTCGGAATTGAGTGACTTGGCTGATAGATAATCCAATTCATCATAATCCAATTCACAAAATCGTGAAAATGATTGGGCAAATCAATACAAATATGTACTTGAACATTTTAAATAAACAAAGCATATTATAAGGAAAACTTATGCATTACTTTAAATCTAATAAAATTACTCAAAGGCTACAAATTTGCAGACTTACTTCTTTAGAAAATTATCCAAAAGATTATGTTTTTCTCTTCGGAAACATTTTTAAAAAGTAAGTAAGAAATATCATAAGAGTCAATACTGCTGTTGTAGAAAATAGAAAAATTGATATACTTAAGTATATTTTTTAATAATTTCGGGTTCTGTGTAGAGTCGGGTATCACTTGGTTTGGCGATAAACTTTAATTTATGGTAATCCTTGTAACTCTAACTTTGTAAAGCTTTTGTGCAGCCGCCATCTTGTTAACCACATCTGGGCATCTATCTTAACGTCAAAAAAAAAAAAAAAAAATCGCCAAAGAATCAAGAGGTATTTGATAGTAAACTTTTACCATAATTTCTTATGTTTATTTGAATAAAATTAGATTTATTGCGTTTTTTCCAGATACACACGTTAATGAATTTTTGGCGGCGTTTAAAGGTGAAAGTGTATAGCTAGGTAATCCAATAAGCAACGATTAAAACTTTTCCTAAGTTCTAATATGGATAAGAAAGTCTCTAATAAGTGGGAAAAAAATCCATGATGCTTCAGAAATATTAAATATTTCCTAACCTATTTTGAAATCCATTAAAATGAATGGGTTTCATCAACAATCTTGCAAAAACTTATTTATATGATTGATAATCAGTTTTTACATCAGAAAAAGGAGATTATTTTCCTTATGAGTAATTGTATTTGACACATTTATCCACACACACACATAGAAGATATTTAAAGAAATTAAAATGATACGTTTTACTACTAATACTCCCTTACATCTGAGCCAAAGTGATGTTCGAAAATTAAATGTTTTTAATAAATATTATGTACTTAAGAAAAATTTGATCATATTTTTGGAAGAAAAAGAAATTTGGACTACCTATTTTAATAACAATAATGTATACCCATTATATCTAGAAATCTATACCTGAGAAAACAATTAAATTTGCTTTTATATATGGATATATATAGATCTGTAGAAAATGATTAAAATGGAAGACCTCAATTCCTTCTGAAGAAAGAATTCCCTCAAAACTTAATGAATACAATACAAAACGTAAAGGAGGCTGGATGTTTAATTCTCAGAGCAAATGATTATCCATAAATCGAGGATAACATATCATATAACATTGCAGAGCAAGGTGGCAAGAAAGTGATAAAAATTTCAATTTAAATTAATTAAATTTATTAATAAGGATAATTTTTAATGCATACATAATTGTTAATATTTACATAATTTTTAAAATAATTTTAAAATTAGCAAATATTACACTACTATTGACGTGCGGCGCCACAAGTAAACATCCTGTTTGCTGTCTCTTTGAGAAAACTCACTATCAACTCAAAAATGTGAAGAAATAAACATAATTGTAGAAGGAGACAGATTTTAGCACGCATGCGCTGTTCTGATTTTTGCCTTGGCTGGTAGCAATTTGTATGTGTTGGACAGACTATTAAGATTTTAATTTTGAGGAATTCTTAGATCAAAATTATTAAAAAAATTCTGATAAATATTAAATTGAAGAAATTACTATATTGACAAAATCACACTCACTAGACACAGTAAGAATATTTTTTACAACAAACGTACCACGAAATTTTCATTCCAAGTCAAATCGAATGAAGAAAAATTAATGTAAATCTTCAATGTTTAGGTAAATTCTATATTTTATGATAAATATAAAAAACGACACTTAAATAATATTGCAATAAAAATTTAAATAGCTATTTATTTAACTCCTCTTTATTATTTACAAAGTATAATATAATTTTTATAATTTCCTGACTGTGTAAATAATAAAGAATCCTATCTCATTGAAAACAATTTATCAAAAATATGTTTTTTTCACATTTAATAATATCTTTTCAAGTGGATTATTTTTAATTATAAAAATATGTAAGTTTAATATTTATCTAATTAATTTTGATTAATTTAGTAACATAAGCGATTTCAAACTTACTCTGCAATATTCAATTATCTATGTGCTTTTTTAAAAGTTATCCTGATGGAAAATCTTACTTGAATTTATTGTCTCATCGAAATTGTCTTTTAAAATTCCAAGACTTCACAAATAACTTTATTAAAAAAATTTAGTACTAAATGAATGAGTAAAAATTTTATCTAAATGAGGTATTTGGTCGTTCTGTGGTAATGACTGGGAAATGATTACCACAAATATAAAGACCAGATACCCCATTTATATCAATGGATTCAGCATTAATATAAAGCATTTCTAGTTATTTTTAGAGAATTCCACAAAAAAAGTTTATCCACAATAATGTTTTAGAAGATTCCACAAAAAATTCTACTTAAAATTTATAATTGAATGTCTTTTTGATAATTTCCTCATATATTGAAGTATAACTCCTAAATAGATCCAAGGATTTAATATTAATATAAGCATTTTAATTATTTTATGTCATTAATTCTAATTATTAAATTATTTTTATATATCATTAATATTTTCTATAGTTAAAATTATGGTTTAGTCAACAGAATGCTGCACAAATAAACTTTGACTTAAATGTCTGACGAAACTCCCACAAACCAATTAGAGGATGGATGCAGAAAACTATGGATTCAATACCACCTATGATTATTTTGATAGTTTTTTATTTTCCTTCCAAATATGTCATAGTATTTTCGCGCCGGCCAACTTGTCTAGTGGTCAGCGTGCGTGACTACGGATAGGAAGGTACTGTGTTCGAATCCCGAATCAGGTATGGATGTATTTTTTCTCTCTCTATCCTGTTTTTTGTCCTTTCTTTTTGTGAATGAGGTGTGAATGGTTTTCTACCCTATAAACGGGTCCCTATGCCATGTGTGTGTACTGAAGAAGTCGGACTCCACACCAAATACGGTTCACTTGGGAAAGTGGAGCAGCGCCAGTTTGCCAGCCACACGAGAACAACAACATAGTATATTCGCTTAAGCCTAAATTTCTCCATAGAAGTTAGGCTTAGGTGTTATCAGGACTATATCAACATTTATCTCACAAAAAAGGAAAAATGAATAGTTTCTAAATACGACATTCAAATAAGCCATTTATGAAAACCTTTCAAGCTTACAATCCTTTCAAGCTTACAATTCAATTTGGTTAAAACATTTCCATGTGTCGTTAAACTATTCTGAAGCAAATTTACACGCATTTTTACGTAGTTTATAACTTAACTAATTGTCCTTTGTTTACTTTTCAATATATTTTTAATAGCAAATTAAATATCATCAACAATTATTATATTCTGAACATCAAGGTAAACGATTTGGATGTTTGCTCTTTTCTCAATGCATTTTCAGAAAAATATTAAATTATATAATTGGATATATAAAAATGAGTTATATGGAAACTATTTATCTCAATATTGTAACTATAATGAAATAATAAAAGTTTATCTCCATTATTAAAATTACCATAATTTAAATTACAAAACAAATTGCTAAATATTTTTCTAATGAGATGTGAACTTTGAATATGGTTGATTACTATTGAGTTTTTGTTTTTCTCGTTGAAAAGAATTTTCTTTATATACGAAATGAAACTATTTTTATTTTCTTTTTATTTATTTTCCTTAAATAAAGTTAATTTTCATTAGTACCAATTTTCTACATTAATTATAAAATTAAAAGCATAATTTAACAATTTGGAAATTTTACTTTTCTAAATGTTCGAGCATGGATATTTCTTTCTCTCTTTGAGTTAGTTTTTCTTTATCATTTCACTTTCGGGGCGAAGATGGCACACGCACTGGGTCTCCCATTGCATAAGATGCTCTTAGTTCGGCCATTATCGAGCTAAATAGGGCGAAAGCCTTAGGGCAGCCGGGCATTAGAAAAAAAAAATACTCTATTTTATGTACTTACTTATTTTTTTTCAATTTATATAATTATTCCATTTAACAAACTAAAATTTCTAAATTTAAAAAAAAAATTATTAGATTGGAATCTTAATCTATGTTTTTCTAACATTAAATTATAAACTGGAAATTAAAACTATTTGCCAAATTATTTCCCACATTAATTGAAAATTAAGAAATTGTGTGAAAAATTTCATTACATATTTTTTTTTTAAATAAATTATAAACTACCACATATAAAAAGTTTTAATTACTTTTTTTTAATTAAATAAACTCCTGAACTCTTTTTTCAAATACTTCCTTGTATAAATCTATATTAGCCTTGTATTAATTATCTACTTCATGTTTATGTCAATTTTTTATGCTGTTTATTTCAACAGATTACATTCACTTAAAATAGAAATAAAAGTTTCCAACAAATATTTATAATTAACAAAATAGTTTACGTAAAATAATAATAATATTTCTGTATAAACTGTTTAAATAATTAATCATTTATCTTGAATGCTGAATTCCAAATAAATTACCTAATCCAATTTAAAGAATCTAAAATAATAAATAAAAAAATTAGTCAATCTTTTTTTATTTCCTCCTAGAACTACAAATTTTGATTTATTCGTTTGCGAGTGGGTGTTGGCTCTTTATTGGTGGCGCTGGAATCGGGCTATGCAGTAAACAATTATTTAGTTAAGGTTATATTATATATAAATATGTATATATATATTAACTAAATGTAAAATAAAACCAAATATAAGAATGAAGTTACTTCTACCCTCCAATACTATTATAAAAGTGGATTCTCAGAAAAAGTAGAATCAGGTAACTATTTTTTCTGATGTAAAAATGTAAGTTGAACTTTGAGGATTGAATCAGCTCGAATTTCCTGATTTAATGATTCTGAAAATTTATTTATAAGGAAAAATATATGGAATTTGATCATAATCAGTTTTCTCCACAAAGGAAAAATATATATTAGTGGATCAAATTTCTCAATTTTAAACGTCAGTCAATATATAATTTTAGAAGGATAAAAACTTATTTTTTAGAGCTAAGTGGTCTGTAAAATATAATTACTTACAAGAAATTTATCGATGAAATTTTTGGGTTTTTTTTTTTTTAATCAGTTTAAATAAGAATTGAAATAATAAAAATATATTCGATGGAAAGATTTAATATTCTCATTTAATAATAAATCACTTAAACTGTACTGTATAATATTATATAAATTAATTATATCCATTTATTTGTTCATTAAAAATATAATAATAAATACTATTTAATATATTTTAAACTCTATTTCTTGGTAAAGTTAAGTACTACTGAATGCAATAAAAATGATGCATGAGGATCAATACTAATCCAATTAAGGGAATAAAAATAAAATTGGATTTAATTATATTTTCATTTTTTTCACTCTGCATTAATTACAGATTAAAAATTATCTAGGTTATCATTTTAAATTTTAAAAATTACTTTTTAAGATTTAATCATCAGATTTAAGACCAATCTTAAAAATTAGTTTTTAAGATTTAAATATCGACTTTTAATAATTTATATACCTTTGTCTATATCCGCTTTGTTAGTTTCAATAATATATTTACCTGGGTTTTTTTTTTATTTATTTTTTTATTTTATATATTTATTTATTTTTTTAAAGAAAGATTTGCAATTAATATTTATTGTTTTTCAGCAATCAATATTAATTTAAAAAAAGTTATATTAAAATGTAGTTCGATATAATACTGCTATTTCAAAATAAATTAAAATGTGTCAACTCTGAACAACAAATATTAATTTAGTTTTATTTTAAAAATTAATTGCATAAAGTAGGAATAAAGTTTAGTAAATTTAGTTTATAATATAATTAATACTTACAATATATTTAACATGCAAAAATTTCAACATTTCTTTTTTAATCAGAATACGTGTGTTATAAAAATTAAGAAAAATAAATTAATTTTAATATTAAATTACTAATTTAATAAATTGAGATTTATTTTTAAAATTATTTAAATTGATGATAAGAGATTTATGCATTTTCATTAAAGTTTTATTCTGCATTTTAATACCGTTTTCGCTTTTATAAAATTATTTTATTCCGTTCGAAATTTTCTTATAAATATTAAATATATTTAAATTTAAAAAATGTTGAAAATAATTTAAAAATTCATTTCAAGTCGTTTCAGTTTTGGATTTTATTTAAAGAATTGAAACAAAAAATTTCATATAATTAAATGCTCAATTGCACTTAAAAATGAAATTTTTTCAAAAAAATGTACATCCGCAGCCGGCAGGATTCGAACCTGCGCGGGGAAACCCCAATGGATTTCAAGTCCATCGCCTTAACCACTCGGCCACGACTGCTTGCTTGAGAAGGAAAAAATAACATTGACTTTGTAAAAGATATAATTCGTTTTATTATTTTTTTGTGTTAACACGATTTTACTTATATGCATACATATTTTGTAAGAATTCAAGCTTTTTAAGAAATATTTCATGATTTATTATATTTTTATGAAATCCTATTTAAAATTGTAGATGGCGTTTAAGGCAAATTTCAATACTTTTCCCGAAAATTCAAAATATGCTTTCCGATTTCAATCATGCACTATTTATTACTCAATGGAATATATTTATGGTGATTTAACAAAAGAAATTAAATTGAAATATTAATGTGCACAAACTTTTAAAAGTAAATGTTTTTTAAAGCTATTGCCCGGAGGAAAAATTTGCTTTAATTCTAAAATTTTCTAAAAATATTAATATTATTTTTAAAAACTGCCTGTATAAAAGTTGCTGATAATAACTTGAGCATTTTTTATATACCGTTAAAAAATCTAATAAAATGACATAATATCGTGCTTTTTCTTTTCTTAATTTTTTTTATAATAATGTATAATTAAGTTATATCAAACTCTCTTTCAAAATACATAGAGCAAAGTATGCATATGATACATGTATAGAATCAGACAAATATTATCAACCCTAATATTTTCGTTATCGTGCTGTGTTTTCGAACATTTTATTTTAGTCAACACTTTATTTTTATAATTTAATTGCTTAAGAATATTTTTAAAATGTTCAAGTAAATTTTTTCCAGTTTTTTTTTTTCCTTGGATGAATATATATGTTTTTCAAACTGTATTGCTTCTTATTTAAATTTATTAGTTTTCATTTCATTTTTTTTTTTTTGAATAATTACTCTATTTTTCTACTAGTTATTAATCATTTTATTACGATATCAATGCTATTTAGAATTAATATTAATAAATATGAGTATATACATTTTTTTTTCATTTACTATCGAAATCTTTAATTTTATAATTTTAAATTTATATTCGAATTTCTTTTTCATTTACAGTCCCGATCATTTAATTTTTATAGTCTTTTCTCTTTTTTATAAATCATATTATTTCATTATTTATGTCTTAGTGCATAGTTAATTTTATGTACATCTTCATTCATTATGAATATTAATCAGCACTCATCTATTTACAAGATTTTATATATTTTTGAAAATAAAGTATTTATTTATACATACTTATATATATATATATATATATATATATATATATATATATATATATATATATATATATATATATATATATATATATGTATATATATAGCGGACTATCGAAAAATATAATATGATAATGTATAAATACATTAACTTTAGTATTTTTAGCTATTATTTTTTTTCCGTCAATCAAACAAGCCAAAACGATTTCTCGTCATCCATATTCTTAAAATTTGACTTTTGATGATTAATTTTATTACCATTTTCAAGCTAAGTTTTTAAAATAATGACTTTGTCCTTGGTGATGCGGTTTTTTATTATATTCCAAACTAGATTCTGATAAATAATTTTGGTTAATCAAGCTGATACGCTTTTCATCCTACAATGGTTCCGAGTTTAAAGTCCTGATTATGAGAAAGATGGGTGTATTTCTTTCGATTTTGACGTCGGAAAATTTCAGACATTTTCTTTTAGATTATCACTAGTGATTTTTTGTTGAACTGTAAAATGATACAAAATAGCAGCAGTTAGATAAAGAAATTTCAAAATAGTTTAATTTGTAGCGAATTCTGCTTTGTATTTAAATTCTATGAATGTAAGAATTAATCTTCGATTCGAAGACACATATTTAATCATGTTAATGAGAAATGTTTGACTTGAAACAGCTAAAATGTTTTTGTTTTTTCCGAATAAAATTTAATTAAGCTTTGTAGACTTTTCTATAAGACGTAAGTAAATTTCCTAAATAAGTCATATATATGCACTCAGAAACATAAAATTAGAAAATAATTATCAATGATTATTACTGATTTATTTAAAATTTACTTATAATTTTGGCATCAAATTTATGGCCTCACTCCACCAAGTAATTGCTGTCCGGAAGGGCTTTTCATATGTAGTGGATCATGTTCACGAATCGCAAGGGAAGAAACCTTGAAAACATGCAGGTACCATTTCAAAAAACATTTGCAACAAGCAAATACTTAACATCCATCTCCATTTTTCAGTAAATGTGAGATTGAATCTGCCACATCTGCTCTACCAGCAGCTAAAAACAATTTTGATACATAAAGGCGAATTTTGAGTGATGAATAGTTTCGACACCAAAAAGTGGGTAACCTGAGATTCGAATTGAATGTTGTAAGATTTTTCAATACCCATCAACATTCCTTGACGACTTTTCATAGACACTATGTCGTATTAACGATCTGCAAGAAATAAAACCTGGAAAACTTTCAAGCACTCATCCTGATAGTTATACATGCAGAGTTTACAAACGCAATACCCATCTTACATTGTTTACCAGTGACTAGGATCGAACCGGGAACATCTATTTCTAAAAGCGCAGCCTTATTACTAGGCCAGAACGAGGCCCCTTAATTTGGAAAATTTAAAATGAAAATTTACATTTCTAGACCCGATTCTCTTTTTGAGAGGCTGTTGGCAATATTTGATTTTTTCGCTGTTATCAGCAATTTAAACATGTAGTGAAGAAAACTGAAATTTATGTCTGCCTTCAATCTTTATCTTAACCCTAAATTATTAATTTATTGATGAAATATAGAAATTTAAAAAAAATCTGTTTCTCTCTCTCTCTCTCTCTCTCTCTCTCTATATATATATATATATATATATATATATATATATATATATATATATATATATATATATATATATATATATATATATATATATATATATATATATATATATATAAATTAATAAACCGATTCTTTTTTTAATTATTGTTTCAATTTTGTACATTATTTTTGTCTCCGAAACAACTTAATTTTATGATTTTTCCAACAAAACTTTTCTTTGGAACTCTCATTGACATTGAGGATAGCTCTCAAAATATAAAATTGGTTACTAGAAAAAGAAATTAGCAAACTGCCTGACAAACGAAGAATAATTTCAAATATGTCAAACTTTAGAAGTTGTTACTTCTTTCAGTTTCATTGTAAATAAATGCTCTTCAGTAAAGAAACCATATATTAGTTTTTGGATTCAGACTCGATAATTGTGAAACGCTTTCTATAAATAAATATCGCTGCCTCAATAACACTTAGGCTATTTTTTACGGCCACAAAATAGATGAATACTAATTTTTATTTTAAACTTTCTGTAAAATACTTATAATGAACTATGTGTGACACAATTAACGTGAGTTTAGATATTTGTTGCGAAATTTAGATATTTACTTAGAATATATGCAACGAAATAAAATGATAATTCATTAAGTAAATAAATCTAAGTTTACACTATTTATTACGAATTGGCTAAATCTATGTTTCAGTATTCCTTTTTTTCCCAAAGAATACGTATAAAATTCTGAATTCAAATCTTTTTTTATTTTCAAAGTCCTTAAATGAATTTTATAGTTAGGATTAACTTTTAAATTATGTTAAAAATGCCAAAACCTAGATAAACCTGAACAAGTTTATTTCTGACTTTTATTGTCTATATTTTATGACACTCAAATTATCAAAATAACTGGGTTATATCTCATTCCACAATAAAATATTACATTTGGTATGGTTTTAACTAATCAATAATCACCATTTTGACAGCAAAGGTTTGTGAAAATCAACATGTACGAATATATGTATAATTTATAAAACATACAAAAGCTATTCAAACTGTTCTTTCACATTTTCTTTTTATTATTTTATAAAAGTTTTATATATTTTTCATGTATATTTACTTAAATATAAAATTTAAATTTTTAATATAGATTACTTTGTACATATTTATATTGTTTTTATTAATACTTTCTTTAAATTAACGTCATAATATGCGAATCTAAATTTGATCTTGATAGCTATTATAAGACAGCGTTTATTTATTTAGAATATGGCAGCTAAGCCTATTTGTTGATTTCTTGCATTAGAGAATGGTTACGCTTAAAAATACACAGCGAAAGCAAACACATTTCCTCCTAAAAAAACTAATTAGAGCTAACTAAAGGGAACGAAGAAAAAAGCTGAAGAAATATAATCCAAATTTCTATATATTTCACTTTTTACAAGCCAAAATTACATATATATAATTTTAAAATTACAAATATTTTCTTATACCCCCTAAAATTAATTTGCGTTTTCATTAAAATGTTCTTAAAGTCAATTAGAATTTAATCTTATTTCCAAAACCTAGAATAAAAACTTAAAATTTAGAAAAATTATCTAAATTAGTTAGCTTTTTCATGTAAAATCCAAAAATTCGGCATTTAAAAAGTTTCCAACCACAAACAAAAAAAGACTATTAAGATTAAATTGCTGATAATAAAACAGATTGTTTGATCTTAGAACCAACAAGGTTAATTTCCCATCCAATTTTACATTTGAGGCCTCATGGACAAGCGGTATACTTATAAAATATACAAATTCTTGACTTTGTTACTTTTAACATGAATCACCAAACACACTACAAAGTAATAAAATTTCAAAAAAAGAAGCATAAATAAACATCATCTTAACATTGAAAAGTAATATAGTTATATTTGAAATGCATGTAACTATATTAACTATTACTGTGAGATGAAGAATTCGAAATATTTTAATCATTACGAAGACAAATGATTATTATTTTACATGTTTTTAACATTTACAGAAAGGGAATTCATTGGATTTCGAAGATTTTACCGGATTGTTAAGCATTAATCGGAGATGAAGTACTAAAATTTGTTTATTTTGAATATCGCATAAAATTGGATGTGAAGGAATCCAATCTGAATAAAGAAGGAAAAGTATAAGCAATGTTGTTCTAGAAATAGAAAAAAAAATGATGATGAAATTTGGTAGTATGAAACATTTATTTCTTTTTAATTTACAGGAGTGAGCATTCTGATAAAACCCAAAATAAATATGATTAGGATAGCAAAATGCGAATACTGCAATACTTAAAAGGTATTTAGTGCCACAAATGTGTTCAAAATATTTTGAAATCAACTACTTTGATATTTGTAATGATGAGAAATGAAAAGAAAATAAATAAATTTATCAATATTTTAAAAACATTTTATATACCACACTAAATATAAATATTAAAAATAATAACTGCTTTATATTCTCACACGGATAAACTTTTAAACATTTTGGCATGTACTTCTTGATATTTTGCTTCCGAATGGGGGAAACCGAATAACCAGAGCTTTTTCTTGACTTTTACAAGCTGAATTTGGAAAAAGGAATCTTAAAAACAATGCAACCCTTTTTTTCCAGGAATTTAATATTTAAATTTAGATTTATGAAAGTCTTTCATATAAAAATAAAATATTTCAAAATATTTTTGAAGTATGCATTTGTTTAAAAAAGAATGAGAATCAAACCGTTTTAATTCTAAGGAAACATTATGGTAAATAGCTTAACACCTCTCACACTACTACTGAAAGCATTCAAATACAGATTCAAAAACTTTTTTTGCACAGGTTTTAAGTTTTTATCACAACAAATATTATGAAAACAAGTTTATATCTTTTTTTTCCGGATAAGACTGAAATTTAGTCAACCTTTTAGTGACGTTTGTAGAGTGGTAAAACAATTTATATCAAACAATGTAAATCATTAAATTGATGGTAACTGCTCACTTTCTATTTTAAGAGGAGCCTTGAAAAAGTGTTGATACTTAACTTAAAACACTCCAATCTTCATTACGTTTTTTGTTAAACTTTTCGAAAAGGTTTTACAATTTTTTGATGGTTTCTTGAGAAAATAAATCCAGCATAATATCCAAAAAATAATAATAATTGACATGTAATGCTTTCAAATTATTAGTAATACTATAAAATCCAAAAATCGGGTTGCATAAATTGCATGTTTTCTAACCTGTTGGAATACTCAGGACAGACGAATTCACCCCAATTTAAAAAAAGATGGTACCCTTGAAATGATCTTTAATTTGGCCAACAAAGTACTATCTAAGAATATTTAGTTCCTAAATAATAATTAGGTTATCCATTAATATTTCGTATGAAAATATTAAGCTCAGCATCAAGGCATTGATGCGATTTCAAGAAAACGGCATCAGTGCCTTATCATCATGTCGCTATTATTGAAGCTCGTTAAGTAATTTATTGATTCTCTCTCGAGAAATAATTATTTAAAATATCTATAATTATTATTCTCTAATTAATCTGGATAAAAACTGAGCGAAAAAATTTTCATTTTAATCCTGATATCATATAAAGCTTCGTTTGTTATAAATCTATTTCCACTTATCATTCAGACTATAAATAGAACGAAAGAAGCTTGATTTTTCTACTATAGGGATATTTAAATTCTTTTCAGAGTAGACCACATATCTTTAAACTGTGAATGCATAGCGAATGCATAATAATTATAATAATAAATAAAAACATCAAGCTTCTATTTTTACCTAAAACTGAATTTTTGTAATGCTGCATGTAATACTGACGGAAAATGTATGAATATACAAAGAAAAATAATTTGATATTTTTGACTGCTGAGAATTTCAGTCAAAAATGAAGAGTGAAATTTAAATATCAAGGCAATCAGAATATAAATAATCACATTTGGTTGCTATTATAGTCATTATTGACGCAGCTATATCTTATCGAATACGTCGAAAATCTTTGAATTGATTAAAATATTCGACGAAGTTCTAAGAAAAGTTCAAGATTTCATAAAGTGATCGAGAATAAGTACCATATAATTACCCTTTTCAATGTTTTTTTTGTTAAAATTTCAATTTTAAGTTCCATTATACATTATATTATATACAGATACCACACATTTGTATATTATAACATGCCTAAACATGTTTATACTTGTTTTTGAGAGATCTTGTGTGTTGAAGCAAATTACTTAATTTTTTAAATACGCGATTCATAAAAATATAATGATCATTGAATCATTTAGGTTATATAGAATATTTGTATTATATATATATATATATATATATATATATATATATATATGATATGTGATATATTTTTAGAATATAATTTGGATGTATTCTTCTTTAATGATACATGTAGTGATCATAATAGCTTTGATTGGCGAGGATAGGACATAAAATATTCGGTTATCTTAAAGATGAGAAAACTAATTTTAAAATCACATATTTTAAATGCTGCCATAGCCACTCAATAATATAGGCAAAAGATTTTACATTTATTATAATATCGATATATATTTCTTAAAATATTTTTTTGCGATTTATGTCAAACAAATTTGAAAAAAGTTATATTCGCGAGAATTGATGATTACAATAAATTATTATAATTGCCAATTATTTTATTTTATCACAGAGTTCTGGTACTGCAAATAATAAAGAGCTGGGAAAAAAAACTTTTCATTTGACTTATTTTAGCACTTAATAAGCTAACTGCACGTTTTGCGTGCCTAAAGTAAAATGAGAATTTAGGAAGGGCTCAGAAATATCTGCAAGATATGAAGCACTTTGGCTATCACGACAAAAACTCGTTACACCCTAAACGAATGAATGTTGGGCATACAAAATTTCTTTTTCAACAACTGTAAGGCGAAGAGTCAAGCACCTAAAATGCTTCTGTTTCAGAAAAGAACAGTTTGAGAAACGTTGTCTACCAAAAATGCTACCTCACCACTCAATCATACATCTGTACTTTGGCAAACCACAGTCTTGGCTAGAAGCAATTTTTGGCACTTGTCTGCTATATTACCAGGAAATATTTCTTCCGTTCAGCAGAATGAATGACCCCTTGGGAGAGAATATTCTAATAGTTATAAAATAATTTTTTTCGGTAAGTATATTTAAGAGATATATTCATAAGAAATGATTTACATAGCTTGTATTTATTCTATGCAACTATTTCCACAATTAAGAATAATTAAGAAGTATTTACTATCCTAGTTTTAAATAAATTTTTGAACGAAAATGATGATAAAGTCGCAGGTAACTTTTATTCTAGGATACTAAGAATATTTTCACAGAATCCCCGACTGCTGATTAATGATTCACAATTTCTATACACGATAACAAAATAGAAATGATATTTAGATTGTTACTGAAAATGTGCATAGTTCAGTTTTTGTAACATTGAAATATTTTCATCAAAAAAAAAGTAATTCTCATTTTCAGTAGATATTTCCTAACTCATTAATTTTTCTGAATATGATAACTAAATCTAATACACAGTGTTTCACAAGGTTTTGATTTTAGAAATTTAATTGTTTTAGCATTCCTTTATCACATTCCAATAAAAGCTTCCTGATTTGACGTTAAATTACAAATAAATAAATATGCAAAATTCCAATTCGGTCAGTCGTTATTTGCGTAATCTTTCGTTGCATATGTCGGATTACAGTTACACAAAAGAATATTTAATATAAACTAGTATATTATCACAAGGATCATTGAGAACAATATATGCTTTCCTGTAAAAATTACATGATTTGGTGTTTTATACGAGAGATCACAATTTATAAGAATTCTTCACAAAGTACCTGGTCCTTCAAAGGAATTTCACTACTGTATAATCGCAATTAATCGACATATAGTTGTTTAAAAAATAAAATTTTCTGCGCAGGCGCAGAGCGCGGCAGGATAATCTCCAATGACAACAAAGCAAAATAAGGAATGAAAAAGTACAGTAGAAGAGTAGACTGATGTAGAGTATGTAGAAGCAGTTTATTATGTCTGGGACGCGAATAATTGCCACAAAAGTGCTCACGGAGTTTGAGTACAGACCTCAATCATCATTTGAATTCTCCAGTTTTAATGATTACAGTTAAAAAAAAGCGAGGTTCATCAGCAGAGAGCATTGTAGAGCAAAAACTCCCTAGTTACTAATCATAAATACTAACACCAAAGTTCGTCTACAATGAGAATTTGGTAGACTGATAAATGAAATCAAGCAAAATGGTCTAACGCGAATCATCTTCCACATATTTCAATATAATCTATTTGGAGGACACTTGCACTAGCAATAATTTGGTTGTCTTTTCCCAACTATCAAGCGTAGAGGTGAATCTGTCATGATATAGCAACTGTGTCGTGGTTTTCTGTTCAATAAATCGTAACCCTGAAGGGAAGAATCACTGGGGTGATGTATCGTGAAATTTTAGCTGACCATGTCCATCCTACAATGCAATTTATTTTTGTTTCTTGCTGGAGATGTTATTTCCAAGATGATAATGCACTTATCTACGCATTCGTGGTTTGATTAATACAAAGATAAAGTCAAACGTCTACCATGTGGCTCAACCAACATCAAAATAATTGCACCGTTATGATTTATTTTAGAATATTCAATACTGAATCGATATCATCCACTGGAGTCTCTTCCAGGACTTTCAGAATATATTCATAAAGAATGGTGCAATATTCCTCTAAACACTATTCAACATTTGTATAAATCGATTCCAATGCGAATCCAAGTTGTATGACATATCAAAGGTGATCTTATACCATATCATTAAAATATTCCTTATAAAACTTAAGTGTTTCCATTATTTTAATAACCACCTGTATATACTTATGAGATCTAGCAAAGATTTTTTAGGTCTCATCTAAAAAAATATGTCATTAACTAAGAAAAATTTCTTAAGTCTGCGAACACAATCACACATAACTTGGTCAATTTAGGTTGATATGAATGATTTTTTTCGATTAATGTATAAAAACTAAAAAAAAATATTACAACTTACAAAATACTATATTAAATACATAATAGAATTAAAGGAATGAATTCATTGATATTAAAGAATTTTACATATTTATTTTTTGCTAATAAAACTATATATTAGTAATTAGAAGTTAAGAAAAAAATTATCAATGAATATCTTAAGTTTTTGTATAAATTTATTTATCGCAGTTTTATTGTTTTATTCATAGAGAATTAAAACGCAAGAATGAAAGTTCAGAATTAATAATAATAATATTATATATATATATATATATATATATATATATATATATATATATATATATATATATATATATATACAAAAGTATTTTGTATTGACACGCACATTTACAAATAAATACTATTATAGGTTTTTAGTAGACGAGATAAAGGGAGAGAGAGAAAGATCTTTTAGCTTTCATATAAATGTAGTCTGGAGACAAATTCTGCTTAATATTGATATGTATTTTTTGTTAAACTGTTAAAAATTACTTTCTTGTGAATTACTTGCCAGATACTTTTTTCTCCGAGTTTTTAATTATGGTAACTTGATAGAGATTAAATTATTTTTTGTGCTGCGTGATTATCTGTGCAATGGATTTGGCTGAAAAAATAATATTAATTGTCTAAGAGTTGAATTAATGGCATAGACAATGTCTTTAAGGTGTTTCTGGAGTTCTTAAAATTTTATTCTATTTGGGTTTTTTGGTATTTAGTCCCTTTAATTCTCTTTGATTTTTGGTGATTTTGTTTTACAGAAATTTTTACTTTTATTTTTTTTCTGTTATTTCATGGTTGAGAAATTTTATTTCCCTCTCTTTTTACTTTAATTTTATTTTCCTCTCTTTTTATTTTAATTTTTATTTTCCCTCTTTTTACTTTAATTTTTATTTTCTTCTTTTACAGCTATTTGCATTTTTTTTCACCTAGTGAAGAATATAATAAAATTTATATAATGTTCATTTCAAAACCTTCTTTAAAACTCTGCTAATATTCACAAAGAAACAAAATTGTATATTGCAAAACACAATAATATTGTAGAATTAATCACTCTTATGTCAAATAACTTGATGTACAATCGTCTACTTGGAAATGACCTCTTTTTCTTAATATGTTACATTTCTAATTCCAAACTCTCAATTTAACCTACATCCAAAAATCTTATACAGGAAGTTATTTATTTTGTTAAATAGTGGTTACACCTCAATTAATCTAAAAAAAAAAATTAGTTGAGGATGCAAATTTAGATTTTTCATTACCTTAAGTTGTTATGCTTCATAATGCCCTCTCTCTATCATTTTAAATGAAATATTTTAAAAAAACTACCATTAAAAATGAATAAAAAGTCGATTATAAATATTGCCTACAAGTGGCACTGTACAGAACTATGTACTATATTACTCTCTTAAAGTTTTTGATCTCTTCAGGAAACAACAGTTTTAGAACTGGCACAATGAAGACAAGCAAGGCTATTCGATAGTACATTTCCTTGAGAAAAGCAAACAGAATTATTTAAGCTGAGTAAAAGTTGCTTAAGGAGAGCAGTGGAACTCTTCTTACAGTACCACCTTCAGAGACATCTCATCCTAATGGGAATATTAGATGATAATACTTGCAGGGGTTGTTAGTATATGGAGGAAACTTCATTGCATATTTTATGTGAATGTGATACATTTTTTACACATAGAGTTGAGGGGTCATCATTTAATTGAGCCTTAGATGCTGCAGGATATTCCTGTTAAATCTGCGCGTGGTTGCAATGACTTCCTAGTGAAATGATACCTCTGGGAGTAGCAGATCAAATATTGGGTGTCTTCTGCTTGGTCCCTGCTTCAAAATCACAAAGACTCCACTCGGCTGCTTCTATCTAACTGGTAGAGCACAACACAGGGCTAGGTACAGGGAGGCATGCTGTTGCTACAGCAACAACAGAAGTAAGTAAAAAGTGAAAAACAAACAAACTCTAACGGCTGTAGCAGTGTCGATATACTGCGCATGTGTGGGAGGAGGTGGCGAAAATTCCTGCTATTGCCACTCTCCGCAACACCTTTAAAATTTTGCTAAAATTGCTATGAATACTCCCTAGGAATATTTTTTTAATTTTTGAATATATACTGGAACTTTATATATATTTATTTGCTATTGCTCATGTATTGTGAATATAAAATTGTGTGTGTAAAAGTCACATTTAGAGCTAATTTTAAAGTTTTTGATTCAGAATTTTAACGATTTCCAATACACTTACTATACATCCACGGTATTGTATATATATATATATATATATATATATATATATATATATATATATATATATATATGTATGTATGTATATAATAAATTCATTTCTCAACAATAATTGAACCAAAATATTCTACTAATTGAATCTTTATTTTTTTGTAGTTGTTTCTTAATACTGCTTTGCTTTGAAAGACAAATATTTTTGCAACATTTTTCTTAATATTTGTGAAACCAAATACCACTATTGCTTGAGAAGACGATTGTTTTTAACTTATTTCTCTTACTAAAATTTTAGATTTCGAATTTCCATTGAAAACTAAAATAAATACGGTTCATAACGCAAGTTTGTATAAAATACAAAAGAAAATTGAAATATAATATTAGAAATTCTTTGAAAATTGTTTTGGAATGAATAGATTTCAAATAAATGTTGGACAACGAAACAAAAATGCTAGTATTATTTGTTTTATCTTCCAATTATTTTTAACTAGTTGAAAATAATTGAGATAAATTAAAATGTTCAATTTATTTCATAAATTTTAATTCTATATCTATACAGTACAACGTAAATTACATACATAATGTTATAAAATTGCCATTTTCAGGCATATTTCATTTTGTGCACATTATTATATTATTTATTTTGTAGAGGAAACTCAATTTATATTATTTATTATCATAAAACATAAGAGGAACTGTGTTTTACTATATTAATGACAGCGAAACTAAATTTAAAATAGAAAAGAGAAAGTCATATTTCTTCTTGATTCTTCACAGGAAGAATGATGTGACTGTAGAGAATGCTGGAAGTGTGTTTTGTACAACTCTATAAGATAATAAATAACTTGATGCTGAAATAATGTCTTATCAATTCCTGTCACAAATTTAATG
Organism: Latrodectus elegans; assembly: GCA_030067965.1. Taxonomy (NCBI): domain Eukaryota; kingdom Metazoa; phylum Arthropoda; class Arachnida; order Araneae; family Theridiidae; genus Latrodectus; species Latrodectus elegans. Next base: position 23,330,554 of record CM057815.1, on the reverse strand, counting down.
AAATGTCACAAGCGAACGAATAAACATAATGGAATGAATATTCTAAAGGCTAGCACGAATTAGTTTTGTTTACATAGAAATAATAAATAGTATTCAAACTAAGCCTTTTATGTATTTATTAATTAAAATTAAGAATTTTGGTGATTCTCTTGTAATCTCTAGTAATATTTCTTTGGAGTAAAATTTCAGAATAATGCACAGAATTTAAAACCAGTCTCTTAAGAAAAAAATATTTTCAGAGCTTGAGGTAAGGATTTTACTCAGACAAACAACATTTTGGAAATCAATCAGTTCCAACTCCACTGCAGCATCGCTTTCTTGAAAAACAAAATATTCCAAGTAGAGAATTTTTCAGCATCAGTAATTTTTACAAGGAAAGCAATTGGACAAACAGTACAACAATTGACATCATGGATGCATTTGTATTTACTTCTCTAATTTAAAATGATTCCCACGCATTATTTGCTGTTGCGGCATATAGATGAAATCATTTCACGGTATTGAAAAAAATGAGAAGTTAACCATAAGGAATTAATGCAATCTACAGAAAATGTCCTAGTAACCAATGGTTTGAGGATCACTGATTTAGGGAATAATTTCTATGTAACTTTATCGATAAATGTAATTTAGTAACATTCTTACTAAAAAAAAAAAGAAAAGAAATAAAAAGAAAAATCTTTAGAAATATTAAAAAATAAACAAACATAAAGGAAAGTGAATAATGCGTAAAAGAGTGAAAATAATTATAGGAAATAAAATGAAAAATAATTACAGAGACTACTGTAAGAACTAAAAAATTTTTGCAATAAAAGTACAAGGGTTTGGGAAAGTCAATTAAAAAAGAAATAAAAGTTATGAAAATTAGAAAGTCTCCATGGAAACATCCCCTTAGGCATTTAAAAAAAAAAGAAATTAAACAAGTGATTTTTGATACAAAATGTATGCATAAACTCTGTGAAATTGTACTTACCAAAAATGTAATCGATTTACAGGAAATGGAACTTATTGGCTTTTAATTCATGAGCATACATTATGTTGTGATGTTATGTATACACATGAATTGAAGGGATGAGCGATACGAATTGGTACATACCAAAAATGAAATCAATTTATATGAAATGGTACTTGTTGTCTTTCAATTCATATGCATACGTTATGCTGTGATGGTAAGAATGCACATTAGTTGAAGGGATGAGCGATACGAATTGGTACATACCAAAAATGAAATCAATTTACATGAAATGGTACTTGTTGTCTTTCAATTCATATGCATACGTTATGCTGTGATGGTAAGAATGCACATTAGTTGAAGGGATGAGCGATACGAATTGTGGTTAATATGCTAACTCCAAATATATAATCAATAATTAACTTTAAATCATGGTTAAAAGACGAGGTCTCCCCCTATTTTTCTCTCCATACCATCTTAGAAGTATGACGTCACACTGCATGCATGAGTAACGAACGAATCAGACTTTCAAACTTTCAATCATCACTTTCAAAATCAAGCAAGAACTCTTAAGTCCCCTTAGCTCCCTAACGATGAATAGCCTCTTTTCAGTTTTACAAATTATATTCGCTAGCAGCGACACCTGCTTTCCATATTTGGAATAAGAAATCCTGCCAATCATTTATCCTACTAATCATCACAATCCATTTATATGTTAATTTCGTTGAAGTTTAATATTTTTCCTCAAGGATGTTGTGAAAGTGTGGATGGGAAAAATATCGTGAAAGTCTGTATATAAGAAATTTCACTTAATTTTGCGGGTTCCTCGAAAATATAAAACACTACCTGTTTGAGAATAGAAATGGAGTATCACAAGTTATTGCAAATAAAGTGTCAAATATTTTTTATGTGCGGTAAAATAACAACTGAAAATAAACTCGATTACATCTTAATATTTTCCAAAATAAGAGAAATGTAAAAATGAAATTCAAAACTAAACAATTTATATATTATAGTTAAATAGCTGTGCATTTAATTGTCCTAGTTTAAAAATATTATGCGGCGAAATTAAGGAATTACGGTGAATAATTATAATGTAGATTATTATAAGTTTATATATATATTTAAAAATGTGATATAAATAAAATACAATTTGACAATTATATATCTCTTGATTTTAAAATCAATATCTCAAATAATTGTTAGAAACAGATAAGAGCAACTTTTCTTATGAAAAGATGCACATTAGATTCAGTTGTAGATGTAGGTTTTCATAAGGCACCATAGGATTGTTTTTCTTAATATTGATTGCATGTTACTTGGACTATCTCAACAACCAAATAATAACGAATAAAAAAGAGGCATCTTTAAAATTTGTATAAAATTTATTTTTATCATATTTTAAAAACTCAAACTTGGTATATATAAACGTGTTAAGGTACAAAAGCTCTTCGGTCGTTAACTTCTATTATAATAGGTATGTAGACGAAATTATGGCCTTATACATCATTCACAATGTAATAAATCTTTTTACATTTTCTAAAAATTCCACCCAATTCATAGTGTTGTGAATTAAAACTGTGAATTTAAACATTATGTAAAAGCATTTGCTGTTATTTATGACAGTTGAACTATCCAAGCTCGCTAGCCGACGGCTATGCGAAATTATGTCAGAAAGATGAGTCTTTCATTTTTAACCAGAGCACCACGAAGGTGAAAGTACGGCTTTGCTCTAAGATTCCTCCAATAGATGGCATCACCAGAGAACCTACTCCCTCAATCATGACTTTGATTTGGAGAGGAAGAAATTTTCTCCAGATAATTACACCCATAGTAACTACTCAACGATCTACCTCAATTCCAAAGATTTAATGCATCGCATATACTCGGTGGATCTTTGGTTTCATAGGGAATCGAACCCAGCCCTTTCCGGACGAAAGGCCGATGCCCTAACCACTACGCTACCACTGCAAAACTTCTTATAATAGATATAGGTATAATTTATTTATAGAAGCTATGTTACAAACTTGATATTCATCGTTAATATAGGAAATTCTGTTCTTTTGTTTCCAAAAATATATTTTAGTACTAGAAATACTATAATAAATTATTTTTAATAACAAATGCTAAAAAAATGTTGCTTGAAAACTAATCATTTTTTTCGAAACACAGTATTTCAATGCATTTTTTTAAAATTACACTAATTTGTGTAAAAAATTTTGATGATTATAAAAATTAATATGTAATATTTTAATAAAATAAAGAATTTCTTTTTAAAAAAAATACAATTTATGTAATCTAAATTACATAATTATTATATTTTCACTATAGGTTAAATTTATGTGAATATTTCTAATCCAAAATTTCAGAAACAAAATAAATGAATTTTAAAAATGATAACGTATTTTATTTTTTCACATTGTATCCATGACAACGCTAATACTATCAAATTCAGGCGTTTATATATTGACAGATTTTTTTAAAAAAAAAATTTCTAAGCAATAATGCTAAACTACAGAGGGTATTAACACATTTTTAGAACGATTTCATGGCCGTTTAATTAATGTTTAAAATGTAAAGATTATATTTTTAAATGTTCGATCTGATAGCCTTTTTTCTGGACCATAAGTCTGCATCGTGATTTCCATGACAGAAGAGCTTTTCGCAATATTTCCAGGGGTATTGCTTTCCATTCCTCTTCCACTACTTTCCAGAGTCCATCTATCGTGGTGGGTTTGCGTTTAGAAAGAGCCTTTTTTAACAAACCAAGGGCACAATTGTACATAGGTGAAACGTCAGGAGACTTCGCAGGGATATGTTGAAAATGTATACATGCAATACCTGTATGAGTCATCATTTTTTCAAGGAACGCAGTGGTAGTTTTCGAAGTATGACTTATAGCTTTCTCTTGATGAAGTTTCTCTCTTTGAAAGTCAATGAGATAAAGAAGTGGAATTTCTTTTGTAAATATTGGGTGTAAAACCTTTGCCAGATAGTACGTTGAGTTGATTTTAACATTTCTTTCCACTGTTCTCATTTTTACTTTCCCACTGTAGGAGAAACTTGCAACAAGCATAAACTCCTTACTGAAACTTTCTTTACATTGACAGAAACTGGTTTGTACATTTTTTCTCCTCATTTTCTATAGTAAAAAGACCTTTTTTTGTTACAGTCATTTAGGTAAATCTATGCTTCATCAAGGGTCACAATGGTTTTCCATTTATCTCCTGCTAAGTGGTTTTCATACATGATTCTACAAAATTTTTTGCGTTGAGCCACATGTCTTGGCAAAAGCTGGTGAACGTTATGTTTTTCAGCATTTTTAAGTTGTAAATACTGGTTTATTATTTTATTTATTGTTGCTACAGATGAATCTAAAGACTTTGCAATTGATTTCTGTGTTGGCGGATTTTCTCTTGTTACCAGTGATTTCACTTTAGAAATATTTGAAACAATACGTACCTTTTAAGGATATTCGTTTGGAGTCTTCTTTCTATGTATAGTAATAATGATTTACAGTTTTTACCTGTCCGATTAATAATATTGCTTATTTTACACTTAGAAATTTTAATATCATGCATTTCACAACATTTTTGAATTCTGGAATACGAACGTTAATCTTCGGAAAGTGCAAAAACATATCTTTCAGTTCATAGCATGTTTATATGCGACATTTTGAAAGAAAAATAAATTTAAAAGTAGCAGACGATATTTCTCATTTCATATAATAAGCTGTTGCCACAAATTTTTATTCTACATTTACTTTTTTTTTTAATTCGTTACCGAAATCTTTCTAAAAATGTGTTAATACACTCTGTATATAGTCAAATTATTTTGGTATGGTAAACATGGATTATGACTACATAAAAGTAAAAAGGAAATAATCAGACAAGAAATAATCAGAAATTTCAAAATTACTTAAAATAAATATTTTTTTCAGAATATACAGAAAAGAAAATTTAGAACATCGAAAAGAACCACATGATAAAAAATCTCATTAACAAAATATATTGAAGATTTACCAAATAGTAAAAAAGAAGTAACTTCAAACAAAGTAAATAATTGAATTACACATAAAAACATTTGAAAAAAAAAACTTAGTTTTTCCTTTTATACATGGAGAAATTTTCAAAATGTATACATAGCTAAATAAAAAATAATTATTAAATTAACTTTTATGTCACTATAAAATAAATCGTTAAAAAGGCGATACGTTGGAAAAAATTAATAGACAAGAATGTGCTGTTTTAGTATTAAACGAAAACAATTGATTAAACATTATCGATAATTCGTTAATCAAAAATGAATGTCATGCTTAAAGGAGAAAAATTCGTCAGTACATATTTACATAGATAGAAACCATTTGTGGACCAGAAGCAACATACCATTTTGATGCATAAAAGAAAAATCGCTCAAAAAATCTCTTAGAAAAAAACGCATAAAAACAGATTTAAATGTACTTATAAATACAATATTTAATCAGAGAATATATCAATTAATTCCTTCAGCAGAGGATTATGAAAAGATATTGAAATTAAAGAAGTCGATGTCTCTTAACTAAAATCCATCTGATATTTTTTTATAGAAAATTTACTGTTGGCTAGTATTCACTTTTCACCTTTAATCCTAAATTTTTATTTATATATGAATAATGTTATTATAACTTAACACATAAAAAGTTTTAAAGAGATTAGAGTGACTTTCTGCAGGTACATCTTTCGGTGTGTGTGCTTGAGAATTTTCTCCTCCTTTCGGCATGTGAATACTCCCCTGTCTTTGAAGTGCTTCGTGATATCCGATGGATTTTAAATTGTACTAAACGCTTACAAATTTTACTTTCAATTAAATCTAGGTAGTAAAATTCTGTCGTACGCGTTATGAACACGCGTATTTTATTTATTTTCTTCTGTTGCATAAGATCCAATTCAAAAACAAACAACCGCATGTATCAAAATACTTGTATGAAGCATATTTGAAAACATTTTTCTTGAATGTAAATTGATAAAATTGATTTTTTGTTACTATAGCAATTTTAAAAATTAAAATAAAATAAAATTTTAAACAATCATATTTTAAGCAACATTTTTAATATAGACCAACTTTTTATAGGAAATCAAAAAGTAAATTCGATATTGATATAAAAAATAAACTTATTTTTGATAGTAAAATTGTTTTTCAGTATGCCATGTTTATTTTCAGTTCACACATACTGTTTTAAATTTTCAAATTTATAACATTTCATTAATAAGTTTTATCAATAAGAAGTAAAATATAACTGTGGTGTACTTTTAAACGAGATTCTCAAAAATTAAAATAGTATTACTAATTTTTTTTTATTTATTTATTTTTTTATTATAATATACTTTTATTATTTTAGGTTTCTTTTTGCAGTTTCTTAAATAAGTAATTAAAAAATTTTTAACATTTTACGATTATAAAAAACAATCTTACCATGACCTAATTTATGACTTCAGTTATTACAATATACGGTATAAATAAAATTGTTTTTATATTTTAATAATTTTGAGGTAACTACTGTGGTAGCGAGCATTTTAATGACTAAAAGTCATATTTCTGAAAAATAATTTAATTTTTATGCTCAAAAGATTTGATTATTAAATTTAGAAAAAAATTTAAATTTCGAAAAATTGTACTTTTTTATTATTTACTATCTGATTTATATTATAAAATTATAATAAATAATTATTCAAAATTATTTCGAAAATTATAATAAGTAAAATTTAGTTTCAGTATTTGATGAAATGATGAAAAATTACTTGATAAGTAATTTCAGTTTTTAAAGATTTACATCTAATATTAGAAATAAATATTCTTATGCATCACTTAGTTTTCATAAAATATTCATACACAATTATTGTAAAAGGTATTAGCAAATAAAAATTTAAAAATATAATTTTACTTTTTTGGAAATACTAAAATTATAGAAGAATAAAATAGTTATTCACTGTTTATTCAAACTGCGAAATTATTGCGTATTTTTAATTTTATGTCTATAATTTTTACATCATCAGAGTATAATATTTGTGTAAATTTGATAAAAAACAAAGTTTTCAGAAGAAGATAGAATTTATGCATTTTATGAAGAAAAATAAAAAAAAATGCGTCATAAGATACAATAAAATTTCAAGAGGTAATATTTTCATGATCTTAGAATTATTAATCTAATCTACAATTCTTCCCATGCCTTCGAAAAAAAAAGGGGGGGAGATCAATATTTAAACACCATAACATTCCTCTCAACTATACAGCCCCTCTAACGGTCCTAAAAATAATTAGTTTTGTCAAATAATCGGTCCCTCGATGGAGACGCTCGTTGCCATGACGACTAGCGGTGAAAGAGGGCTGCGGAATGTCTCGAAAATCCAGACAGTAAACCAGACGCAAGTTGTATAGGAGGAGGAATATTAATTCTCCCTCTCGTGGTAAAGCGATGGGGAATCAATTGAAGCCGCTCTTCGGCGCTTTCTAGCAGAAATGAAGCCGATTTTCCCTGCTTTAGGGAAAAATCCTTAATAAGGTCACTTTCGCAATTGTTCCAAGGAGAAATATTGTTATACTTTAAATCTCAAAGATATAATTTGTTTTGCATTAGTAATTACTGATAAATAGGAATTATTGATATTAACAGTACCAATGTTTTATATAAATTGTATTGCTTATATAATAAAGGGGAAACAAAACATAATCTTACGTCACTGAAAGTTATTGATTCATTCGCATTCACATCGTAATAATCTAATCAATATTTTATTCAAATTTCAAGATTAGATGTTTTACAAAAAGAATTATCTCATTCTTACTAACAGATTTTAGCAGATTGTTATTTATATAGGGATTCATATTGAATTGTTATTATCCGATTACGATGCATCTAACATTTTATGATTAAAAGATTATTGTAAATTAAGTTAAAAAGTTTAGCAAATTTTTACGTTAAATAAATAAATTTAGTAGACTTAGTAAAATATAATCTGAGATTACGGACTTATTTAAGTTCATTAAATGTTTATTAATACTACGTATTTGAATTCAAATTATATTGGCAACAAGTATTAATAATTTTTAACATAAATTTAAAAATAAATGATGAGTCATTTATTTATATTTAAAAATCATATTGAACTCCAAACGATTTTTAAGTTCTAATCTCAATTTTCAAATTAATTTATAAAAAAAAATTAATAATTTACATTTCGATATTAAATTTCATTAATTAACTTTTATTAACTTTCGCTTTTTTTTAATGGTTTCATATATTTTTTACAAACAAGACCTGATTATTAAATAACTTTGATTTTTGTCACTGATTTCAAAATACATTCATAATGTTTAATTATCATCATTCATATAGATTATTGGTTATTTTTTTATACTCTGTGCAGACAACATCAAATTTTTGATGATACTCATTTCGACTCGTGCTCCGCACTTGTGTTTTTAAACTGTAGAGTTCAGGAATTTTTGAAGACTAGAAAAATAATGGCGTAATAGCCAATTTCTGGGCATTTCTAATAAATAAATAAATATTTTCAAACATGCAATGGATTCTTTGAGGAAAATGAATGCTTTATGTTGAAATCCAAAAATGGAAATCAATGGAATATCAATTCAAATTTAAAACATAGTTTGTCAAAAATTCTCAATTTCTGTTTTTTTGTAATGTGAGTAAATTGCAGTGAAGTCCATTATATCCAATTTTTAATACTAACTACGAAATCACATGCACACATCTACATATTTATATTTGAACTTTGACGCTTCATCAAATAAATCGTTCTGAATAAATATGCAATGTAGAAAAGCTTCTGTACAAATATGGGACATGCTAATAAAGCAAACAATCTCTCAAAAATTTTCTTAATATTCTTTAGAGCCGCATTTGTCAAACGAATGAAGTAAAGACTATTTCTACAGACAAGATTCATCGAAATGAATACATAAATGTCTCTTTTTACAGCAATAAGATGTTTATTGATTTGTTTTGAGGGAGAAAAAGTGCTTCCGCCAATTGTTTACGATAAAAAAAACTCTTCTACGAACTCTATTGTATGTTTTTCTTAAAATTTACTCTGGCTGGGAAAGTTTTCGGAGTATTGGCAGCTAGTTTATTCTACGTTGACAATTTATTAGTAAAATTTATATGATTTGTTGTCGTTTCTTTTTCATATACGCATAAGTTTTTTGGCTAGGGAGGCCAAATAATCTGGCCAAGTTTTACTGGCTTTTGTCGGAAAAAATATGAGTAGAAATTTAATTTAATATTTAAATGTTGGCAAGCATTTATTGTTCCATTGTGTTTCCAAAAGTTTTAGTATGTTCAATCTGGTGATGTAAATAAATATAGATGAATGATTCTTTTTGTGGAATGTATCAGATGTTTCGTGTTTCTTTTTCTAACCAAAAGCTCTTTTAAATAACATAAATATTTTTGCATTAGTAGTTTCTTTATAATAAATTATATTAAATATACTGATGATAAATGCAATATTTATTGGCGCTCACAAATAAGAGATTCTACTATTCAAGTGTCATATATTTATTTAATGTTGTAAATCAAAACGCTTTATCATTTTATATAAAGGGATTTATTTTGAATTCTGAGCCACTTTTTCTCAAGTGCAATTTATAAAGCTGATATTTATTTTAGGCCTTGTTTATATATTTCACCAACATTAAACATTGTACTGCTTGGATTGTACACTCACAAATACCATTAAAATCTATACTCTTATCTAATATTGTTGCACCAAGCCTTAAGTTGGGCTCTACGAGTTAGATTGAAACAACTGGAGAGAATCTTCGTGATTCTGAAGCAGGGACCAAGTAAAAGACCCCAAATATTTGATCTGCCATCCTTAGAGATAATCTTTCTGTCGGAGGACATTGCGACCACACCCAATGTTAACGTGCCACATCCACCATTAAAGAACATGACGTATCTTCGGGTAAGACTACTCTAACTCACTGCTTTCCGATAATGACAATGACACTCTAATCAACCAGGCCACTGCGGTCCTACCGAATATTGAATAAAGCCCCGACGAGCTCATAGAAATGCCGCGTGTACGAAATAGCATGGACTCGAATAATGTCTGAAGCTATCTGAGAGACAGTGAATGTGTTGAATCTTGCAGGGCAATCCACAAATCCATGGGGTATTAAGTGATGATATAGATCTTTTCTGAAAGGCACCATGCAAGGTTTCTCAGATATCCTCATTAATCTTCGTGCTTGTTGATTTAGGTAGTCACTAGAAGTATGTAAAATCAGAAAAGTGATTCTGGAGACACATGTACGCAACTCTTAATGTGTAGTAAGTAGGTTGAATATGACAACCTACTTGAATATGACAATGCAATGGATAGAAATAGGTTTAGTGATGAGACCTGATGCTTACACATTAATCTCCACTCAGCGTCGTCTTCAAACGTATCAAAGATTCTACATCAAGTACGATGCATCGTATTATTTTACGACGGTTCCATGATCTCGAAGAACAGTTTCCTTGTTGATAAATAGGTTCACTGTCTCATGGAACGAGACACCTTCAGACCATACAGATTTCCGGCTATCGACAATCCAATAGCGTATTTGTTTGGATCATGAGTGATGTTTGGCTTTGTAATCAACAACGATATACGTGTGGGCCTTGCCTCCGAAAGCCCATATTAATGATAATCCAGTGAACAAGCTTGAATTCTTATACCATAACATTGAAATTGGTAACAAATTTGTGAAATATTGCACGCCTATCACGTTAAAAATTGTCGTCCGTGATACTGTTCTTTCAAAATTATTTCCTGGACACACCAGTGTCGAAGACTGGATGTCCTACCAGATAAGTTGTTATTAACAGTACAACTGTACGCACTGAAAAATCTAACTTTAATTGCTATATCGGAAAAACTATGTCCCATTCCTCATATGTGCTTATTGTAAGCCATGCACAGAGTTACTTAAATCTTTATAGCTTATTATTATTATAGCAATAATAATCGATTTTATAATTTTTTCAGACATTTGTTCTGTGATATATATATTGTCTACTACATCATATCGCTTATGGATTCCATGCTTCTATATTTTTTGCTTTTGCGCATACCTCTACGAGTTTTTTTGTTTATTGAGAAGAGGGTTACCATTGGCAAGCACTAAATTTTATCTGCGATAATCTTAAATATAGCCTATTATGAATATTTTTTATTTTTTAAAAATATTTTTACTATAATTTTTTATATAAATAATTAACTGATTTTTTTTTAGATAAATTTTATACATGATATAAGAAAATATTTTTATTTTCATTTTACATCATATATTAAATTTATTTGTTGTTTTGAATAGTGAAATAAAACAAATAAAATTTTAAAATTAATTAAAACAGATTTTATTTATTAGTTTCTAAATGTTTTAAACTAATTTTATATATTATACTCCCCAGTTTGAATCTATTATAAATTCATTAAAGAGAACAGCATACATTTCCTATTCAAACAACAAACTTCTTGCAGCTTACCATGTCTAATATCTCAAAGCCCAATAGAAGGCGCAAGCGTTAACAAACGATTCTTCTTGTGATGTCTAATTTCTGCCATTACTTTTTTCCCCTCCAGTGCATGAAATTTGAAATGACGGCTTAAGAAGCATTACGAGTCACAAAAATTTGTTTCTTAAAATAACTGTTGTCAAAGTCACCAACAGTGATTCTTACTTCTGCAGCTACAATAACGAATCCAATTGCAATTTTGAGAGCATGAAATATATGCTAATGGAGGGGTAACGAACTCATGATATTTATTTCAAGATGTGTGTTCATGCGCGCGCAGGAAAACGCGATAAAACTCAAAAAGTTGGAAGGTATTTCTACGAAGCTAGTAACAATGTTTAATTTAAAAATTTTACGCATAATTTAAAAACATGTGCATGATATTTATATATATATATAGCTTGGAATACTTTTCAAAACTCCCGCCTATTAGGATTTTTCGACTTTAATAGCACTACATGGGGCGGAAGTAATTGCACCTTATACAGTGGGGTACCCAATGGGTGTGCCATTGCCGTTTCAAAAGTGGGTGAGTCTTCATAATTTAAAAGCAGAAGACCCCTCAAACTTGGCTTGCACAATCCCCAGAATTATCATTTCACATGGAGGACATTATAATCATGATATATTTAACATGCCCCAGCCTACATTAACGAACACAATGGACCTTCGAGTGAGATAGGATTCGAACTCACTACCTTCCGATGATGAGAACGAACTCTTCTTAACTAACCAGGCTACTGTGGACTTCAAATTCGATTATTAGCGATACAATAAAAAATGTTAAATTCGAACTCTAAGATTAAATGCGAAATATTTATGTCAGGGGAATATCTTTCTTTAACAAATATAGAGATATTATACTGCCTCACTTGGCTTACAATGTGATTAGTTAATTATATAAAAGCTTTGCACACAGTTTTACTAATGATTAAATAAAGCAGTTCTCAGCGCGTTCAGCGTTTCACGCAGTGAAAAGTTAGAGGGCATTCAGACGATGTTTGAAAGCATCCATTTTACACATTGTCATCGAATTAAAGTCTGGTGAGTGTGTGAATTGTAGTTTTCTTCCTAAAAACTAGTGCCCCAAATGGATAGCAAAATGTTAAATATAGTAATTTTCCATTAGCTAAATTAAAACTATTCGATTCAAATTAAAACTATTCGAATCTTTCTGCCTATATATTGGTACATAAATAATAATTGAGTCAAAAAAATCTTTTTTTAGGAAATTTTGTGCTGAATGGAGTGGGTGGAAAATAATTACTTTAAGATGAGATACATTCTACATTTAACTTGTTCGTAACGGCCTCAATGTTTTCTATGTAAGTACAAGCACATTTATTTACAAGGCAAACAAAAAATATCTTGTCGTGTTTAATAACCTGAAGAATATGCGCACAGAAAGTGTAGCATATTGTTTGCCCTCAAAGTAATCACCATCGGTATCCAGCACCTTCTGCCAACGTATCTCCAGTTGTGCAATCCTCCTGCAGAGAAACTCAGAGGTTTTAAACGCCAAAGAAGTCCGTGAGGGCTTGGCACAAGTCTGTTTTATTGGTGAAGGATTTTCCACGAAAATGATTGTCCAGGGAATGGAAAAGGTGGTAATCTGATGGTGCAAGGTTAGGTGAGCACGGAAGATTGCTCAAAATCTTCCAATCAAATCTTTGTATGATAGCCCTGGGTACTCCCGCGACGTGCGACATCTCGTTATCGGTCAAAAATAGTATGCCATTGTGATTAACAAGTCCAGGTTTCTTCTGTTACAATGCCTGTTGCACATGTACCAATTGCAGCAAGTACATGTCCGGATTGACCGTTTGGACATTGGTAGCGCCTCAAAGTGAACCACTTGACGACTAGTCCACAAAATACATAGCATATTCTTGCGTAAGTGCATAGGTGGTCTGGAGTATCCTAAGGTGACAACCAATGTTTAGAACGATTCATAATGTCATAGAAGACACCCTTTTAGTCACTGGTCAGCACTCAATTGACTATGGATGCGCTTTGGTGGTAAGAAAGCAACAATAAATGTCACTCGTTGCTGTTTATGGAGCGTGTGAGGAACTTGCTAGTCTTAAAAGGCGAGGATAAAGTCTGACCATTTCAGTGGAACCGTTGAATTGTAGGGCAAATTCACGCGTTTGACTACTATCCTATTCATATTTTTTCAAATTTCCCCCGAAAGTTTTATACAGATTTACTACTGTAAGCCAAAGCTCAAGAAAACTGGCAGGCTAACCAGTTTAGTATATTGTGTACTCACAGCAATATATATAATACACAAAATAATTAATATGTTATATCATGAAATTATTTCGTGAAAATTCCATGTTCTTTTGTGATAGTAAAATATTTTTCACAATTCTGTAAGCTGCAATTAATTGTTTGTTCCATGATTGTAATATTTTTTACAGATTTTTTTTTTCAAAGTGAGTCCTTGTGAATTTTTGATATTTTTCCCTTTTGTGTCTCGGGTGTATCATTGAATTCCCAGAATACAATTCTATTTAAATATGCCAAAGCTTCTTTAGGTTATTATAGTATTTATTTCAATATCAAATTTTTAACATTATTTCTTAAAATATATGCCGTGGATTTTCGTAAATAATGATATTTTTTAAATTCTAGTAATTTTTCTTTACAAGAATTTAAGAACAAAATTCACGTAATTGAAAAAGTAAATGACAATATTAAGAAAACCTTTTTTGTGCAATAAAATAAAAAATTAAGTGATTTTGAAAGCTTAAATATACTTATCGGAATATTTTCCTTTTCCATCAACATATACAATCATTTGTCCTATCATTTAGAACAATAATATGTTTGTATACTTTTTAAATACTAATAACATTTTTAATACTCTAAAATTACTTGAGAATTTGACAACTTTTAATGTGATCTTCTTAACTATTTGCCGCACTTTTTTATCCATACGCAAAGCATTTGATTAATACGTTTTTAAAGGAACTATTAAAATCCAATTTTGAATATCTTGCACAGGTACGCATAAATACATACTTCCGCACATTCTTAGAAGTAATTTATTTTTCAACAATCTATCTTCCACGGAAAAACAACATGGCAGCCTTGGGTAGAAATGGCAGAGCAAAAATAACTAGTAGTTAGAATAAAAATAACCAAGAGTTAGCTTATTCAAATTCGAAGTTAAAACTAGACAGATGCCGAATGCCAAACGATTTTTTTTATTTTTTATTTTTTTCTTTCTCAGAATGTGAGATAAATAACATTTTAATTCTTCGTCACACTGATGGCAACCGTTAAAAGATAGCGAAAAAAGACTTTTCTTTGCTAGTTTTCTTTTTACGTAGTTCTCTCTATTTAACAGTACGTTTAATCATACAATTTGATGTTTTGACACATACAGAAAACGACTAAACTTTCCTTGAATTTTTTCCTCTTTGAAACAATGCAAGACGTCATCTTATTTTTGCATTTAATAATTTAAATGCAAGAAATATTTAATATTTTTATCATTTTAAAAAAAGTTTTTGATTTAGAAAACAATTATGTGTTGAATACTAAAATATTATATATTTTCCCTAAACTAGCAAATTTTATTGCTCAGTTAAAAAAGTATGATAAATTTATTAGAGTTCGAGTTGGAATAAATTGCATAGGATTTTTTTTATTTATTTATTTTTAACACGATGAAATGAGTAGACAGAAAATTTATCTTGATGTGTACATTTGAGATATATTGTTTTAATAAATAAATAATATTTAAAATGTCACGAATAAAAAGTATTTAAAATATTTAAATTTGTATATTAAATAAATTAATTTGTTTTAAAATGTGCATATTTGCTATTTCATATTATCCAATGCACATTTTCAAGCATGAAAGGGAAAAATATTTCAAGTTATAATTTTTAGTCACACATAAAGTCTTAAAATTTACATTTGTGTGCTTACATTGTAACTAGAAACATGAATAGGTCACATATACTTTTTTAAATGCAAACTAAGATTATTTGGTCCTTATAACGAGGTCGACACAGTTGGCGCTTTGCTATCCAAATTTCTTTAGAACATTGATGGATTATTATTTGTTAAAAAATAAGTTAATATATTTATTACTTTGTATTTATAATTGTATACCCTTAGTATTATACTTTTTCAAACTACTTAGATAATATATTGTATGGTAAATACACACAAATGCAAAGTCTCAACATTTGAAACTATTGTGAATAACATTTAGGTCTAAAATCTGAAATTCTCTGTCCAAATTATAAACTTTATGAACTAAAAGATTTTAAGTATCATAAAACAATCATGGAAATGAACTTCAACTATGGCTGGGGATTAAATAATTCTCCCTACTTATCTCTTAATAGAGTTTTCAACAGAACAAGATATTGCGATCACTTTTCATTTATTAGATAATTACTTTGTCGGCGATGAATTAGTTTCATTATCTCTCGATGATAGAACAGAAGCTTTTAGGAACAATTTCTTTATTGATTTCATAAATTAACGAATAATTTGCCACTCAAACAAGATAATTATAGTCAACCATATAAATGGTAACTAATTATAGATTGGGCTTTCTGTGACCTTGACAGAGGTCAACGCCCTTCAGAGAGAAAGATCCCGGGTTCAGTCACAGTCAGTAGTGAGCAACAGGATATCGATGTCACTTCTCTACTTTGTCTGTTCGAGTGGGTGCTTCTGAGTTTTCCTGCAGGAAAGCAGTTTATATGGTGGATATATTATTCAAGTACCTTAAGCTATAAACTATCCACCATCAATTCCATCAATCAATTAAAAAAGGCAAACTCAGTAAATTATTAAATTATTTATTGAATATACGTAAAAATATGAAATTTTTGAGAAAGATATATTTAAATTTTTAAGATATGTAACAAGTAAATTGTATATGCTATTATTATCTACATAAATTCAATTTAAGCCATAAAATTGTCTGTATATCAATATATATCTAAGAATTAATCTATAAATAAATGTTAATAAATAAAAATAATAATTTAGTTAAATTTTCATAAGCATTTAATTGTTTATTAATTTAACATTTTTTTCCTGCAATGAAGCATGCGAAAATTTAAAATCCCTTTTTTATATAACTAATGATTATGATTAAAACTGATGCATACATTTCTCTCATTTTTCAAATCAATTAGTAATTATCAATAACTAATCGTTTATTAGTAATAATTGAAATTGATATATCAATTATTACCTATCAATTAGTAATAATTGTACATTAAAAATTTAATTCATCAATGAATTAAATTTTTATTATATTTAATTTGCATTATTTTAGGCAATTATTTAAACTTATAATTTACATTCTTTCCTTTGTTATTTCTTTGACAGTTGAAACATTTTAATATGATTCTTTCTTCATTTTCCGAGACAAGAAATAATTTCATGCTAACTTCACACGCACACACATTTAATGTTTTGCTAAGAATTTTGAAGTTTCATTTCAGATTCGTAATTTTTACTTGATATTTTTGTTTCATATACAAATATAAAATATTTTTCAAATATTATTTTTTGAAATATTAATTATGAAAATAAGTAATGGAATAAGAAAAATTACTTTAAATGTTCTTATGGTTATGTTTTTTTTTTTTTTTTTTTTTTTTAGAAATTTTTTAATTGAGTGATATTAATGAATAAAAAAATATTGCACATTGACATAAACTGAAATTTTTTTGAATTATAATCATCTTTTGCTAATTTAATTTCCGTAGATTATTATGAGTGTTAACAACATTCTTAGAAACAGTTATTAGAAACACTCAGTAAAAATTATTTTCTTTATATTTCAAAATTAAAAATTAGTTTCTTCATATTTCTCAAAATGACTTATGAAAATAATTTGCCCAATGAATGTTAAAATATTTAATCATTCTTACTTCATTCTTAAGGTAGCTGGTAGCTACTGTTTTTTTTTTCTTTCATTTCATTTCAAAATTTATTTTTCATTCCAAATGTTTTTTTTTTTTTTTTTAATAATTTTTATTATTTATATTGTACATTGTTTTTCGTAATGATTTCCATACAGTCATTTTAACTTACGCTATAAGGAAATCAATAATCGGCAATAAAACTTTTAAATACAACATTCGCGTTTATCTGAGATAAATATAGGTGGTTCGATCTTATTAAGCAACTTCTCTTCAAAAAGCAATACCTAATCATTTTTTACTCTGAACAAAGCATTAATTACCAAGATAGGTAGACTTGAAAATGTCTAGAAATATTTTTGACCTAGACAGAAAAAATTACATATAACATATAATTTAAAAGTAATCAAGGCTATGAATCGTTCTTTAAATGATGGATAGATTCGTTCTACCTTCGCGAAGTTGCGCTGTAATTAATCGACGTGAACGTCGCCAAATAGAAGCCAAATAAAACCATTTCTGAGGAAAATAAGCACCCCGCTTCCCGATCTACTTCCTGGTAATTCACTTGGCGCAGTTTCCATCCGAGTACATGGTAACCATTTAATCCTATGACGTAACTTTGTTTACAAACTGAGTGAATAAAAGGAGGGAAATGTTTTATTAAAACATTGAAACAAATTCAGTATGTAGTGGCGCCATCTATTTCTGATACAAGTATTAAAATAGTATTTGTAGATATTATATTAAAAGAAAATTATATCAGCAAATTAACCTAATATTAAATAAAATTAATTTTAATTTATATTCTTTTATCTTATCCATTAAAATGGAGATAAATCTTCATCAAGTATTTTCTTAGGAGGAACTTTAATGCTTATAATTTAATTTACTTTGTATTTAATGTTACACACAATCCCTATGCATAATTAAAATAATATTACAATATTACATCATTTTGCTTTTACAATATCATTTGAAACGTAATCAACTATTAAGTTTTTGAGCAATTGATTATAACAATTTCTTCTATTATTTGCAAAAAATAACTATTGTAGTGTTATTTACTTTGAAATGAATAATGATAATAATTTGTTCTTTTAGATTAATGCTTGTAAAAAATAATTATATTTGTGGAATATAGGTTTGTAACGTTTAATAATATTTATTTCAATAAAGCTAATTAATATTTTGTTACTTTTATAATTTACTTTTTATAGCCATAAAATTTATTTAATAAAAATAAAAAAAGTAGCATATACTTAAAAAAAAATCATCAAATAATAAAAATAAGATAATTTACCTAAAATAAAATGTTACTACTTAAAACATTTCAAAATTTTTTTATCACTAAAATAATAAAATAATATTTTTTATGTAATAATAATCAAAATTGCCGATTCTTATAATTTTTTTCAAATTTATAGCATTTGATGATGCACTTCTGATCATTTGATATTTTTGAAAGAACAAATAATAAAATTATTTTCCTATGCAATAAAAAACTCCCTATTATAGAATTACATTTTCTTTCACAATTATATAAAATACAAAACAGGCATAAGAGGAAATAGACATTTCATATTTATTAAATCCTTTTATTAGAAGAGTAAAAGTTATTTTGTTGAAGGATGAATGATTTGAATTTTAAAAAATAAAAAAGGTTTATCTGGACGAAAAATAATGAGTTAAAAAAATAAAGTGTTGTATATAACAATTTTTTATGATTTTAAAATTTAAATTTTCAACTTCTAGAGAGCATTATTTATAATTAATAAAAATAAATAACAATAAATTATATAAAGCATTGGATTATCCATTTCATATTGATTTTGTGGAAGGATTTTTCACAGATAATGGGACTCACTCAAGAGAAGAAATGTGGAAAGTTTCTAGGCACTTACCTGACAGACAAGGTGAAGTTCAAGATAACTCTACCGTTATTCAACAATGCTTAGAATCCAACCCAAGACTTTTCGTTTCGACGGCGCTTTGAAAGTCAAATAAAATACGTCTCTAAATTCATGCATAAAAATGTTGATAATTTAAAAAATGTTATAAGAGAAATACTTACAAAAATGTGTTTGAAAAAAGATAAAATTTAAGTACTTTATTTATCTAGAGTATTTAAAGTGAATTAAATGAAAAAAAATTTCTGTTCTTAAATTTGTAGAGTTATATTAATTTATACAATTTGTACAGCCTAAAAGACGAAATTTTAGTTGTTATAGAGTCAATAAAGTTTATAATAATAATAATAATAATAATAATTTTAAAAAGGAGATGAAGCACATTTCAAATTAATTTCAAGTTACGGTATGTGTGTTAAAAATCTTTTCCATATTTTAATTCATTCAATTATTATCTAAGTAACTCTAATTCGATATTTTGTTTAAAGTGAATGTATATTATACATAATTATTAAAAAGGGAATATTGCTTATAAATCGAGTTTCATAAGGAGCGTCCTTCGTACTTTATTCTTTATTATATATTTACTTTCCATTCCATTTTTTAATTTCACACGAAACTTCTTTTCCTTTCTTTATTCTTAAAATTTCTTTTATTAATTTGTTGCTTTATTGCCATCAAAAACGTACATTAATGGGAAAACTAATATCTAACATAGCAATTATGAAATCACGATTTATTTTAAATGGTTCTAATTTCATCATAATTTATCTATTTATTTTTATGTGATTCAAAAAGAATGTTTAAGAATAACAAGTTTCAAACTAAAAACTCCCTTTTTTGTAGTTTATCTTCTTTTTTCACTTCCTTATTTTATACTTCCTGATGCAAACACTTTCCACATTCAAAAGTCGTGTTGTTGTTTAGACAAGAAGATGACGTCTCATTTCTGTTTATTATTTTTCCTTAGAAAAAAAGGGAATCGTAAATTTTGACCTCTATTTACCAACAAGGGAATATTTTTTTACACACAAATAAAGGTGTAATGTAAGTTTATTCAGTTTCAGATGATTGAATAAACCTTCATCACATATGAACAAATGATTATTGTAAAGGGAATTTTTTTTTTAAACTTTTATTTTCAAGTTTTGGACAATTTTGTAAAAATTTCTTTAAAAGTTTGAAAAAAAAAAAAAACTATTCAGTTAGCATTTAAGTAGGAAAATCAACAAGTTGAGTTAATTTAGGAAAACGAATGAGCATGTAATATTGAAAATAATTCATAATTTTCTACTCCATTCACATGCAACCATATTTGACATTTTATACTTCAAAGATTCATGTAAAATTTTAATTTCAATTCATAAAGTTACTGGTTGTTTCTTTAGTTTTATTAACTACTGAGCTGTGAAAGGAAATTAGTTTAGCAATTTTATGACACAAGTGGATATCATGAATGATAATAGAAAATTAACTTTCCAATTTATCTTATTGTATTGAATGTAACGAGGTTCGACACTGTTTTTGAAAAATTGTTTGAGAATTGGTTTGAAATATGACTATTTTAATGGAAAAAATGATAACAATGAAAAGAATTCAGTAACATATAGATCTTATTTTTTGAAAAGTTTATTACTTTTCATACAAAATATGACATGTATGATAACAAATCGAACATTTTAGGAATTCATTGGCATGCTAAAAGTGATAAGAAATTAGAAAATATATATTTTATGAGTATACTGATTATACCTGTGAAGGTAAAATGTTAAATGAATCTTAAACAGACAAACCTTTGTAGATTCTAATTGATAAAACCCAACTATGGGCTAGGTACAGGGAAGCATGCTGGTGCAGCACAAAGTTTTTATAGCTTTGCCTGAACTTTTAAGCTATAGTTAGACGCTACTGCAAACAAATGAAAGTAAAGTTTTTTTTTTCTGCCAAGTATGTAAATTCCCTCATATATTTAGAGTTTTAATCAAATTTCGTTAGCTCAATGGGAAATTTTAATAAGAGAATGAAAAATTGAAGTTAAACTTGCGTTGTTTTTAACATCACTCTTGCAACACTAGAGGAAAAGTGTGTAAGCAATGTAACTAATATTTGATGGAAAAAATTTAACATTTTTAAGATGTCATAAATTATACCATCATTGTTGCACAATGTCTTGTCTTTTAGTTTTGTCTCGTAGGACAATCATTGATAATTATTTTTATTATTAAATGCAATTGATATTTCAAGAATGTTATTTTTAATCCTTTATAATTTGCTATTAATTCAATACGACAAATTAAGATAAAATTTTGCAAACAAATAATGTATAGATAAATGTATAAAAAATTTTGTTTTTAGATATCTTTTATACATTTTTTGTTAAACTGCAATATTATCTATTTTCTAAAATCGCTGAAGTTTTCTTAGTGTAGAAGTTTTTATCCCTTTATACACATTAAAAGTTTCCATTGTTTCTTTAATGTTTCAAAAAATCCTATTCGCAGAAAAATCTTCATAAGTTCAAAATAAAAAATATACAGAAAGCTTTTGATATCCAGGAGCGGATGGCCTAAAATCCGAAGTCCGTTGTAAGTCATTTTAACATCTACCGCCTTCATGGATAGTAGGCCGTATTCCCATGTCACAAAGGAGGAAACCTGGAAAACTCCAAAGCACCCACCGAAAGACATGCAAGCTAAAGGGAGAAACTCAACATCTACCTCCTGTTGTTCGATAATTTTTGGAATCGAACTTGGGATCCGAAGAGTGATAACCTGTCACTATATAAATGTTTTGAAAGCTTGAGTGTATTGCATTTCAATATTTATCATTAATTTATTTTAGTTCCTACATTTATAAAATTATTGAAGTCGTGATGGGGCGCAATTAGTAGTCGATAGAACTTAGCAAAGTGGAGATTGAACTTATAATACGATTTTTTATGGAAATAAATTTAAAACATTTTCCAATTTTAATCTGTGAATTTTAGCATTTTTAAAACTATTCTTCTTTAAATATTCTTGAGTGTAAAATTTGAATTAAGAAAAAATATACATTTTCCTACGGAGCAAAATTTTAATATATTACTCATATTCTTTGATAGCAAATTGAAATAACAATCAAATATGTTCAAGCCATATAATATTTTTAATATTAAGTATTAATATTGCATGGCTTGACTATGTTTTAAAAATTATAAATTAATATATTTAATATTGGTTTTCAATTTTCAGCTGTCAAATAACACAGTATTGCTTTAAATAAAATTATAATAATAAAATAATTATATTAAAATTATAATCACGTGACTTTGAACACTAAAACAATCTATCAACAGGAACTAAAAGTTAAAATAGCAATAATGAAAAGCATAAATATTTCGAATGTTCAAATTATTATTTACAATATTTTGTTTCACTTTTGATTTTTTTATGACTAATTTTCTTTTTGAAAAAAAAATAAATATTAACAACAGCATTTAATGCTTAACTCGGGAAGTTGGTTAATATCCCAAGTGTATTTTGTTATTAAAAATAACCCTGATTGTGACTTTCAACTGCAAAGAACTAATCAATGTAGATTCAATACATTAAAAAAAATGCATACATATAAATCAATAATATTAATGTTTTATTTTTTGTCATCACTGTAATGCCAATTGAAAGCTATAAACTATTTACTCTTGATACAGTCTAACTAGTGATGGTAAAAATAAGTTACGTTTTCATAATATGACCCGTCAACCTTGTTGTAGTAAAAACAACAATGGTCTGCTTCAGTCCATTCAAGCTGCCACAAACTAGAAATAAACACACTCCTTCAATCTATTGATATTCTTTTCTATTAGTTTTCCGTTGGAGAAGGATGCGGAGAAAAATGACTATCATTATTCCTCTTGTTGAAGTTTATCAAAATGACTAAAGCGTGTCAGGAAATGTTCCATGCTTCGCAAGTAAAAGAGATAAATTTTAAGATATTGCTTTTGTATTGTCAATCAAGTTAGGTTTATATCAGTTAATGGATAGTAAACAATAGTTAACATTTACATAAATAACTTTAGAAAGGCACTGGATGTCCGGCGAAAATGTTTGCACATTAAGTAAGTCATGCAAAAGCTCATAATAACATCGTTTCAAATAGAGTTACGGTTGGCTGATTTCACGAAAGAAATTATACAAAAATAATGTACAATTGTGTTACAACTTTGCATATGAATGTGTTTTATTTTATTTATTTAAAGTGTTCCACTTTCAGTTTCGACGTTCCATATTTTGATTTCATCTTTGATGCATACACACTTTTGAATTAGAGTCTTTTTTAATCAGTTTGTGTTTTTGCACTTTTTTAAATGTTTATAAATAAGATTTCAAGTCTGAGAAATAAAAATATGATGAGCCTAATATCTTTAAATTTCGTTATTTATTCATTTTTTTGTATTTTTGAACAATGTATTAAGTTATAAAGGATTTAATTGTCAAAATACATTGTTTGTCAAAGAGTGTAAGTGCCTGTTAATAAAAGGGCTAACGTTTGTCGAACAGTTTTCTCTTTATATACCAGAAATTTAGTTCTTAGAACATAAGTATTTCATCATAGAATTTACAAATCCTTTGTCGTAGAACATTCTGGTAATTTTGAATTAATAAACATTCTCAAATAATGATCGATATACTAGATAGCAAAGACAAAATTCTGTTACAGTATTATTTTCTGGAATATGAATTCGTTTCTTGTACAAAAACATTATATCCACCCAAATCTTTGAAGATCAACCTTCCCATTTGACCAGTGAAGAATCCAAATCTCTCACCAGTTTTGATATTTTCCAGACATATACTTTTACATTTGTGAGGTGGATCATGTATAAGTTTGTTTCATCACATCACTTTGTGGCACGTATGTTTTATGTAATCATGTTAATACTGCAGTATTTCTGTATTGGTATTAGTAATTATGAAAATGAATGATAATATACACCGCCCAACATTGAAACTGAACACCAAGAAGAAATGGTAAGAAAATTAGACAAATTTCACCTTACTGAGTTATGCAAATGATGTCAAATGCGCAGCTCCTCCTGCGCACGTAGGATAAGATATAAAATCAGGAACCGGCAGAGTAAATAATATTCGCACCGTTATTGCTGCTTGGAAAATAATCGTTGAAAGTTTATTCTTGTCTCAAAAGAATTGCAGAAAACGACAGGCTATCGTTGACGGTGCCAGTTCCAGCAAATAGATCAGACTGAGACAGGTTGGTCCTTACGGAATACTGCAGCTGACAGACACCTGGACCGAAGCCGACACCGACACCTGGACACTAGACCAGTCCAAAGTGCATCGGCTGTGGCGAATATGGTTGAAACAAAGGATTGTGGAACTTTTGGGGGGGGGGTGCTGGTGCAGTCTGAGTGACGTCAGCACACGTGGATCGATGCATGGAAGTGATAGCGACCTCCAAAATACGTCTTCCGAAATTCTACAGCATGTGGAGGACTCCCTGGATTCTTCCATATCGAGCAAAACCATTTTCCGTCGATTGGCTGCTAGTGGTCTGTTCTCATGGCGTCCGTTAAGAAGACTGCCATTGACCCCATAGCATAGGCGTCAACGTCTGGAATAGTGCCGAATTAGAGCGATGTGGATGACAGAGTGGCACAGTATCGTCTTCTCAGATGAGTTACACTTCTGTTTTTACAGTAATAGTTGCCATACGAGTGCGACATTAACGTGAAGACAGGTCCAATCCTGCAGCAATTGTGAGACGCCCCACGGCGCGACAATGCGGCATCATGATTTGGTTTACCATTGGTACGATTTGAGGTCATCTTTAGTTTGTAGTCACGGCACTATGACAGCCTAACATTACGTGGATGATATGCTGCAAGCAGTGACACTCCTCTATATTCAAGGGGTGCCCATTACCCTTTATCAGCAGGATAACACCCGAACTCACGTTACTAGCATCAGTCAACATTACTTGCAAAGTGTACAGCTGTTTCCCTAGCCTGCCACCGTGCTCGCTAGTTTTTACATCAATCGAGCAAATTTCGACGCCATTTGCAAACCCTGGCACTACCTCCTTCAGAAGATGTACTTTGGTAAATGGTTGACAGGGAATGGAGAGTCATTCCTCAGGGTGCCATTTGTACTCTCAATGACTCAATGTCTAGACATGATGTATCTCTGTCAACAGTAGTCCTATAACCTGCTGACCCGGCCCTGTTTTGCTCTGTATTATGCATGCCATTTCGAAATGCAGATCATTTATTGCTCGTTGCTGCTTGTCTATTCCGATTTTGTCAGTTTCTGGCAACTCCTTCTTGCTGTTTCATTTTCAATGTCGGGCAGTGTAGAAAGACTTTTGAAATTCCTGTTAATTGTCCATTGACTTTTATCTTTCAGTTTTCTCTTAACAACAATCGTGAATAATTGAGATCAAAGGGGCGATTTGTTCATCTTTACTTACTCACCCTTTATATTTACTTAAATTGTACTTGGAACTCATTGTGACTTAGTGGTAAGGTACGGATTCGGGGGTAATGCCCCCTGATTGCTATCAGCCATAATGTTAGATAGGTTTCGTGTTTCTGCTTTCTGCATAAATAATTGCCGGGTATTGTTTTGAATACTTTTTTTTATCTTTTCAACCCTGTAAAAATCAACGGTACCTTCAAATCTCTCTCTCTCTCTCACACACACACACACATTTGTCCTTTTGTTTTTCTAATCGTTTTTTCGACTCAAGAGAAAGGAAGATAGTGTTGAAAAGTTAGTAGAACTGTGAGAAATATTCCTGTGTGTACAGAGAACACATCTCTCTGTAATTACAATATTCTGTTTAGGCTTCTTAAGGCATATTTTCAAATGTTTATTAAGTTGTTGTAGATGTCATTGTCATTGTAATTAGTTATTGTTTAAGCTTCTTAAGCCATCTTTTGAAGAAGTATTTTAATATTGGCAACGAAACAGTCTCTAAATTAATGATTAATTAAAAGTTTGTGCTTCTTAAGCCAGCTTTTCAAGAAAATTATAAATGTTAGAGGCATCAGTCTCATAAAAATATATCTATCGGACTCTTAAACCATACTTGATGTACAATATAGATTTTGTTTCGTGAGGCATCAAAAAATAAATTAAAATCAGCATATTATTATTCGTTTGTCAATAATTCCTCTAACAAACTGATTTACCAAATGGATTACCATTTCGGAAAAATCAGAGGGAAAATTTAATACTCCTAATGTAAAATCTAAGAAAATCGCTCTTAGAAAACATCTAGCAATATTACTTAATGTTATATTTGGTTATTTAATGTTATTATATTATGTTATGTTATATTATATAGTGTTTGACACCACATAGCGGATAGCTTAACATCTCAAAGCTACTGTAAGTCGTTTAAACACACCTCGTGTGTGCTATTTTCCAGAAATATATATATATATATATATTATATATATATATGAACTCATAAGGCACATCAGATCTATATTTTTCTTCGGTCACAGTTAAATTTTCTCTAATAAAATTAGATAAAGTAGCTCTAAATAGAAGTTAAATTCCTAAAGGGAAAACCATTTCGTCACAAATCTGAATCCTGGCAAGAAAGGAAACGAACATTCAGTGAAGGCTTGGATTCTTGGATCCAGCGGAAATCAAGAAATGGAAAGCCTCACCATCGACTCCCCCCCCCCCCACGTCACATATCGAGCGGTTTAATGCGGCATCATTTATCACTGTCAAAAGGATGTGTTTGTCAGCGATGTAGTGCATTGAAAAGACCCCCAGACAGTCCGGATCCAGACATACAGACCAGACGTACCCAATTTCGGCCCGATTTTTACCCACGTATCTGGAATTAGACATCGAAACGGGAAAACACAATGGGTAAAAAAAAAAAAGTTATACCCACCCTGTTGTCTGGAAAATTCCTGGAAAAAATTCCAGATCTTTCTTTAAAAACAAAATTACCAAGAAAACTAAAACTTATTGGAGAAGCGCAGAACAATGAAAGAAAGTTCGATAAAAGTTAGTAGACATACTGTTAAACTTTCTTCGGCGTGAGCAGGCAATTTCTTTAAGAAAATAATTAAATCTGCATAGTATTTTTCTTACATCTTCCTTCGCTTGCGTGTATTCTGTGGAAATCGAATTGCATCTGTTATTGCTTCCATTATTCTTTGTTACGTGTTCACTGCAATGTAGGAAAACTTTGGTTTTATTGTTTGCACATGTAATGAGTTTTAAAGGGAAAAACTGCATGTAGCTTACTTGCTTTTGTATTTTTAGACTACAGTTTGTAAATAATACATTTTCATCGCAATGGTGAGTTGTGATAAGTTTCAATCAAACTTTTAAATAAGTGAACATTTTCTTCTAGAAAAATTTTTGTTCTAAAAATAATATTTTGAACACTAGATATTTCGGATTTGTAACATTTTAAAATCAGTAATGTAAAACATACAGATCATCAATATATATAGAAAATATGTACATTGGCTTGCTGTTGCGGGTAACCGAACACCTAAAACATGTTTCATGGCTTTTTTAGTATCCAGTGTACATTTGACTCACAGGAAGATTTTTTTACTGGTCGAGTTCATATTCACGTATCTCAAGGGAGAAAACCTAGTAAACTCCTCTTATAAAAGTTCCTGCAGAAAGGGGGAAAAATGCATCAATCTCTCTTCGTATAGTAAAGACTAAGATAGAACCTGATGCTTTCCGTTTCTAAGAGCTTGTACCACTGACTAATATAGAATGAAACAGTAAGAATATACCTGCTAGAAAACAAATAGTTCATCGTCTTTAATGGATATTATTTTCTTATTTTTATTCTAAGTAAACTGTCACGTAAGTCACGTTTTTTTTTTAATGAGCAGTATGGACCAGTACGCATTTTTAATGATTTCTAACGGTTGTAAACTTTTGTTGAGGTTTCATTTGATATCTGAATAATTAGTCATAGTAATTTTTAATTTTTATGTTTATTATATTTAAATAATTTAATTTTATAAAATATAAATAATTATCTAAATTCCATTAAGTTATTCTATAATAAAATATAGTAAATTTTTCGCATACTATGAAGATAATTCTCAGTGGGATTTTTAAAGAATAATAAACACTATCAGAAGAAGCAAAATTGTAGAACAAAACACTTTAATTTCATTTGGAATTCGAACCTTGATCGGTCTTAAGAAATAATAACAATTTAACTGTACACAATATGTAATATAAGCAACTTAGAAACAACAGACAATTAAAAAACGTAGCTTGCCAATTAATTCTGATATAAGTTATAATAGAATGAACAATTGTTTCATGAAAATAATTTAGTGTTAATAGTTGTTATTAACTTAATCGATCAAATATGTACAAATCAAATGTAATTGAAAACAGTTTTTGACTGTGAGTTAGCCAGCTTTTAATATTTAAATGATAAGGACCATTAATAGAATTAAAAAACTTAATTGGAAATTATTTTTAAAAACATGCTATCATTTTAAAGTAGTTATTAATAAAAAAAATCAAAGAGTATTATTCGTGAAAAGAAAAAGAAAAGAGTGTTAAAGAAATTCTATGAGAAAGTGAAAAACGAAGAGTGTTGATTTATTTGGAGCAACCTGATTTCTAAATTTTCATTTTGGTGCCTAGAATTTTTATAATTTGCACTTATAAATTGATGCTTTAAAATTAGCAATGCTAGATTAGATTCTTTTTGTTTGTATGATACTTTTCTGTTTCAATTTATATATTATTCTGTTTTAATTTATAAATAATGTGTGCGTGTGTGTGTTCGAAGCTACATCCGTTTTCATGTGACATTGATACGATATCGTCAGGCAAGTTTCATATTATATATAAACATATATATATATATATATATATATATATATATATATATATATATATATATATATATATATATATATATATATATATATATATATATATATATATATATATATAATATATATATAATATATATATATATATATATATATATATATATATATATATATATATATATATATATATATATATATATATGTATATATATGTATATATATATATATATATATATATATATATATATATATATATATATATATATATATATATAAACATATATATATATATATATATATATATATATATATATATATATAAGCATTTTAAATAATTTAAATTGTCTGAGAAAATGCTCTTATATTTTTATATCATCATACCATTAACTGCTTTTTCTAAGAAAAACCTTTAATGTATGATAATACTTTTATTCAATTTCTTGCAAATATAAAAAATGAGAGTTTCACAAACTTTAGCTTAAAATACAAAATTACAGGCTAAAAGTTTTTATTGTGATAAATCTAACGTCATTATAATTTTACCTTAATAGGGATAATTTTAACTTCGAGATAATTCAACCAACATGATTAAAATCACCCAATAAGCTATTAAGAATTCATAATATTCTCTCTCTCCAGAAATGAAACTCTACTTATGAATGCAACTTACTTACATACTGACTCCAAATTTTATTTTTTTAACAGAACATGTTTCCTCACAAATGATATTTCTATATGCTATTTGCGAATAAATAATTTTATTGTAAATAAATGCTATTGTGTGAAAAAAATGTGAGGATTTCATTAATTACTAACATTTAACGTAAATAGTTACTTTTCTTATCACTAGATAGCACCACCAGAATCCCAACAAGTTCCGAAAAAAATAATTCCTAACATCAGATTCGCCAAGTAAACGTGCTGGTTTGCTAAACTAGATTCTTGGTAATCAAGTTTTCTCGTGTCAGCTGTACACGTGAAAAAAAGTTGGGTTATCATATTTTGCATAGTTGTAAATATTCTTTATGGCCTTCTTAAAAATAAAATATTTGTGTCTCACAAGAGTATATTATTGGTTATATTAATCCTTCCATAACAAGTGATCGCATTGATGTCTGATTAGCCATCTCTTTGTTATTAAAGTTAAAAAATTTACCTCGATCGAAAATATTTATACTTTATACTTATTTAGTAGAAATATTGACGCTCGAGGTTATTTTATTTTAATTTATATTATTATTATAATTTAATTATTTTTATTTATAAATCCTAGATGAATCAAACTTTATTTACAAAAAATGATTAGAAGGAAAAAAAAAAGCTAATACAAACCCAAATGTTGAAAGGAAGGTTTTTCTTTCCGTAGCAATTATAAATATTCTTAGTGCATTGTTGAAAATAATATGCTTAGATGTTGGTTTGATTTTTTTTTTTTTTTTTGTTTTTGTTTTTTAAATTTTAATTCATGTAAATATTTCGTTAACAATTTTTGAGATTTTAACTTTTCATTAAAAGTAATTTTTATCATTAACCTATTCTGTGCAGTGTTTCTGACAAAGGAAAATCATAAACTGTAATCTTCACTCTTCTGCTTTTGTTATTTCTCCAATTTCTTAAAAATATTTAAGAAGCTTCTTTTAATCGTGTGTTCGTTAGCTTTCATCCAGTAACAATCGATTTTGTCTTTTTAAATATGTCCAGATTTCTCTGCAAATTGTTAGACGATGCTCAGAATATACAAATACAAACAAAAATATACAAGTGCAGTTTTTAAAAAATGTAGAATATTTTCTGGAAATTTTAAGACCATCGCTATAAGTTCGAATTAATCTATATTTCGCCTATGAACATAATATTCAGTATGTTTCAATCCAGAAAGTCTACATTTTTAACAGAAAACGATTTTTTATTTCCACTCATTATTTTTTATTATTTTTTGTTACTGTAATAATATTTGCTAAGTGATCCTTTTTTTTTTTTTCTAATATTCACTATCGGAATTTCTTTAACAGTCATAAGCCACAGCATAATTTCTTTTAAATATTACCACTTTAATATTTTATTATTCCCTGTCTTAATAATTTAAGTTTTGATGGTTAGAGCATCTTTAAAATTATCGCTAGGTTGAAAAATTTGTGCCCCTCAATCACGCGAGACCCTGCTGATTAACCGAATGACACGTAGTGAATTCTCGGTACTTACGTATTAACGCAACCAGGCCAAAATTCGCATAAATCGCCAAATTTGGCGACCCTACTTGCCACAACCCTACATATTATACCTGGTTTTTTGTAAAGAAATTATTTTGCTTACTGGTTAGATTGAATGCCGTGAAATATGTTAACTATGGGTATTTGGGATCTGCCTGCGAATAAAAAAGATGCTGTTGAATTGTTACAGGGATATGGAATTATACCGAATGAACGTACTTGTAAAAATTCTCATAAAATGAAACTGTATTTTGGAAATCATATCTTCTGGAAATGTAATGTCGAAGAGTGCAATCAACACTTGGGTGTGAGAACCGGAAATTGGTTTGAAGGTAGCCGAATTTCATTTGTGACAGCGGTGCGCTTCATTTATTGTTGGTGTAAAGAGTTAACCTCAATTAAATTTTGTGCAGAAGAGATGGAAATTTCTGACAAAACTGTTATAGATTGGAACAATTACATGCGGGAGATATGTGCCCTTGAAATGGATGAAAAAGAAAGAAAGCAAATAGGCGGCGAAGGACTTATTGTGGAAGTAGACGAAAGTTAATTTGTTAAAAGAAAAAATAACACTGGGCGTGTACTACCACAGCAATGGGTTTTCGGCGGAATTTGCCGAGAAACGAAAGAGACTTTTTTGGTTACTGTACCTAACAGAAGCGCCGTTACCCTCATGGAAAAAATTTGCGAAAATATCAAGGAAGGAAGCATTATTTATTCGGATTGCTGGAAAGGATACAAGACAAGTCAGTTGGAAAATGCTGGATTTCTGCATGGAACTGTTAATCACAAATATAACTTTGTGGATCCTGACACGGGCGTTCACACACAACGTGTAGAGCGCATGTGGGGCTCAGCCAAATGGCGTAACAAAAAATAGAGTCGAACAGTCCGTTGTCATCTTGACTCATTCCTTATCGAATTTATATGGCGCCAAACTCAAGCTGTTAATGGCGAAGACTGTTTTCAATCAGTGCTAAAAGCAATAGCCAAAATATTTCCGCCGAAAAAATAATTCTGCAACTTATTCAAATTTGAAACCGGAAGGGTTTAATTGCTATTTTATATTTTAAAACAAAATAATATAAAAAACTGTATTAAAAATTATCTAACTGTCTAATTTATTGCTAAAATGTTTTCATTTTTTACCAACAATACTCTTAATAATTAACTTTTAAGAATAATAAGTTAATATAAAGTTATTTGGATAAAATATATTGATATGGTAAAACCATATTAAAACAATATGATTTTCTAACTGTCATTTCTAAGTATGTGATAAATGAGAATTATACTAGCTTTAAAAATTAATAAATAAAGCTTTAATAAATCAATAATTAAAACATTTAGAAATTAATTAATTATTCTTCAATGACTTTAAATTTTATATGTACTTCTTTCTACGAATATTTTTTGTATACAATTAAATTGAAAGTGTTTGATTAACTATAATTTTTAAAAATTTCTAATAAAATCTATAATTCTTTGAACATCGAACCTCATTTAGAAAAAGAATACCGAAATTTAGGATCTTCGAAATCAATTATATGTATTCGGAAAAAAAAAAAATCAGTCAAAAATTCAATTCATTGAAAAATAGCAACAGAATTTATAAATTATTCTTGTTAGTGCTGTCATCTAGTGTCTAAATTTTCAAAAAGATTATTTCATCTTAAATCAATAAAATTGATATTTGTTATTGCAGTTTCTGCTAATTAAAGTAATGTTACAAATATGATGCAAAATATTTTTGTGCAATTTTTCAAAGCATTTTGCGAAATAGTTATAGAATAAATCCACAAAAAAAATATTCTTTTTATCTTTTTATAAAACTTATGTTTTAAAATATGTACTAAAATACTTTCAATATTTCTAATATAAGAGTTTCAGAATCTATTGTAAATGGAGTTTAATAATGCATCTCTATAATTTAGTAAATAATTTAAGCAGATAATTAATGGCGTAGGCTCATGAACGTGAGCAATTAAGTAATTATTGAAAAATGAATAAAAATTGATGCATATATTAAATGTATAATATTATTCACAAGCTTTACATGAATACGCAGTAATTTGTTATGAATAAAAATACAAAATTTTATAAATTTTTAATACATAAAAATATGTGTAAAATTTGCATAACTTCATATGAGATTGTGCAATTTTTCTTAAGTTGGTGCATTATCTAAATTTTATGAAATAGCTAGTTTTAATCTTTATTAAAATTTCAACCTAAAGTTTCGCTGAATGATTTCTGATGATAAATCTGTTTCACTATCTGCAATTTAAAATAGAATTTTATGTGCTGTTAGAAATAAAAGACAGTTGTTTCTATCAAGAATACTTTTAAGAATCTCTGCAGACAATTGGATTCATTGATCGATGTAACTTAGTGAGAAACAAAGTTTTTCACGATTCCATAATAGAAGGTTCGATATTCAATTTAGCTAAAAACCGTTCTATGGTAAAATAATCATAAAAAAAATATAAAAATATGATTATACTATAATGGTTTTGACGATGATTGCAGCGTAAGATGGCGCTGCAGAGACAGCAAAAACTAGTTTTAAAAACTGAAGATGCAAAAGTGGGCTGTTTGGCAGGATTCTAAAAATAAAGAAATAGAAGGAAACAGTGTTGAGAGTGTTATTGTGTGTTTTTGTCTATAAAATGCTCCTGTAAATTATTTTTGTCTTCTGTGCAATCTTAGAAGATAATGAATGTTTGATTGCTAAAATTATGCGTCTTAAATTCGCGGCACAAATATAATTCAGCGACATAACAATATCAAATGTTTGTTGAGTCTAAATAAGAAAGATTGGTAACACTGAATATTACGTTTTCACCTTGGTGAATTTGGCGAAATATTTTTTCTCCAAGGGGAGGAGACATGGGTATTGGAAATGGTTTAGCAACCCAGAATAAGCACCAATCGGCATAAGAAATCGGTTATTTCTCCTCCTTCACCTAACGCTTAATTAAAAAAAAAAAAAAAAAAAAACAATAATAACAACCATGTAAATAAAGTGCGGTTTTCTCAAGATTTCAAATTGATCAGCCTAACCGCATGCAAGAAAACAGTAATCGTAATAAGAGAGAGAATTAATTAAAGGTTCGATTTAAAAATATTTCAGAATTAAAATTCCGGCGCTTTCCATGCATAGCAAAATCAAAATCGAATATAAAAGACAGGATTGAAATTCCGGCGCTATATGCACAGAGAAATATAAAACGAATATAAAAGACAGGAATGAAATTCTAGCGCATTTATTGACAGCGAAATACAAAACGAATATGAAAGAAGGATTGAAATTTCGGTACCATATCCGCACCGAAATAAAAAATTGTGAATATAAAAGACAATATTTATATTCCGTGCTACATCCAAAGTGAAATAAAATATTAATATGAAAAAACAGGATTTAAATTACTGCGATCTCGTTAAAAAAAATCCAAAATTAAAATGGCTAGCAATTTTGGGATGTGCGGTGGTGAGACATTCTGACGCTGTATTTGGTGACACACTTGGCAACTTATCGTCTTTGATAATGATTTGGCGAGGAAAAAATCACCAAACTTTACCAGATTTGGCGAATTCTCGCTGACACCGTGGCGATTTTTCTCGCCTGAGACCGTAATACTCAATTTAGCCAAAAGGATAAAGATTGAGAAATAGAGAATCACCTCAAAAATGTTAGCTTAGTCATTCGACTCAAAGCTGTGAGTCTATTAACTGAATTCAAAAGTTGTATTAGAATCTCTGATGCAGCCGAAAATGAATGATGTAGCCGAAAATGAAATGAAAAACAGTAATCCAGCTCAGTATATGCTTAACATGATATCTAATAGAAACGATGTCAGTGTAAATTCTTGTATCTGAAGTCATATGTGTCTAAAACACAGCACAGATCAATTCTCAACATTTTATGCTTAAGTAATAATTTTATAAATATAGTTTCGGTTTGGGAGATTAGTATGAAATTTTACGACCTAGTCATAAGATATATTATACATTCTGCACTAATATGCAGAAAAAGAGGCAAAATAATGCACACATTTTTATTCTTAAATCATTAAACAAAACTTGATGATAATAATTTACTAAAAAACTGAAAGGTTAAATATCTCAAAAACACAAATGAGAAAATATACTAAAAATAATAATAAAAAAAAAATAATCATAACAAAAGTAGGTTTTTAACTATATTTTCATGCGATAATTATAATAATTGTGTTATAATTAAAGTCACCTAATGAATACACATACATTTAGTTAATACATACAGTAATTTTATACTTCATCTTTATTGAGATTCCTTTATTCATTATAACAATGAAACAATTAATGACGTTTTAAATTTTTGACATGATTATAATGTTTCTGAGAGAATTTGTTGAATAGTATTTCAATCAACAGGCAAAATGAAGACAGTAAAATTCCAACCCACAACAGCACAAATATATTCTTCAAATCTAATAAAGATAGTGCTTTTTCTTTTTCATCGGTATACATACGTGGAGCCTTCATATGGAACTTGTACAAATATTCTCTCATTACTTTCAAATAAAGACCGGTTTCCGTAATACGATGAATACTAAAAGAAAAAAGGAAATGGATTAGCTTCATGAAAAACAAATAAAAATTATCAATTTGACATTTTATTAAATTATCAAAGGTATTAATGTATTCAATTATAATTTGCATCGATTGAAAATATCTTGATCGATGCGCTTATATTTTGGAGAAATAACTATAAAAAATTCGCTTGGGTAAATGGTCAAACTGATTAATATAATCTAGACATGAGAAGGCTAAACTTAATATACGTGCCATAGAGAGATTTGATATGGCATGTAAAAGTAACTATTGAGTCCAACCCAAACCAAACTAAACCAAAAAAGATTAGTTATCTTCTGTTAATTGTAGGTCTGCATTTTTTTCCTACATAAGATCATTTTTATTTACATATGTAATTTTTCAATAATCAGTTTTAAATAATTATTTATTTAGATAGAAGTCTTTTTCAATTTGCGTCAGTAGAATTTGGTCAAAAACACATTTTACGAAAAATTAAAACAATTATTGAAAGACAAAATTTGAAAAATGCGATCCATACATAAAATTTCTATTATTAATGAAATCTATGAAATTATATAGCATAGTTCCTAGATTTCATAATCTATGAAATTCTATTATTAATGAAATCTAGGAAGTATGAAATCTTACTAAAAGTTACTTAAAATGTCCTATTTGAAATACTGACGATCAGTCGAAAATCTATAAGACAAACAAACTAATTAAATATGAATGATAAAATGAATATGAGCTCAATTGTTCCATTTGTTAATAAGACCCACATAAATAAGAATTTCGTAATCTTTTTGAAGAAAATAAGGAAAAAGAAGACTATTTTTTTAACTTTTAGATATTAAATGGTAACATTGCGGAAATGAAAGAAAATTCTTAAAATCATTGAAGGAAAATGGTAATTAGTGATCAACATAAATTTAAAAAGAAAATTCATCTTCAAATTTCACTTTGATTTATAAAAGCCTATAATTAGGAATAAATTTGCATTATTTTGAAATATGTATCTTTTTAATTTTTTCTACACTATATGCTGCTCTCTCTCTCTCTCTCTATCTCTCTCTCTCTCTCTCTATATATATATATATATATATATATATATATATATATATATATATATGCATAAAAAGTGTTTTTTTTCTGCTCTATAAAGCTTGTGAGATATATTCGAATTAATTCTTGACAGTTAGGCTCTCTTGTATAATATTTGTTCCATTCATAGATAATACATTTCATTTCTCTCTATTTTTATTCCCAATAATTTATTTTCAATGATTATTATCATCCTATTAAATATTGTTGTTTGAGTTTTCAACAAAAGTTTCATTCCTATTGGTTAACTTAAAATATACAAAACATTGTTTTTTAAACGATCTTATGATGAAGAAAGTAGAATAAAGAGAAATGGCACCCTTCAAGATTTTATATTTCAACAGATATACATTCTGCAGCAGTTATACAGGTATACATTCAACAGCGGTACAGGTTTCAGGTATACATGGACATCTAAATTAGCCTCTTTTAATTTAGATTTGATATTGCATTGTTGTTGACTATGTTATTTTTTTATTATAATATTTATTAATTAATTAAATTTGATATAATATTTATATCAAATTTTATTTGATAACTTAATTTCTTAGTTTATTTTCAGGTAAATAAGTTTTAAAATTAAAAGGGGCATTTAATCCCATTGGTTATTTTAAAGGAAAATATTTTTAATGCTTTATTTTTTTATTATTTTACTTGCCTTTGATGTTCAACAGTTGAGAGATTATAGATTGATTTAAAAATTAATTGTGTGTGTGTGATAAAACACAATAGTATTTTCATTTATTTACTTGTTGAATAATTTATTTCGTTTATAAAGTTAATAACTGTAAGAATTAAGTGATTAATATAAAATTTATTTCAAAATGGTTAAAAAAAACTTTTATAAATATTTAAACAGCGAACAACAAGATATTTGTTTCAATAGTCACTATAAAGTTTAAAATATCGAGTAAGAAATCTTTCAATGTATAAAGATTAAAATTTTTGTTAAAAAGCTTAAATCTAAAAGTTAAAATTTTTTACTTCAAAATTTTGGCACAGATGCCGTATAATCCAGGATGCCAAATTCTGAGTTTGGTGATATTTTTGACGGTTTTCTTATGTACCTGGTAACCTGATTTTTTTATTATATCATAGATATGAAGACCAATAAGAATTATGCAGAATATTCTATTTCCTCAACCCTAATACTTACGTCATCGCACACGTCATAATACGTCATCTTGGCAATATTTCTTGATCATCAAAAAATTCAGAATTTGACATCCTGGATTATACGGCATGTTTGCCAAAATTTTGACCATTTCTGATAGGAATATAATTTCACATAAATACAATACAGGATGAGTTCTATTTATATCCAACTCGTAATCATTAGCCATAAATTTAGGATGATGGGATCCGATCTATTGCCGAAAAGATTCGTATAAAACTTATCACTCACTAGTTTTTAATAAATTTTAAAAATGAGGCTGTATACATTTAAAAAATAATATATGTTTTTCTATTAATATTTAAGTGAAAAAAATTTATTATTTTCGAATTGTGCACTGGATGCATTTTTTCTTTCGTACTATGCATGTTTTATATTCCCTTACATTAGTGCATTTATCGCCATTTTTCACTGTTTTTGCCAAGCGGTGGGTCGAAATAGGATTGTATCTGGAATACATATTTGCTGATTATTTCAGTTTCTTCTTAGAGATTTCGCCAATCTCAAATGAATGCTAGATATGAAATCCTCTCTCAGATATATTTGAGATAAAAATAAAACTTTCATTGAAGATTTTTGATTCTGTGTGAAGATTGAGCTTATATGTTCTAACGCAAAAAACGACTTTAAAAAAAAAAAAAAAAAAAAAAAAAAGCAGCTTGAAATATACTTACAGGAAATTAATTTTCTCAATGTGAGGATAACTTTTTCTAAAGGCGACACTAACAGGGTTGAACGCAAAGGCATCTGGTGATATGTAAAAATTTTCCAAGCCGTATTGACTGCCGGCGAACAAGAAATGAAGCCGCATACACAGAATCGCAAACCTCTCTCGCTGAATTCGATCGAGTGCAGCACCAAAGTTCCTGTAGACATTCTCAGGATGTTGTCGCAGGTGATTGGCCAGATCTTTGATATCACCTCTTTCTGCTTCCTAATGACAAAAAAAAAAATTTAAATTAATGTAATAAATCTATTTTAGAAAAAGAAGATTAATTTACAAAACACGATATCGAGTATCTGTACTTTGTACTTCTAACGAAAACTAAACGCAGTTTATTTTTACATCATCACAATCGCTCTAATTTTTTATTGAATTATAAATCCTTAAATAATACTGTATATTTTCTGAAGTTGAATCATGTTTGCAATATCACTGTTTATTCAGTTGCAATAATCAATTTAAGATGGTAATTTAAAATTTATTTTTTGTTTTTAATTATAGTTATCCTTCTTTGACGATTATATATTGCGTTAAGTTAGAGTAAGAAATATAAAATTAATTTAATAGTCAACTGTCTAGGAATTTCCATGTTTATCTAAAATTTATCTATATAAGTACATATATATTTGGGTTGATATAAAAATTATCAAATTTTATAATTTATAAAAATCATCATATTTAAGTTTTTTTTTATATTGGACAAAAAAGTTTATGTAAAAAAACAATTGGACAAAAAAGTTTATTTGAAGTACCGCTGCTTATTTGCTTATGAAAAATCATATTTTTTTACCGCATCACGTGAAACTTGGCTTAACGAAATAATTTATGAAGATTTCAACAAAAAATTAATATATTTCTGATATGTTTAATGGAATCAGGAATGAAAACTTACAAATAAAGTTTTTTAATAGTTCTTGAGTTTCTAAATTTGTTAAATTATAATGTTTTTTTTTTGCATTAATGACAGTTAACAATAAAATAATTCAAACTTTTTTAATTATTCTGAATATCTTTGCTAATTCTATTATTTTGAGTACACCTTTGCGTTTATTTTTTATTTTTTTTATTTTATTATCTTGAAAGCTATTTTGCAAATTTTACTTTCGTTATCATCATCTAATGCGATACAAACTTGATCAATTTGACTTACTTTATCTATTGTAAAACTGAGTAATGTGTAAGAAAATGGTTAAATACTTTTCCTAAGAAATT
The DNA here is from genome assembly GCA_030067965.1 of Latrodectus elegans. NCBI lineage: Eukaryota > Metazoa > Arthropoda > Arachnida > Araneae > Theridiidae > Latrodectus > Latrodectus elegans. The sequence continues at coordinate 23,290,373 of CM057815.1, read as the reverse complement.
AAACTATAATTTAAGTGTATGAAATAATAAAGGAGAACGGAAAAATGATTGGTTTCTTAAGATATGAATAAAAATCATAAAACGTAATCAAAATTGTTACAATTGGGGTGCATGAGTACCATTAAGTTAGCCATATGAGACGTTCCTCTAAATGCCCCAAATTGGTATTTGCCGTCAACCACAGCATTCCTCAATTCATGGACACTACTTAAGGGACGTTCTTTCAGTGGAGATACCAGGAAGGATAATAGGGTACTAGTGTAGCTAAAGACAAGCACCAGTTTGGCCAAAGTCCATACGTACATAAACACTCTCAAAGGAACTTCCACATAGGACTCGTAACTACCTGTATAAAAAGCAATATACTATAAATTATTTTTCTGATGGAGCTAACTTTCAGTGCTAAAAAGCTTATATTGTAACATACACACACAATGCTTTTATTTTTATTTGTAGTTAATTTATTTTAAAGTGAAAGCTGTTTCATTGGGCTTCTTGAAAGCAATGTTAATCATTTTCATAAGTGCAGAAGAAATGCAAGCAAAAAAGTACAATGCTTCGTTAAGTAATCCTAATCACTAGAAGAACGATAAAAAAAAAAGTGTAGTCTGTGCAATATGTAATTGTGTTTGCTAAATTGCAACTTGCGAAATTAGTTTTTGTTTAAAAGGAATGATATGATATTTTTGTTTGAAGAGAATATTCATAAATAATTTAATCAAAAGGTACATGAAATAAAAAAGTTTAGTAATTGCTAAGCAAAGAACGGAGTTAAAAAGCGATGCCTTAACAGATCTTCAACGTAAGAAACTCAGAAATATAAATTATAATCCTATTTTTTGAGTATTATCTAATATATTTTATGTTTTATTTGTAAGGTTATATAATATCATAAAAACACAGCATTCTATAATCGTCTCACACGTTTTACTTTAAAACATTGTTAACCTCTTAATTTATTAATATAATTAAAAAGATACAAAGAAATAATAAAGACTCAAAAGTGAGCTGTGATTTAATATATTTTTGTTTTATTTAACTTCTATTTTATTCCATTAGAAATACATACGGAGTTCTTTGGTAAATTGTAAGTCAATCATCAAAATTTAAAACTCAGGAGAAAGGTACAACATAGAATACATAAGTCTTTACAAAAAAATGTAAAATAATGAGCATACGAATAAGATTAATAAATAATGTTAAATAATGTTTAATTAATAAATAATGTTTATAAAGATTAATAAATAATGTTTAATTAATCACTATTAAAAAGACGAATGAAAGTATATTATACGATGTCAAGGCGAAAGTAAGTTTGTCATTTTATAATTCTTTATCTATACATATGCAGAGAAAATATAAGAATAATTTATATATAATAATATAGTAAGCTATATATATATATATATATATATATATATCTATATATGTAAAAAAAAAAAATCTTAACTTCATTCGTTTCTAGCCATATCAGTAACCAATTGCATTAATGCATTTGGGTCACTTATTTTGAAACACAAATCATTTGAAATCATACATTAAGACCATAAAATCAATTAAAATGTCTCAGAGAGAGAGGCACATTTATTATGCATAAACGCAGTAGGGTATGAAAAGTGAAGCATTCAAAATAACTTTTGCTTGAAAATAACAAGTTTATTTTTATGTTATTTTATTTGAAAAAGTATAGCAAAATGTTTATTTTTATTACTTATTGGTCTTTATTATTATTTGATTTAACTTACAATTATATTGGAATTAATAATTTAACATTATATAATTAATTATATTTTTGGTTTTCAATATACATACATATGTATATATACACTACTGGCCATTAAAATTGCTACACCAGGAAAAAAGGCAGATAACAAAATGATATTTATTGGACAAATATATTAAACTAGAAATAACAAGTGATTAAATTTTCAAAAATTTTGTTTGGATAGATCCTGAGAAATGAGTACCCAGAACAACTACCTCTGGCAGTAATAACAGCAGTTATACACCTGGCCATTGAGTCAAACAGAGATTAGATTGCATGTACAGGTACAGATGCCCATGCAGCTTCAACACCATGCCACAGTTCATCAACCGTAGTGACTGGCGTTTGGTGACGAGCCAGTCGCTCGGCAACCATTGACCAGACGTTTTCTATTGGTGAAAGATCTGGAGAACGTGCTGGCCAAGGCAATAGCCGAACATGTTCCGTATCAAGGAAGGTCCGTACAATACCAGCAACATGCTGTCGGGCATTATCCTGCTGAAACGTAGAGTCTCGCAGGGCTCGAATAAAGGGAAGAGCCACGGGTCGTAACACACCAGAAATGTAACTTGCACTGTTCAAAGCACCGTCAACAAGAGGTGACCGAGACATGTATCCAATGGCACGACATACCATCACGCCAGATGATGGGCCAGTATGACGATGACAAATACACGCTGCCAGTGTGCGTTCACCACGATGCCGCCAAACACGGATGCGACCATCATGATGCTGTACACAGAACCTGGATTCATCTGAAAAGATGACGTCTCGCCATTCGTGCACCAAGGGCATTCGTTGTTGATCAAACCATTGAAGGCTCTTTTGTCTATGACGCAGCGTCAAGGGAAGCCGCAGCCATGGTCTCCGAGCTGAGAGTCCATGCTGCTGCAAACGTCATCGAACTGTTCGTGCAGAAACTTGTTGTCTTCCAAACGACCCCGCTTCTTGACTCACGGCTCGTGACGTGGTTGAACGATCCATTACGGCCATGCGGATAATATGACTGCCTTCTCGGCTGCTAGTAATAGGTGGCCGTTGAGATCCCGCATGGCGTTCCGTATTACCGTCCTGAACCCATCGATTCCATATTCTGCTAACAGTCATTGGATCTCGACCGACGCGAGCAGCAATACTGCGATAAGATAAACCGCAATCCCGGTACGCTACAATTCGACCTTTATCAAAGTCAGAAACGTGCTGGTACGCATTTCTCTTTCTTACACGAGGCATCACAACAACTTTTCACCAGGCATTAACGTTCAAATGCAATTTGTGTATGAGTAACCGGCTGAACAATTTCCTCATTTAAACACAATGTAGGTGTCGCTACTGGCGCCTGCCTTATCTGAATGCGCTGAAAAGCTAATTATTTGCATATCGCAGCACCTTCTTCCTTTCGTATAAATTTCACGTCTGTAGCATGTCGCCTTCTTGGTGTAGCAATTTTAATGGCCAGTAGTGTATATACATACACACACAAACACACACATATATTTATATATATATGCATATACATATATATATATATATATATATATAAACAAGTATGCATAATATTTAAGCCCTGTGACTTAGTGGCAACGTTTCACTCTCCAAAAGCTGAGGTCCAAGGTTCGATACTTGAGCTCCTTCTTTCATCCCTTCAGTAAGTCTCTAAACTGAGTACCAAGTATTTTTTGGAAACTAAACACTGGGAGTTTAGCATTAGGCTGACCGCCTAATCGGGACATTGGCTTCGCACCCTAGGAACCCCTCATTCAAGAAAACAGAGATAGGAATTGTAGACCTTGGGGACCACATGGGGGCTGTCGTGCCACAGAATTTAATTTATACATAATATTTATAATAAATATGATTTTTTAATAGATGAGTGAGTATATAAAAGCGCAATATTCCATTCTATTCACATGTGTTATATATATATATATATATATATATATATATATATATATATATATATATATATATATATATATATATATATATATATATATATATATATATATAATGTACTATTTAATTTAATTCATAGAACTAAATATAATTTCGTATTTATGTGAAGATATGAATAGAAGACAATCAATTTAAGCACCATATTTTGAAAGTCAGTATTATTTATTTGCATCTTATTAATAAAAATCTGAAACGCACATGGAATGGGATCTTATGTATTAGGAAGCATATATATATATGTATGTATGTATTTAAGTTTTGAAAAAACTTAAGTGAACTTCATAATCTACTTTTCTTAAACAGTAATATTGCAAAAGAAAAATGTCCAAACGTTAAATGGGTAATATAAGTGAAAAGGAAAATTTACGATAAAATAAACTCTATAAAACTCAACAAAGCAATACTTTAAGAAAATTTTACTAACCTTGGCTGAAAATGAGATGTATTACTTTCTCCATTTCTTTTATCCAAGTTCTGTGGAAGTGATCAATATTATTTCTTTGAAAACTAAATGTTCTCAGAATAAAATTTACTGATGCTGAACAAATAATAGATGCCATGAAAAGAATCCAAACCTGCACAAAATATGTATGTGTGTGTGTGTGAATTTACATAAATAAACTATTATATTTTAAAATATTAAGTAAATAAAATTTTCCATGCGATAGAAATTTGTGATTGTGGAAGAAATATTTAATACAATTTAAAATATTTAAATAAAAGTACTAATATATGCATGATTTGCATTCTCTATTTACATGGTAAACAAGAAAGTTCTAAGTGTTTTTAATGAATCAAAAGAACATGACCTTCAGAAAGTGTAGCTTACGGTCAATCCTCAAATTTATCACCGTTGGCATCCAGCACCTTCTGACAACGTGTCTCCAGTTGTGCAATAACCACTCGGTAAAATTCGGGGATTTTGAACTCTAAGAAGTCCGTGAGTGCTTGGCGCAAGTCTGCTTCATTCGTGTAGGATCTTCCACGAAGATGATTGGCCAGGGAATGGGAAGAGGTTTATAATCTGATGGTGCAAAGTCAGGTGAAAAAGGAGGATGCGCAAAGTGTCCCAGCCAAGTCGTTGTATGCGACATGCAGACTCGCGTTATCAGTAAAGAATAGTACACCTTTGTGATTAACGAATGTTGGTTCCTTCTGTTTCAATACCTGTTGCACAAGTTCTAGTTACTGCAAGTACAGGTCAGCAGCTAGTTGGTAGATTCTCATAGTGATCCACCTGAGGACAAATCTACCAGATACCAGAGTCAAAAACAGAGGGATAAATATCCTGATCTGAATTCGGGAATCCAATGCCTTGTCGTACATTCATTCACAGCACTATCCCCAAACGCTTGACATATTCGACTACTTGATGCAGCAGCTGATACGGCCACTTCGAAGTCGTAAAGGAAACAACACTGAAAAAGCTTCCTTCGACACGCCCATTTCTTTTCACTACTCTATAAGTTACAATCGATTGATATGCTCGTTTTGGCAGCTTTTACAACGACTTATCTTTCTACTTTTGGACTGACCAGTGTCTCAACCACGTCATATACTAATTTTCGCATATTTAATCTCACTTTATTCAATGGCAGCGTGAAAACAGCCTGAACTTTCATTTTTACGTTACACTGAAACAACTTTAAAGCTACATCTATCTCATTTACCTATTTTGTATTGGAATCATTACTATATATTCAAACTTATGAAAAAAGAATCCTAAAATTGGCTTAAAGTTTTAAGAATTCTTCAAATTTATTCATTTTTAAAATATGAAGAAGACTATGAATATTCAATAATGGATACGATTTAAAATTTTCTCATTCTTCCAAAATCACTTTAAAATAAACCAAATTCATTTGGGATTAAGAACTGAGAATGAGTATTTAAAGTTAGCAATGACCTTAAAATATTTTATAATAAACATATTTATAAAATAAAATCATGCCATTTGGAAACTTTGCATTATCATGCATTTCTAACTATCCAAACCATTTTGGAAACTACATATTGTTACAAATAAATAATTATTGTATATGTCTTAAAATATCTCAAACAGATCGGAAATACTCTCATTTTGGGCAAAAATTGCGGTATTTAGACGTGTTATACGTTAAAAGCTGGTTTTCTATTGATTTGGTGACTTGGCGATGTTTTAGCGAGAAAACTTGGCGACAGTTGGCAAGATTTTTGGTGACTTGGCGAGAAATAGATACTTCTGGATACATCCATCACCTAAGCTCTAGGACCAATATTTAGCGAGATAGCCTAGAAGCTTCCAGAACCTTGGCGAAATTGGTAGATTTCCCCGCCAAGTCAGGTATAAATACCGCAGCCCGACATAGAAGGAGTTGAGTTTTTGTGAAGACAGTCAGTTTTGTGAAGACGATTAGTCGTGACTGCTAGTCTAGAGAAGCTGTTCTCTGCCTGAGGTATTTGAGACCTGTGATTGGAAGCTGTTACTTATTGTATCTGACGAATTGTAGCTGCATAATTGTGATTGTTACAGCTGGTATATCTAGTGGAATTTTTTTACGAATAAAAGTCTTGTGTTCATTGAGTGGTTGCTTTATTCAACTCTCAATCCAGACGAACCCCGAAGCTCGGTACTATATTTTAGATGCAACAATATTTTTTTTAGAATACCGAAAACTGTATATTTCATTCAAGAAACAGATTTTAGCAATAAGATACTTTTTTACTACTATTGTGAAAGTTAAATTTCTCATTTATGGACATTAATGACTAAAATGTTACTTAAATTGAATTTGATGATAAATTCCCTTTAAAATACGTTACTTTTTACTCTGACTATTTTTACTCTCTAAGATATTAAAATGTCGAATTATTATTGAAGGATAATTTTTAATAAAAAAAAATAATATTTAAATTTATATTACTAATTATCAAAACAAAATACAAGCAAAAGGGAAACTCATTTTAAATTTTTTTTTTTATAATTATTACAAATTTTTTAAAAAGTAATACAATATTTATTAATTTTCTTAAGATTTCCTTAAGCAGCTGTTTATCCTCTAACTCACTACAAATTTAAATGGCTTCTGTAAAGAATCCCTGATTAATATTTATGTTTTGACAGTACGCAGTGACAGTATTATCATTATGATCAAAAGCTGTTGTAAAATCTGCTGCACATTACTGATTTCTAGAAAGACTTTTCATAGATATTGGGCAGTAATTACTGCGAAAAAGAAAGTTCAGAAAACTCTCAAGCAGTCATTTAGACATAGGTTCACGTGGAAAGTAGAAATACAGTACCAGTTTTCCATGTTTAACATTAGCTGGTATCAAATTTAAAACCTTTTACTTCGAAGAACGAGATCCGAGCACTAAGCCACGATAATGCCTAATATTAGGTTAAAAGTAAATCAAATTTAAAACAGACATCATTTTCCGTCTCGAAATAAAGCTTATCTGAAAACTACAGATGCTGCAATATATTATATACTCCTATGATATTCTAGATCACATTTGGTTGGGTCAATTTATTTTACGAAACATCCAGTTATATAATTTTTCACCTTTAAAAAAAAATAATAATAAACGAAATTTAACGTATTTGATTCTTGTTTGTTTGTATTAATTGTTTTTAATGTATCATATGATTTTAATGAGTAATCTTAATTTTAATACAATGAGGTTGATTTTAATAAAGATAACTAATAATGAAGATTTACTAAAATATTCAATTTTGGATAACAGAAACTTTAATTATGAAATAATTAATTTAAACTTTGGTTAAATTCCTGAAAAAGATTACGAATGCTTAACGTAATTGAAATTTTATTTAAAAAAAAAATGAATGCTGTATTCATATAATCTCATTCCAGTATTTATGAAAAGCATTTAAAATTGTATTCAGTTAAAAATTCTATTAATTTTTGATTAAATATAATGGCTGCCATTCTATATCACTAAATTATAGATTATTTAATTTTGTATTTTTTTAAATATTTCATTTAAAATATGATATAAGAGATATTTATTATCACATAAATTACAGTTTAAAATAAAAAAAAAAAGAAAAACAATGATTATTCTAAATTAAATATGCTACATGAATCCGTGTATACACAAAATTTCGTACAATATCAACATTTATCTCACATTATAGACACACAAACATGATTTTATTTGCACTCTAATAAAATCATGTTTGATTAAAAAATTATACATTTATTGTTTGATAATATGAGTGTTAAATTACTTATTCTAATTAAGTACATCATATAAGTTATTTAAAATATATTACAATTCTTTTATAAACTATGAGCATGGTTTTTTATTGAAATATATAATAAAACAAGGATATTACGTTCTTTTTTCTTAATAAAACGATACAATTTTATTAAAGAATATTTAAAAATTTTAAACTTATTGTATTACTCTTCAATATACATCATTAGTCTGTCAATTTTAAATAGACAAAGATTAATTGGTTTGAAATATGGACAAGCAAATATATTTTTTGAAATACAAGGGTCACTCTGAAATTTTTGAGATACAACTAGATTTTTAAATTTGTACTTACAAAACTTTAGGTTGTTCAAAGTACTCTCTTCCAGAATCAATTCACTTTTGTAGACGAATCTTCTACAGATTAAATGCCTCAATCCATTCCTTTCTTGGAATAGATGAAAAAGTGCATTTATAGCCACATCAATCTCTTCTTCTGAATGAAAACGACGTCCACGTAAGCTCTTTTTTAAATTAAAGAATAAGAAAAAGTCCCACATAGCTAGATCAGGTGAAATCGGCGGATGTTCGATAATTTGTTTTTGCTTAAGAAACTCAACTGTTAATCCGGCTGTATGTGAAGATGCATTGTCATTGTGAAACATTAGTCCGCTAACATTCAGTTCTTGTAGAATTTCTGGAAGACATTTAGTGGTATACCAGTTTGCTGTTACTGTCTTCTGTCCTTCCAACTTGATGGCTTTGACCAAGAAGAAAACGGCATACATCACTTTTTTCAGTGCGCGTTATTTTTTCACCATTGTCGGCGTGGGATCATCTTCAAAGACCCATACTTTGCTTTCTTGACGTGTTGGAACGTCAAAAAACGGTATGTACGTTTCATCACCTGTTACAGTTTTAAAAATGATGCGGTGGCCACCATCATTTAGTAATTTAAGAGTTTCTTTACTGATTCTGACACGCTCCTCTTTTTGGTGCTCAGTTAGATTATGGGGAATTCAACGGCAAACTACTTTTTTTCATATGTAATTCTTCATGAATGATTTTGTGTATGGCTGACGATCCAATGTTAAGTTCCTTCTGTATCATTTGATAGGTACAGCGATTATCATCCATTAACATTTTTCGTATGGCAGACATATTATCCGGGATTAATGCCGACGGCAGCCTTCCTGTGTTCTTCATCCTGAAGAAAATTCCGACCTCTTCTAAATTCTGTAAACCATCTAAATACAGTAGCACGAGCTGCAGATTCATCACCAAATGCTAATGGTAACCGTTGAACGCACTCTTCTTGATTTAATCCTGCTTTAAAATCGAAGAAAATCATAGCACGAAAATGTTCTCGCGTGAATTCCATTTTCTCCTCTGTTTAAAATTTATTCTACGCTAAAAAAGTTGAAGTAAGTCAGTAAAAAATCATCTTCTGTGTTAAAATACTTTATTTCAAATTAAACCGTTATTTTTATTTGGTAAATTCTCGTCTGCGCGTATCTCAAAAATTTCAGAGTAACCCTCGTACATATAACATCTAAAAACTAAGCCTGATATAATTATTATATCATAATCAGAAAAATTCTTTTGTAATGATACATATAAGAGATGATTAATATTAAAATTTTCCCACAGTTAAATACAAGAAAAATTTAGTAGCAAGATAACATACGATTGTTTGAAATGGATATAGAAATGCAAATCCATTCTGCAAAGCCTTAGGGGAGGCAGTGACAAACACATTAGTGTCCACGATGTAAGGAAAAGAGAAATCCACCACCTGATGACGAGCGTATGTGTTCCCGACCCACCCCATAGCAATATCTGCTTCCTAGAAAAGAGAACATCAAATAGTTTTAAATATAATTGGTGTAAGCATAAATAAAAAGTAGTTTGAATACATCACAATTCGGTAGATTCAACATACGTAAAAATTATTTTTCATCATTACTAAATTCCTCATTGAATAAAATAACTGGGCACTCATTTTTATCGACGAAAATAAAAACAAATAATTGAAACAAAAATAATCATTTAAATCATGAAAGAGTGACTAGACAAGTCAGAAAAGAAAACTGTAAATGTAATAGTGATATTAATATAAGTTATTCTTTAAAAATTCACATCAAAGGAATTACTCGTTTATAAAAAATTCATAAATTAAATAATGTTTTTAAAAATTATTTCCTCGTAGGGCAACGAAAACATAAAACGCAATACATACTGGAAGGGAGGCATATCAACATCTTTGACTGTTTTAATACATTTGTGCATATGTCTGACTTGATGACCCAGAAGGTCATGCTTACTAAATATGTAACATATATCTGACTTAAAGACCTAGATGGTCATGCTTACCAAACATGTAACATATATCTGACATGATGACCCAGATGTCATGTCGTGCAACATATGTTTGACTTAATAAGCACATGTTTGGCAAGCATGAACCAGTAGGTCATGCTTACCAAACGTGCAACATATGTTTGATTTAATGACCTAGATGGTCATGCTTACCAAACATGTACCATATGTCTGACTTGATGACCCAGAAGGTTATGCATTCCAAACATGTAACTTATGTCTGACTTGATGACCTAGATAGTCTGAAATATGTTTTATTAAAAATGAATGTAGGAGTTGTACAGATATAAGGAAGGATTTAAAATTATAACATATTCCTATTACACTTTTACTCCATTTGGTGAGTGTAACAGAGCATTGTGTTTCTAAAAGAGAATTTTTAAGAGACATTTGGTGTTTTGTTATAAATCTGACAGATATAGACACTTCTGTGGCAATGATGCCATCTATTTTGGAGAAATAGTAAGCAAAGAAATATGACTGGGTGCGATGAATGTGTCTTTGGAAGCAAATTTAGCCATTACTACCTCCTAAAACCAAATAGAGAAGTAGAGTTGAGTTGAGTTTCTTCTAGAGTAGAGTTTATAGACTGTATGTATACTTATTTTAGTTCACTATGCCTTTCTAATACTGTCGTCAGAACATTTTAAATAATAAAAGATAAACGTTCATGACCATCTTGAAATTTACACTCTGTGAATAATCACTTTTGTCATACCTTTGGGATACAAATTTCTCTACTCTTTCTGTATAAACGCACGTCACGTCTAGGAATCGGAAAAGAAAGTTTTTTTTCCCCTCCCAAATAAATAAATAAAATTACAGATAATGCACTTTTAAATCATTGAAATAGTTTCTTATAATAATTATTGAGATTCCGTTAGCAAAAATGGAGCTATGTACTAATAACATCTTTTATTATATCAGGAAGTCTTTAATTTAATGTTTTTAAAAACTATACTGATAATTTATCAAATATTCGATTAGATAAAAAATAAAATAAAATTTTATGTCATTTTCAGTTTTGTCAGGACTTTATGTAGCATAAGATGCATAAAACTAATTGTTTGCTTAATTTTCTTTTTTTAAAAAAAAAAAAAAAAAGTTACTGTGTTTCACAATAACTTCGTTTATTATTACTTAAGAACCTTACTTGTGATATTCCGAAATTACTTACATTTTTCATCAGCGTAGCTATCATCCCTGTCCATTGACCTTTTGAATCAATATGTCCGTAAATATAGTCTTTTTGATATGTTACAGAATAACTAAAACATAAGACATAATAATATATAAGCATATATATATATATACATAATAAGATATATTTTATTATTACTTTGAAGAAAATCATGAATAATAGAAAATAAAATAAAAGAATATATTTCTCAAAATGCCTATTAATTATTAGAAAATATAGATAAATTGAAATTATATAGGTGCCCAACAATATTAAGTATTTTATTTAAATTGTTTTAATTTTTACGAACACACACATTATTGTTGAGATTGTGTATACAAAGAAAATTGCATTTCTGTCTTTCTGTAATATATATATATATATATATATATATATATATATATATATATATATATATATATATATATATATATATGCATATATATATATATATATATATATATATTTATATATATATATATATATATATTGTAGTTAAAAAGATTAAAATGTATTTTTATATCTTAATAGGGTGACTCAGAAAATAACTATTAATTATCATTTTGATCTTCATTTTATAATTTAATTCTTGAGTTAGAAATATTTTATGCTAAACACTGGAAGCCACATGATGTTAAAGTTCGAATATTTCTGATATTTTTGCAAAACTATGAATTAAGTGTAATTAAATAATAATTTAAAATAATGGAAATAAAATTAAATAAGTTACTTATATTCTTAGCATTGGTAAATTAGAAGTTTGCTACAAAAATAAAAAATAAAAGAAATTAAAAAAACGAATCTTGAATTAAATAAGTTACTTATTCTTAGCATTGGTAAATTAGAAGTTTGCTACAAAAATAAAAAATAAAAGAAATTAAAAAAACGAATCTTGAATTAAATAAGTTACTTATTCTTAGCATTGATAAATTAGAAGTTTGCTACAAAAATAAAAAATAAAAGAAATTAAAAAAACGAATCTTGAATTAAATAAGTTACTTATTCTTAGCATTGGTAAATTAGAAGTTTGCTACAAAAATAAAAAATAAAAGAAATTAAAAAAACGAAACGAATATGAACTTTTGCAAATTTATATATTTTTTTCCTATTCCTTTTTAAGCTTATTTCTTTATTGCTGAAGAATCATTCCTCAATAATTAGGGGATAAAAATTAAGATCAATGGAATTTTATATCCTAATTAAAAACACCTAATTAATCGAGCAAAACACTAAACTTCCGTTTACCAATAACTCAAACGATGATATAGAATTTAAATTTGCTTGAATAATACGATAATTTTGCTATTTAGAATCCAGTGCATAAAAAATAAAACTTCTTCATTTGCTCCCATGTGATTTAAAAAAAATCTGGATTTTACTTAATTATAAATTACCTCATTTAGGCAGTGCAAAAATACAGCTAAAATAATTCATACAAATACAAATTATTAAAATTTATTCAATTTTGTCAGAAAAAATCAAGTACGCCATTTAAACAATATTCTAGAGTTTTTTTAATGCAATTAAATATTTTTAAAATTTGAGAAAAAATATTTTTTAAACAAAACACTTTTCTAAATAAAAAGTATTAGGAATTTTTTGTATCTAATGCGCAAACGTATTAGGCGTTTTTTATGGAGTAAAATTTGAATCGATATCCACATATTTCTGTGAAAAATAATTGTTCAAATTTCAATAATTTATGATTTATAAGAACTCATAAGGAAAGTTTAAATTCAATGATTACAAAATAAAAAAAAACGGATGGCTAGTTTCCTTTTTGGTTTCATCAATGTGAAATATCGACAACTGACAAAAAATATAGATATAAATGACAAAATAAGAAATATAAATGTAAATCAATACTGAAGGAGTAATCTATGAAAATGTGATAAGCGAATAAATTTTAAAAAAATCAAAACTGAAAGCAAGGTACATCGAAATATTCTTCAAATAACTGATTAAATAGAAATATTTTAGAAATAAATGGAAGAAAACAAAGAACATAAAAATATTCTCTTTCAAAATACACAGATTTTATATTTTAAACCTTTCAATATTTTTGTTATTGCATTGTAAAAGCATTCTTAAATTTAAAAAAAAAAAAAGAAATTATTATGTAGAAATTAATTGATATTGCTACATTAATTAATGAATAATTTGTATTCCAGAACCGGAAAAAGACTTTTTAAAAGAGAAATTAAAAGGAAAATAAATATAAAAGAAAAAAGTATAACATAATCTCTATTTTATTATCAACTTATTACAGATTTCTTTGTACAATCATTTAAATGCTTACAATTTGAGAATGGAGTTTTAAATTATTTACTTAATATTTTTAACTGCATAGAGAGAGAGTTATTCAATAGCTTTTTTTATTATAACAGGCAATATTTAAATATTAATTATTTGCTTATCTTAATTATTTTTATTTGTCTTTTTTTTTACATAAAATAATGGGTGATTATTTAGTGAACTTAAACTGTTACAAGACATATAATGGTCGCTATCCTAACTGATCGTTAACCGATCGTCGATTAACCATAGATTTTTTGTGAACTCAATTAATTCGTTCTGGAGGCCCTAAATATTAAATTTTAAAAAAGGATGTATAATTTCTTATTAAGTTTACAAAAAAATAACACATTCATATAGTTTTGCATATTAATCAGCTCTTTTCATTTTTCGTTTATAGGGCGTTAAAGAGCATGTCTAATATCGATTACTTTTCTCTAATTTTTCAGTATTTTCCGGAAGTAATTAATAGCATTGTCGTTGTAAAGTGATCAATATTGTTGTTGTTGCAATCTGGAATTCGTTTTTAAAAACTACGTAGGAGTGAGGGAATGAACAAGGGAGGGGGAGAGGCGCTCAAAATGTAATCAGTTTCTGTTTTGATTTTTCTTCTTCGGCTATGAATATTTTATTGGGGATAAAAATTTTAGTCCACAATTGAACTTTAAAGTTGAGCAGGCAAAAACTTTATTCAAGACAGATGAAAAACGATTTTTGATCTCTTTAGTTTGGCAACCCTGCACATTATGCTCCGAGAGCCGAGAAATGTTCGTCAGAATACGTTTTAATTCGTTATCTCAATATGTATTCATTAACCAAACACAAAACTTTTACATGGAAGTGTTTGTTGTCCGATTTGTTCACAGTCCGAACTGTTCGTTAACCTCGATTACCCATTGTAATATTTGTTTTTAATCTTGTAATTAAAAATACTCTTTTTATACATCAGATAAAAAAAATTATACATAACCTGAATGGAAAATATTCGGATAGAATTCGAAGTAATGAGGCATCAATTCCTCCTTTGGCATAAAAAGTTCCGTCCGGTCTCTCGCCAAAATCAAGAAGAAAGGAAGACTAAAAAATTTTATTTAAAGATTGAAATGTATCACATTTTTAAAAACTCAAATCACATAAAGAATAAATTTAAAATTGTAAAAACAACTTTATCTTTACGATTTGAAATTTATTTATTAATAATATTTGATGAGTCATAGTGTTACTAGTGTATCTCAATAAATGAAGGATGCAGGAGTTATTCAAAATAATGGAAAACCCAACCTTCTTGAAAAGGACTCGTATTACAAATTCTGTTTGGCAACAAGCACCATTTCTCATGGTAAAACTGTTTTTACTCCAGGAATGACGAGAAAAAAATATATAACCATTAGTTTTAAGATTAAAAAGAGATTGTCGACAAATATTGCAATTATTAATTTAGGATTCTATTAATTAATGAAATTTTTAAAAAATTAAATCGTCCTTGCCGATTTAAACTAACCATAAAATAGATGTTTTTTCTGGTCTTTTTCAATTTGCTTTTTCATCTTTTCTATTGTCAACGTATTCATGGCTTCTCAATCCGATGCTTTGGTCTTTATATAAGAAATAGTTTTACTAACAAAATGAAGCTCTACAATATTTTCAGACATTCGATGGTGAACGTCACCTTGTTTGCTGAAGAATGCGATTTGAAAACAGGCAGCAAATTCGTCGACATGTCAGATACGGAGTGACGTAGATGAAATGTTATCTGAAGTCATGGATATTTTAAACCAATGAGAATTGGTATAAAGTGATGTAGTCATAATCTCAAATGGAATAAAAAAAAACAACCACTTTATAGTTTAAAAAAAAAAAAAAAAAAAAAAAAAAAAAAAACCAGGGATTTTTAAGATATTTTTATCCGATAACTGGGCAAAAGATAAAAGATGAGCGTAAGTCCTCGTGTTCCTGAGTTGAACTGTTCAGTCATGGTTTGTTCGATAATCTATGATTGAACATTTCGACTACGGTGAATCTGGAAATTATTATCTTGAAAGAAACAACCTTTAGACAGAACTAATGTCATTGATGTAGACTGCAGTTGGGGAGCCTAAAAATTAACATAACTTGTGTTAGTGACCTGCCCATATAAAGCTAAGATGGTAGTCGAATGATTAGCGCCTTTACCTTCAATTCAACAGCCCTATGGCTTCATTATCGGATGGTAGTGAGTTCGAATCCCGACTTAACCAAAGATCTGTAGTGTTAGAAAGGTGGCTGGGGCACGTTAAAACTGGACGTTGTTGCAATGTCCTCCAAGTGAAAGGATACTTTTGGAGGGGCTAGTTAAATATTTGGGTTCTTCTGCTTGGTCCTTACTTCTTTGGAAGATCGAAACAATTCATGGAAACTCAACCCGGCTGCTTCTATTTAACTGATAGAGCCCAATTCAGGGCTAGGTACAGTGAAGCAAGCAGGTGCAACAACAACCTTTGATTCAATAGTTCGTAGATTCGAATCTCACCTTGAATCGGATATTTGTAATGGTTTTATATTCATTTTAAATCACAGATTTCGGTCAAATTAGTCCTCGTAAGCAAAAAAAGAACCGTTGAGCAATAAATAAAACAAACCTGCTCGTATAAAATCCCTATTCCAAGTTACAAAATGAGATTCCAACCTGTCATTGAGCCAACCTCATGTTTCACACTTTTTCGTAAACTTCTGCGGAGTTTTTCATCATTTTAACTCCTCCAATGGTGAATAGATAGAATTAGTTTCATATGGGAAACAGGACAAACTTTAGTTCAAATTTTACGACCCTTGCATCTTTGTACATACCTTCTGATTCTTATCTGCCATAAAGGCTTTGCAATCGCAGCTCTTCCACTAGTATTTATTTTATGCAATTCCCTTTCACCACAATATGGGTTGATAATGGATTCTGTAGATGTTCATTTAACTCATTTTCTATGTTCTTCCTTATGTATATATATATATGTATGTGTGTGTGTGTGTGTGTGTACACAGACACTAGTGTGCAAAAATTAAGGACGAAACGGTTTTTCTAGTGCAGCGTCTCACAGTAGTAATCCAAATCGATAATAATCGTTTCAGAACATCCTCCAGATGTAAAAATATGGAAAAAGTAATAAAAAAAACTGTCCATAAAATTCCAAATGATTAAAAAAGGAACTTTATTGAAAAATGAGCATGGAGCAAAATGACAGAGATAGCCGAAATATCTATGTGACAGCTCTCTAGCAAGAAACATCCAGCTTTTAGTAGGGGATATGATCTCTCCTGACTGCTATGCAGGATTGACATCGTCTGTCCATACTGAGAATGATGTTGTCAATAAGTTGTTGAGGTACTGCCACCCATTCTTCTTGTAGTGCCAGTCGCAGCTCCGAAATCGTTACTGGCGTTTGGTGAAGTGCAGCCAAGCGTCTCCCTAGAATGTCCCACACGTGTTCGATTGGATTTACATCCGAGAACCTTGCTGGCCAATCTATGCGTTCCATATCCTCATTTTACAACAGCTCATCGACAGTCTCTGTAGAATGAGATGGAGCATCGTCGTCCATGAGAAGGAACTGGGGACCCATAGCACCTCTAAAAAGACGAACTTAGGAAGGAGAATATCATTACAATAACGGGACCCGGTGACTGAACTTCCTTGGACGACATGAAGGTGAGTACGGGTACCAAGCATGATGCCTCCCCAAACGAGAACACCGCGACCTCGAAACCACTCCCTTTCAACGATGTTGGAGGGGTTACTGCGTGCTCCTCGCTGTCTCCAGATGTGTATGCCTCCAGAATCGGTAGTCAGACTAAATCTGCTCTCGTCCGTAAAGAGTACTCGACCCTATTGCTGATACGTCCAGTTCTGGAGTTCCCGGAACCACAAAAAGCGCCGTTTCCGGTGGGCAGGCGTTAATGGTACACAACTTACAAGTCGTCGTGCGAATAGGCCACCATTGTGCAGCCTCCTGGCGACTGTAAACCGTGATATCGGTCGTCCAATCGTCTGTTGGAGGTATCTCACGATTTCTCCAGTCGTCTCCTGCCAGTTCCTTCTTGTCTGTAGGACCATATACCGGTCATCGACTGCCGTGATTGCTCGTGGAAGACCAGTGCTGAACCTTCGGACAGCTGTTACTGTAGCTTGAAATGCTCTCGAGATTCGTGAAACGATGCTGTGAGTGATTCCAAACTCCGCAGCCGCACTTGCCACACTTCGGCCTTCCTCAATCTTCCCAATGATTCGACCTCGCGTAAGGTCATCTAGATGTCGTCTACAAGGTTGGCTGTTCATTATTTCACACTGATTAAGCAGCTCTATGTCGTCCACACTGATATACGCCGTGCAGTAGCTTTCACAGAAACGCTGAGCGTACCCCGCCAGTCTGCTTTATCCGGCATTTTCACTTTACATCATGTTGCGTAATTTAAGTATTCCCTTGCATACTTGGCCGCAGTCGATCTTCAAATTAGTCTTTCGGTCTGATCTATCTGTTTGTTCTGCTGTAATGCTAATTTTTCCATTTCGTCCTTAATTTTTGAAAACTAGTATATATATATATATATATATATATATATATATGTGTGTGTGTGTGCGTGCGTGCGTGTGTGTGTGTGTGAGTGGGTGTGTGTGTGTGTGTGTGCGTGCGTGCGTGTGTGTGTGTGTGTGTGTGTGTGTGTGTGCGTGCGTGTGTGTGTGTGTGTGTGTGTGTGCGTGTGTGTGTGTGTGCGTGTGTGTGTGTGTGCGTGTGTGTGTGTGCGTGTGTGTGTGTGTGTGCGTGCGTGTGTGTGTGCGTGTGCGTGTGTGTGTGCGTGTGTGTGTGTGTGTATTCACTGCCCAACACAAAAAAATGCAACACCAAGAAGGAATGGCTAGAAAATTATAAAAACTTCAAAGTAGACGCACCTTACCGAGTGATTCAAATGATCTAAAATGCACAACTCTCCAGCGCACGTAGGATAAGATATAAGGTGAGAAGCTAGTAGAGTGAGCAATATCCGCGTCAGTTTTGCTGCTTGGAAAATAAGCTTTGCTCTTGTCTCAAAGGAAGCCTGTAATTGCACATAATTCCAGGCTATCATCGATGGAGTCAATTCCAACAGACCGACAGATTTTATGGGGGGCATGCTGGTCGGACTGATAAAGGCAGGTTGGACCTTACAACAAATAGCAACTGACAGGCACCTGGGAGCTTCTGCAGTGCACTGGCTAGGGAAAGATGTTTGGAACAAGAAACTGTAGAACGTTTGCAGAGTGCCGGTGCAACCAGAGTGACGTCACTATACGTGGATTAACGCATGGAAGTGATAGCGGCTCCCAAAATACGTCTTCCGAAATTCTACAGCATATGTAAGACACCCTGGATGCTTCCATATCGAATAGAAACCATTTGCCGTCGATTGGCTGCTAGTGACCAGCGCTCATGGCGTCCGTTAAGAAGTCTGCTATTGACCTCAAAGCATAGGCGCCAATGTCTGGAATTGTGCCTGATAAGAGCGGTGTGTATGAAGGAGTAGCACTGGATAGTCTTGTCAGATGAAACACGCTTCTGTTTCTTCAGTGATAGTAGCCGAGTACGAGTGTGAAGATTGCTACAGGATTGGCCCGTGGAGATTACAGGATTGGACTGGGCCAATCCTGCAAAAATTATGGAACGCCCCACAGCGACAACGAGGCATCATGGTTTGGGGCGCCATTGCGTACAATTCGAAGTCACATTTAGCTCGTTTTCAGTGTACTGTGATACATACATACACGGTGGTGTAGGCGAGCCCCGAACTGTACCATTAGGTTAATGGGTTTGGAATACTCGCCCATCACCAAGTGCCTCGCAATTTTGAAAAGCACTGTGATAGCACAACATTACTTTATGATGTGCTGCAACCCCTGACACTCCCGTACCTTCAGAGGTTGCCCAATGCCCTTTATCAGCAAGATAACGCCTGACCGCAAACTGCTCACATCAACCAACATGACCTGCAAGACGTCAGTTCTTTTCCTAGCCTCCTTTCGTTCCAGATCTCTCACCAATCGAACACGATTGGGTTATGATTGCAAGCCATTTGCAGACCCTGCCTCCTTCAGGAGGCGCATTTTGGCAAATGGTTGGCAGGGAGTAAGGAGCCATTCCTCATTACTCCATCCGTACTCTCATTGATTCTTTGCCTATATGTGTTTCTTTGTGTATCGATGTCCACAGTGATCCTACCTCATTTCGAAAAACAGATCACTTATTTTTCGTTGCTATCTCTTTCATTTTGTCGAATTTCTTCTTTTTCTGGCAACTCCTTCTTGGTGTTGCCTGAGTGCTACCTACTACAGTTTCAACTAGGAAATAAAGCTAAATTTCTAACATTAACAAATTTCACTTTTTGTTTAAACTCGAATTTTAATATAACGAGCAGTTATGCCCACATTAAAGAAATTTAAGTACGCGGCACATTCTAACACTAACATGAAAAACACAATACACACAACTTTAACATTTATTTACTTATGGAAACATTCATTTTTATAAAAACTTTAGTTTCTAAATATGAAAAAAATTGTAATGAAAAACAAAATAACTCACCTAATCTTCATCGCTCTCCGAATCGTTACTTTTCGGCGAATATACCGTTTTTATCGCTTCTAAAAATTCTTCTATTATGTTTTCGCGATGATTCTTTCTCCATACGTACTCCGCGAAAACGTAAAATCAACATATCTTCATCCATACTTATTAATTTTCGCAAGCAACACAAAAACTCCAAAAATCGAATATCGAAACTCAATGCTTCAAGATTATTGTGTAATAGTTTCAAGGGTTACATACAAAACGCGCATGTCACGCGATGACGTTACCTCATAAAATGAAAATCACGTCATACATACGTAATCCGAACCGGTAAACCAGTCTGGCGCACTTTATCGCATGCTTGGCGCATACGCTTGGTGCATTTTATCCTCTGTACGCTTCTCTACTATTAGCGATTAAATCTTTTAATAGTTTCTGTAGCATGATCTTTATGATCATTGATAATCGTATCAACAGTTTAAATGGAAAAAAAGAACAAAGCCTATACTTAAATTTCAACATAAAATAAAGTACTAACATTTCTAATATATACAAGGAAAAATTGGTAGAACAATAAGTTACACACAATTTAAAGAAATTATTTAATTTCTTTTATTTAATTAATTTGATTTATTTATTTAATACATTGTTTAATTTATTTAATTTGATATATTGTTTAACAAATAGTAAATCAAACATTGAACTAAAAATATATATTACTCATAAAGGTATTCAATAATTATTTCACACACAATAATTGAAAATGTTAACTTAAAATTTTCAACTAAAATAAGATAACATGGTAAAATTAAAAAGAAATTTCTAATGAAACAAATATGAAAAATATTGTCATTTTTCATATTTTAAGTCTTTCTATAATCATAATAAAAATATTATTAAGCTGGAGTAAAATATACTATTAGAAGCTATTCATAAGCAAAGTAAAATCCATCTATATTTTATTCACAGCCAATATAAAACTGTTTTGCGTATATTTATTTCAATAATATGTCAACTAAAACTAGATTAATAATATAATGAACTATTTTATAATTAGCACATTACATGGGCAACGAATATATTAAACTAATCATTATAGTTGAAATTAAAGTTATTCAAAAACGAATTCTAGTAAATTAGAGTAACAAAAAAAGAATTAGAAAAAAAACAACAAAAAAAAAACTGTAATTTCTTCAATATTAAAAATTAATTCCATGAACTGAGGAGTTACAAAAATAGCAATCAAATTATTATTATTTTTCTCATAATACACTTTTATCAAACTAATTGTGTTTAAAAAATAAACAGCTTATTCTGTGATCGAGACGAAATACTCTCATATCTTCACTTCGTTTCACCAAGAAATCATCGCTTGTTACGAAGATATTAAAAAGATATGAAAATGTTATTTATAACATTCACTGAGTAATTTTGGCCTTGGAATATTATACAATATTAATCAATATTCAGAAGATTTCACAAAAAGATTTGTGTACCATAAATTTACATGAATAAACTTTAAAAAAATACGTTTGAATCATAATCTTCTGAAATAATTCACTTCACTATAATTCCTAAATTGCTTAGAAAAAACTAATTTTCGGAATATTATATAATATTATTTAATATTAGCGGATCGACCTTCGGCATTCATCAGTATTCGCAATATTGGCCAACATTGACAGAATATTGGTCAATATCTTTGTGCTACTTGGGATGTGCATACTTATTTTCATCTGAATCAGATATTAAACTCAAAATTTTTCATACATATTTCCTTACTGTATTTTTATCTGTTACATCAGTTTTCGTATTTCATTTAAAATCTTATATAAATTTGAGAAAAACTTTTCTCTGAAAAATTCTGCTTCTTGAATATTCTTCTTGAAATTCTTCTTCTTTCGAATTGATTTAATCTAACAAAAAAAGTAGTTAAAACATCATAGATTCATTTAATCTCTAACGTATTTGTCGTAAAAAAATAATATGACTGCAATAATTATAAAAGAAATGAAGAAATAAATTAATTGGCTATAATGGGCATGGTTTAAAAAGAACGAGCTTTTTATAGTAGTAAATAACCTGATAACTAAAATTCTTCTTAATCCCTTACCTTAGTTGGGTTTAAATTCGAAATATGCTTTATACGGGGAAGACTTAATAATAAGTTTAAACATATGCCAAAAAACGGATTTAAATTTTAAGAAAAGATCCTCACATAAGAGCTGAAAATGGATTAAATGGACAGTTTTGACAGAGCGAAATCTACCCTTCTTTTTATTGAATATTATTATGAACTTAAGTGAGATTTGTTCAACTATTTCTAGTGATTCTACTAAATAAAACAATATAAGATATATAGCAATTCTTTTTAAGAATATTTTCGGTTGTGATTATAAATATATGTGTGATTAAAGATTTTAACTCATGCATACATATTATTATTACTATTATTATTTTACTTTCATTGTTCATAAATTTTCATGGTTCTAGTTATTCAGCTCTCACTGTTTTAAAATTTCACCAGAAAACTTAAAATATGCTATCGTTTTTACATATTTATTATTTATTTTTTGACAAATATGAAAACTGCTAAAATTAGAAATTTAAATCATCCTTGACGATTTAAATTAACCATACAGTTGATGCTTTTTCTTCTATTCTTTTGTCAACGTGTTCAATTTTGGAAGCAATATTGCTAAGCATTTGAAAACTAATTATATTTATAACAACAAGTAACTTTCTTGATTTTGAAAACTTTTACAAAGGGAATAATTAAAAAATACTTTATTATTGGTAAAAATCATGAATGAGTTTTTTTTTTTCTCTCTCATTGCTGACGATATTCAATAGTGAACTTCGCCTTGTTTGCTGCCGCTCGAAGAATGTAGTTTGAAGGCAGATAGTAAATTCGTTGATAAGTCGGATGTATGACACCGTCTCAATACGATGTGATGTAGAAGAAACGTCACCTGACATCATGGATATTTTAAATCAATGAAAATTTTAATAAAGTGGTGTAATATCTCAACTTAAACGAAAGTCACAACCACTATATAGTTAATACTATATAAGCCATATGTACTAATTAATTTAAAAACTACATTAGATAAACAAAACAGAATAATTTCATTGAATATAAATATAAATTTTTTTCAAAAATATGCTTGCTTAGCTTACATTGATAGTAACAATTCTCACATGTTCCATGTCAAAATAGTTAATTCTTTCAATGAAATCCCGAATACTTGCACTGAAAAAAAAATTGTTTTAATTAAATGAAGATAATTTTAAATTATAATGATTGTTATTATGAATATCAATAAAGCCTTGGCTGAACTTTCTTTAAACATCATTTTTACAATGATATTAAAATTTTTCTGATTTAAATAGACAAAATAATTCTACATTAATCTATAACGAGGTAAATCATACTCTTAATGGTTCTCTAAAAATAAATCCTAGCAAGGAAATAATTTTTTCTAGATAGTACTATTTATATGTCACTTGATTCAAAATATTTATGAGTGATTAAAAAGGAAAAAAATCTAGTAATTCGAATGATTTTGGTGAAAAACTCAAAATTATCATTATAATTTATGAGAATTTTGTATTAACTTTTTATCACACTATGTTATTAGCTAGTTTCAAAAGAATATGTATAAGTGCATTAATGTAATATTTACACATGCAGTTGGTTTTAAGTCACAGAATAAACACTAAGCACATATCACAATCTGACATTAATGTTAAATTCATTGTATATATATATATATATATATATATATATATATATATATATATATATATATATATATATATATATATATATATATATATATATATATATATATATATATATATATATATATATATATATATATATGTATGTATATATATATATATATATATATATATATATATATATATATATATATATATATATATATATATATAGGATGTCCCAGAACGACTGCAAAAACTCTGCACAAGTTAGATTCCTCGTTGGAAGTGCATGAAAGATTGTCCAAAGAAGCGTTCCTGTACGATCCATAGTTTACGAGAAAAATACGAAAAACAAAGTATGACGTCACTTCCGGTGCAAGAAAAACCACTTTATTGAACCTATCAACAGCAGTATATGCACAATTTAAGGCAGATGTTCAAAGTGTCCGCCTCGAATGTGGAGGCAGGCTTGAGCAAGCCGTGGAATGGTTATCATCACAAGTTCCATCATCGCTAGGTCCACCGAAGTATAAGCAGTGTGCAGACGAGCAACTAAATCTGTTGGTGTTGGCACTACCTCTCGATACACCAGTTCCTTAAGATGGTCTCATAGGAAAAAATTCTAGGATGTAAGATCTGGTGGACATAGAACCGGACCCTCATGTCCGATCCAGCGGCCGGAGTATTCCATATTCAGCCAACCACGTACAGGAGCACAGAAATGCGCCGGAGCTCCATCATGCTGGAACATGAGACATTTCCATTACATAGGCCTTACATCAAGTACATGTCGTAGTTAGTCACGCGAATGGAATACCTGGCCACCATACGAAGACCAGCGGTAGGTGCAAGATGCAGCCTTTCAAATACCAGTTTAACGACGGCTTAAAGTCATTCCATGGTGCGCGCATGAATGACGAAATATTTGCGACGAACGTTGTAAACATGTCCAATAATGTGTTTTCTTCTTGTACCGGAAGTGACGTCATACTTTATGTTTCGTATTTTTCTCGTAAACAATGGATCGTACAGGAACGCTGCTTTGAGAAATTTTTATGTACTCCCAACGAGGAATCTAGCTGTGCAGAGTTTATGCGGTCGGTCGTTTTGGGACACTCTGTATAATCATAACATTAAAATTTCTGACATTTTAGGGTACAGTTTTTAGCTTATTCCATTCCTCCGATTCAAATTAGTAAAAATGATCCTTTATAATCTTATAATAAATCATTTTCATCAAATGGCAAGCAGAAAAATATGTTCTATTGTTCATATAACTAAACTCTTGAAAACAATGGTATAATTAGTTCTTAATAATATGCAAATTTTAAATTTCTTAACATTAACTTGTTTTGCGAAATACTTCGTCTACATCATTCATAAATTCATAATAATCTTCATTCGCAATGGCAGATCTTTTGTACGTAATCTATACTCCAAATAATATATGATAGCTTTATTAATAATAATCTCTATAGTATATAAAATTTTTATTCTATTACATAAAAATTTTATTCTATTTGAAAACGAAACTTTTCGGCATAAAATCGGAAACAGCAGCATGGAAGGGCATGATATGTCAATCTCTGGATAATTTAAAATAAAAACATTGTTTTATTTCGAAATTTGATTACGGGGTTTTTATTTAATTTAAAACAAAATTAATGCTGATTTCAACTCCCTGTATAGTTGCTTTCGCCACCATGATATAAATTTAAACGCTCTGCTACCCTTTTCACTTTAATGATAATAATAATAATAATAATTCACATTGTGTTTCTTTTCTCTTTTTAAAATAGTTATTTGTGAAGAAAGAAAGCAGTAGAGAAAAATATTTATGGATCGTATCCCCATTTCTTTCAACATTTCCACAGGGACATTTTTTAAAAATAATATTTACTATATTTTTTCGATTTTTGAAAAATATTGTTTTTTTTTTCTGCAGAAAAAGTGTTTCATTATCTTCCAATATATAGTTTGGAAATATATTGGAATATGGTTTAAAACAGTCTCGGCTCCAATATTTAATAATATCGTAACTAAACAGAATTCTCGTAATGCGAAACACCATTTTAAAAATATTAGTTAAATTAATTTAAAATGTGCAGCTTGCTGTTTTCATATTTAAATTGAAACTTTACTGAGATGAATATTTTTAGATCTTTTTTCCTGTACAGCATGCCGAATTTATTTAAAAAATTTTATTTGATGTATGGAAAAAAAAGAATTAATGTAAGTTCTGCTTCAGTTTTCATTAGTTTTAATATTTGCCTTTTCTATTCATAGCTACATAAGAACTTAAGATATGTTTTGTAAAGTGTATACTTATTTGTTGTTTTGTTTCCAATTCTTCAGAGATCTATCTGTAGCTAGATCAGATCCATGAGACCATGGACATTAGCGAAGTTCAGCACCAGCAATAGACTTGTGCAAACATCCTCCAGAGCGAACCCCAAACAATCCAGAATGTGCTAGAGATAAACCGGCTTCAGATTGCATTTTGTGCACAATGAAAAGGCCTTGCGTCTAGATTCGAATATCACACTGATTTGTTAAACATTAGAAATTCACATTTTGTGATTAAATGAAAATTTCATTGAAAAGTGACCTTTAATTCACAGGACCTTTGTTTAGTTCGTCCTACCGTATAGAAAAAGAGGTAAGCTATTTTTTTTTTCTTCGTAATAAAAACTCTTTCCCAAGACCTCGGAAATCTAGGTGCTCGTTTTTCCCTATTAATATCCAAACTAAGTAACTATGTGATAAATTAGATGTCAACGATGAACTTGCAACCAGATCTAAAGTGATTTAAATGAAATGTAGCGAAGTGAGTACATTCAACTAATTCATAATATAAATTTCTTTTATCATAATTTATATTGAATTTCCTAACAAAATTCAATTTTGAAGTATATGAAAATATTTTTTCTTGCCACTTGTGTATAAAATTCTATGTTGTTTTAGCAACATGTTTCCCTGTACGTAACCCTGAGCTGGGCTCTACCAGTTATGTGGAAGTAACCAGTTGGGAATTCGTAATATAGAATCAGAGACAAGCATAATACTCACAATATTTCATTTGTCTACCCCAAGGTATCATTTCACTTATATATAGTGGGTATTGCGATTATTACTTATTTAACGTGTTCCAGCTGCCTTTAGATACAGCTTCGTTTAAGTAGGGATTTGAACTATCT
This sequence comes from Latrodectus elegans, assembly GCA_030067965.1. Taxonomy (NCBI): domain Eukaryota; kingdom Metazoa; phylum Arthropoda; class Arachnida; order Araneae; family Theridiidae; genus Latrodectus; species Latrodectus elegans. Next base: position 23,263,106 of record CM057815.1, on the reverse strand, counting down.
TTTGATGACGAGAACCAAGAACCAGGTCACAGTGGACTTATAAAATTTGGTGTGAGAAAACTATAAGTAATATAAATACAATAAATATATTAATGCTTAAGAATATTTTAGTTAATTTGTTTTTTAAGAAATATAAAACAATCGTGTGCCAACTTACCTTATATAAGTATGTGCTACACGTGTTAATGCTATTTTTCCACAAAACTCCTTTATTATCAAATGCATCACTCAAATTGAATTTTCAGTATTCAATATATTGAGCATTAAAGCAGTTTTTGAATTTAGATCTTTCTCTTTGAAAAATAAAAATATCATACCTTGTCCCATCAGCAATAATGGATTTTTACCATTTACTGCACAAATTGTTCATCTTTAAAAATAAATAATTCATAGATAACTGCTTACAATGATTTTTAGGTAACAATTTGCAAATGCATGTATATTATTTGTTATGTGTTTCAGCAAATTTTCTATGGAAACATTAAGATATATTTCTACTTTTATCACTTTAAGTATACTGATTTAGCGTTTAGATTTCGTTTAACATTTAGAGAAATAATTTTTTATTCTCTTGGTAATAGATTTTAATCTACAAAAACATCATTTATTTTTTTAATGTGCTCGAAAATAACATTATGAAATTTTTAAAAAAAACCAATTACTTTTAAAAAAATTGAAAAAATCAAAGTTTTTATTAAAATTTCAAACTAAAAGATTTTTGAAAGACTGAAGTGTAAGTATTAATATTCTAAAATAATTTTCCTCTTGACCTCTTATAAATTTATCACCCCTATATGCCCCAAACTTTGTCAAGAATGTTTTAATAAGCAATTTAGTTAAATGCTTTATATCAGACCCGTAAAATATATTATAGCGAAATTTCATTATATTTAATTCCTGTCTGAACTGTATTGAATCGCTTAAACGGTAACTGTATCCTCTTTACACCAAAACAAATTTTAGGGATGCCACATAATCTGGTTCAATGTTTCATTTTACTAACACATGAATTGAAGTGTCTATACGATTTCTTTCAATGGAAATTGTATTCAAGAAAAGTGATCCCAGATTTTCAGCTAAATTTAGGCCTTTCCTAAATTATTGATTTCGGAATTTCCTTTAGTATTTCTTTCTAAGAACTCAATTGTTTTTATTTTCGAATATCATTTTATTAAATTTACTTTGCCAAATTCTATTACTTATATAGATTAAAAGCTCACGATACTAAAAATAGCCTCTGATTAATTTAGCCACACACATATTTCTAATTTGACACTAACTTCATCTTCAGAACATTTAAATATCTCTTCTATTTCAATTGTAAAGGGCCATGTCTTTCACTCACACGTATTTAATGTTCATTTTTAGATATTTTGTAGTTTTAATTCTTTTTGTAAGAAAATGTAGTCTTATTAGTTATTTTAGTGAGTATTAATTTCGTAATTCAGTTTAGTTTTCAAGTAAGTAAAACGCAATATCGAAGTTCCAAGTAGTCTTATAGAAAAATTGCTTCTAAATTTCATTTTTTTAATTGGTTTCGAATCAATTAATATAAATGAAATTATTCATTTTAATATTACGTTATGCAATATTATTTGGTTTGTTTGTCACGTCGACGGTCATTTTTTGCACTGCAGGTTGATTAAACCGGGACCTATAGTTTAAAGTGGATTCCGAACCACTACAGACATCCAAGCCCAAGGTGGGAGTCGAACTAATGAACCAAAGACGAGATCTGTATACAGTTTATAGTTTAAACTAGAAATCATTTCTTTTATAAGAAACAATTTAAAAATATTGTGTATGAAGGGATGTTTAGTCTTCTAGTTAGTTTAGTCTAATTCAGTTTAGTCTTCTAGTAAGTAAAACGCAATATCGAAGTTCCAAGTAGTCTTATTGAAAAATTGCTTCTAAATTTCATTTTTTTAATTGGTTTCGAATCAATTAATATAAATGAAATTATTCATTTTAATATTACGTTATGCAATATTATTTGGTTTGTTTGTCACCTCGACGGTCATTTTTTGCACTGCAGGTTGATTAAACCGGGACCTATAGTTTAAAGTGGATTCCGAACCACTACAGACATCCAAGCCCAAGGTGGGATTCGAGCTAATGAACCAAAGACGAGAGCTGTATACAGTTTACAGTTTAAACTAGAAATCATGCCTTTTATAAGAAACAATTTAAAAATATTGTGTATGAAGGGATGGGAATTAAATTTAGATTTTTTTTTTTAGAAACTGTAATAGAGTGTTCAGAACCTCAGGTGGAGAGTTCAGTTTAAAACACAAAAAATATCGAAATTATAAGTAATTTTACAAATTATTTTATACAAATGTATATTCAATAATAACTTATAAAATATTTATCTCTTTGTTTCTGTAAATATAAAAAACCACAGTAAAATATATTGTATCCACTGCATTGGTTTTAATACATTTCTCTTAATAGCTATGTATAACTTATAACGTTCTTTGTGAGATAGAGCCATTGTTCTCTGTATCAAACCTAAAGTTAGGCTGATTAAAATTAAAATTGCTAGGTAGTAGTTTTCCATTTAGAAGTAGGGCCGAAACATAAGATTCCTAAGTGCTTGACATTTTAGTGCTAGAATTCACTTCAATGAAAGATATTAACACCGCAACCTACTTAATGCTTCCTTGCCCCTTTTAGGTCACAAATCAAATTTTCAGTTATGTTGAGACTCGAAATTGATATCTTCCGACAGTGATAATGTCTTTAATTAATACCTTTGTTATGGCTATAAGAACTTCATATAAAAATATAAATATTTTACATAATTACTGTGTACTTATTTGTGTTAAAAATATTTTTGGTCAAATAATTGACATTGTAATTCATTTACGACTTAAATGCTTACCAAACAAGCTGTAGCATAGATACTTTTATCTCATACATGTTATTATAATTATTATTTTTTTTTTTGCATGTTATTTATTTCATATTTTTTCAAATTGTACCAGAAACAGTGGCACCTCTGGAATTATCAATAGAGGATAATCAAAATATTAAAACTCCATCTGGAACACCCCTTATGAGAAAAAAAGGTTTAAAGCGAAGGCCTAATGCTTCTGAATCTGTGGCAAAAGAGATTTCAGAGGGGCAGATGCAGCGAAGGAACATTTTAGATGGTGAACACGAAACAAATACGCAGCATAAAAATGAGATGCATTCAGCTATCATGAAAGACCTTGAAATGGAAAGAAGAAGAAGAAAAGAAGAAATTCATGAACTAAATCTCAAAAGGCAGAAAATTGAGCATGAATTGCGAATTGAAACGCTATAAAATCAGAAATCAAAGCAAATAATGCGAAAGCTGCATATTATGAACATCTAATTACATTAAATACAATAAATATTGTTTGCTTATATGGTGTTACGTTGTAAATAAAATTTCATTTTATTTTACTTTTTAGTATCATTTCATTGCATGAAAAAAATTGTTTGTCTTTTTACAGAGCACAGCATTAGCAAATGTTAAATTCAAAAGGGATTGTTTGTTTATAAATAAAATTTACAGGTTTTATAATTATTTTATAAAATAGAAGGTGAAAAAAAAATTTTCTATCTGAAAAGTGTAGTTGTAAAAAAATTTAAGTACATAATTAAATATATAAAGTCATTAGTTTATCTAAAAATTATGTTAAAGAATGTACAAACCAGTGTTATAAAATTAGCTTAAATTTGGATATAATAGTGATGTACATTTATTCAAGAAATTTGAAACAAAAAATAATGTAGGAAATTTTTTTTATTATCTTTATTGTTTATGTGTTAGCCATTGACAAAATTATGGCATAAAAGAACAAGAGAGATGTCTCAGTTTCAAAAGCAACAAATTTTTAAATTTACCTAAAGAAAAAGTACATCATAAAAGGCAAACTTTAAGAAATTAGCATTTCATAAAATAAATATATGGTTTAATGATAAGGAATGAAGCTATATTATGAAAATTAATATTATTGTATAAATTTAATAATATTTATAGTCAACAATGAAATAAAAGAAGTTATAGGTGGCATTTAGCTTTTATTTTGATTCAATCAATATGCAAGTAGTAAATGTATACATAACTTATTAAAACAATTTATGTAAAAATTAAAAATATGTGTTCACAATTGCATTTCTTTTTGAAACATCATCACGTTCATGATCCATACAATTCATACCATCATCATGATAGGTAATTTCAGTTCCACAAAACTCATCACCTAATGTTAATGAAATGTGGAGTACAGAAGTGGCTACAATAATTGTTTGAGCAGTTGATAAACTACTGCGCAAAGGAAGGGAAACACATGGAAATCTTCGTTTCCAAACGCCGTACTGCCGATCGACATCTTTTCTTCCCACAATATGAGCTGCATTATACCTATAAATGAGAAAATAAATATTTACTATTTGACAACAATTCTTTTTTTGTTATATTGACACATTTGAAGATTTATTTTTAGTTTGAAAGGAAAGTGTGGAATACAGCAATTAGAAAAGAATCACAATATTCTAAATAATTGTCTTGACCAGTAAACTAAAATAAAAAATTAATAATTCTAAGTTTTTAAAAATGCTTGTAAATTCATTAATACATACAGATACATCAGTTTAATGATTATTTTTTCAATAGTTATAAAATTACAATAAATAAATTAATTTTTCGATCTGTATTAGGATGTAGAAATGGCGTCATCAGGTATGGTCGTAGTGGATACCCATTATCTCCTAAAACATGAAACCTAAAGGGCACTTCTGTTTCCAAGTGTGCCCTTAGGTATGAATTGTCAAATACAGTACTGTCATGAGTACAGCCAGGCCATCTTACCACAATATTTCTGATAAATAGGTTCGCATCGCTTAATGTTTGAACATTAAGGCAGAGAAAACCTTTGCGACACCTAAATAGTTCTCTTATATATCCGCCAGGGCTTTGGAGTTCAATGTGCGTACAATCTAGTTCACCAATGACACCGGGAAATCCGAACAATCTATAGAAGCTTGTGCTAACCTGTTAAAAACAACACATCTTTAAATTCATTCTGATAATATAAAATAAATTCAATAAAGCTAATAATATAGTTTTAATATTTTTATCTGCTTTATTACTAATACTTTCAATTGTAGTAATATCTACAACAATGTGATGAATTATTAGTGAAAATAATTGGTGGTTTTCTGTTTCAGGTAAGCACAAAATAAAAACAAACAAAATTACAAGTTAATTCTTAAAGAAAATTAGCTTCACTCGAAATGCATAATTGTCAACCCATTACGGCACAACACTATTCAGTAATCCAATACTGAGTAATTTTTGATAAAATTCTAGTTACCTGCCTGGGTTTGGTTTAATTTCACTTTTCGCGCTAACAAGTACAGACTAATCAAGCGCAAGCACATTATTAATCAAATGCTTTTAAGGCTGGTTGGATTTTAAAGCGCAAGGTCCAAACTTGGACATGCTGTGCCAGGAAATATATTTCTAATATTTTCTGGGTTTTTTTTTCCCCTTCTAATCATTAATTTATATTTATTTTTTAAACCCAAACAACATTAAAACTTTAAAATACAAAAATCAGTATAAATATATATATATATATATATATATATATATATATATATATATATATATATATATATATATATTAAAATCCAATTATGAAATATAAAAGGAAAATATAATAATTTTAAAATTTAAAACATAAATTAAATATAATGTAAAAAACCTATTGATCTCAAAAAGGCAAATAGTTTCCTGTGGGGTGGTTCCCCAAGCAAATAAAATAAGTTTAAAATATCACAGTTAAAAAAAAAAATAAACGATATTGGTTAAAACATGGGCATGAAATTAAAATATGATACACAGTGAAAGTTTCGTCTCACGTTTCACACCAAGGATTTAATTCGCTTAGAAACAAATGTCTATGTGTGAAACGTGTGTGTCCGATACGAAGGCGAGTTAATCTTACATCAGCCCTTCGTATCGGTAAAACTGTTAATGAGGTGATGTATGGAAATATGGCACGCAATTTATGATTGACCTGCATGTTCCATGACTCCTGCCAAAGAGAATAGATTAATATTTTAACATTTCTTCTCACGTCAGACAAAGGAACTGGTGGAAGACATGGGCCAGATGCAGATTTAGCAGCTCCATCAGCCTTCTCATTGCCATCGAGACCTACATGACTTGGGATAGAGCAGAAAATAATGTCATATCCCTTGCCAGCAAGGGAATCTAATACTCAGAAAATTCTAGACACAACAGGATGGCAGTCAAAACTACTGTTCCGCAAAGCTTCCAACACACTCAAACTGTCAGTGTACACACAATATTTAAAAGTATCACTTGTATTTATCTGCTGAAGTGTTTGGTAAATAGTAGTTGCTTCAGCAGAGAAGATGGAGTAGGACAAGTGGAGGCTGTAGCTAAGAGTTTTGTTTTCAATAACTACAACACCACCAACATATCCTGTAGATTTTAATCCACCGGTGAAAATTGGTGTGTACGTGTAATACTGACAGCAATGTGAGGCATACAACTGCTGGAAAACAGTAGTTGTTGAGTCTGATTTTCTGTAACGAGCAAAAGGATTGATGATTTTAATCTCTGGTTCATATCACGGTGGATGTAAGAGAAAGTCTGTTTTGTAAAAACGGACATCACATAGCTCTGAATATAATAAGTTGGACTTTGTCCGAGTGAGAAAAAATGGAATGCTGTATGAACGTGCGTCATACAGCCTCATTAATACAGGAGTAGTAGTCATGAAACGTAATGGATGATGAGGGTCAGACATAATTTTTGCATAATAATTGAGAGACAACTGCATTCGCGTCTCAGGTCTAAAGGCAGTTGTTCGCAAATTGCATATAGACTCTGGACGGGGGATGTGCGGAATGCGCCCGAACATATTCTCAAAGCAGAGTGATGTATTGTATCTAATCTGCACAGAACAGAACACCTGGCAAATTCATACACACCCATAGTCAATACGAGATAAAATTAATGATTGTTAGACACGAAGTAGTGTCGTGCGATCAGCACCCCAAGATGTATTAAAAAGCATCTTGAGGATATTAAACGATCGCACGCACTTCTTCCGCAAATGAAGCACGTTCGAAAGAAAATTTAATTTTCGGTCAAAAATTATACCCAGAAATTTTATCTCGTTGACAATAGGGATAGGTGTATTGTTGATGCAGATAGTAGGATCATTATGCAGGCTAGTCTTCATATGTGCAGAAATGGACACAATTACTCTTGCCAGGAGACAATGTATGGCCATTTTCAGCACACCATGCAGAAAGTTTGTTAACTGTTGTTTGTAGTTGTCTCTCAATTAAACGCATGTTAGAGCCCTCACATGATATCTGCATGTCATCAATATAAAGCGTGCATAAACAGGAGGTGAGATTTGATGGAGGATGCAACTGATGTAAAGGTTAAAAAGTGTGACACTTAGAATAGAGCCTTGGGGCACACCCTCGGCTTGAATAAAAGTATTGGACAAAACTGTTCTAAAAGGTATTTTAAAAACACGGGAGCGTAAAAAATATTTTAGGAATATCGGAAGATTACCCCGAAAGCCAAAATCATATTAGAAACGGAGATTTCCATATCGGCATGTACGGTCGTATGCCTTTTAGTTGTCAAAGAAAATGAAGACCAGATGGTTCCTCTGCACAAAAGCATTGCGGATTTGGGTTTCCAAATATGTGATATTATCGAGAGTGGATCTCCCTTTACGGAAGTCATTATGATTAATATGTATATATTTATTTTTGCTAAGACATATACGAGACGGGAGTTGACCATACGTTCGAGAGTCTTAGACAAGCAACTCGTCAGAGATATTGGTCGATAATGTGAAGGAACAGAAGAATCCTTACCAACCTTAACGATTGGAATCACTATTGCTTCCTTCCAAAGTGATGGAAATTTATTTTCAGTCCAGATCCTAATGAAGAAAAACAGCAAGTTCAAAAGGGAATCTGGACTTGAATTTCGAAGCATTTGATAGCTGATTCCATCAGGTCCTGGACTGGTATTGTTGGCCTGCTGTAATTCTCTCTTCAATTCTAACATCCGAAATTCACAGTTGTAAGACAAAGCTTGTCCATGGCTGAAACGAATTGGTGTTCGCTCAGCACGACTCTTCGTCCTTAAGAACAAAGGACTATAAGAGTCGTTGTTTGAGGCGCTAGCAAAGGTTTCACCAAGGACGTTAGCGATGTCCTTAGGACTAAAGTATACAGCAGCTCCGGATTTTAAAATAGGAATGAAAAATACTCTGTGTATTCCATTGACTGCTTTCACTTTTCTCCACAACTGTTTACTGGATGTGGAAGTTGTAGTTGAGGATACATAGCGAGACCAGGATTCCTTCTGACTTCGACGACGAGCTAATACTTTTGCTCTCTTAAAAACGATAAGATTCTCCGTTGTGGGGTATCTTCGAAATAACCCCCATAACTTCTTCTGTTTCTTCTAGGTTTTTTGACATTTATCAATCTACCAAGGTTTTGCAACGCCTGTGTGGTATAGGGGAACTCTTAGGTACTCATGCATCAGCTGCATTAATAATTGTTTCGCTGACTTTACACACGGCATCATCAATATCATCGATCATAACCACTTCATTATCAATAACTACCAATTGAATAAATAACGTCCAATCTGCCCGATTGTACACGTAATTAGGTAGATGTTGTCCTACACTACTACCTCCAGTCTGGGAGATGACGAGAAAAAAATGATCGGTATTGTGCAGAGCATTTCCTACATTTAAATTTAACAATGGCAGCAGAGATGATGAACATATGGCCAGATCGAGAGAGTGAAATGTTCTTGTGGGTAAATGGAAATATGTCTTCTCGTCGGTATTAAGCAGACAGAAAATATTATCTGAAATGAACTGCCGACCGCGAGATTTAGTATCATCATTTCCCCACAAAGAACTATGGCCGTTAAAGTCACCCAACACCAGAAATGGTGTTGGCTGCTGATATATTAATGCCTCGAGTTCCTCTTGGCGGATGACATCATGTGGTGGTAAATATAAACTACAGACTGTTAATAAGCCTGAAGTATGAATTCTTACAGCAATAGCCTGTAGAGTAGTATTCAAAGGTTGGACAGTAGTGGGGAAAGTATTAGATATTAGTATACATACAACCTCCAGACACTGCACCATCGTCACCACAGTCTCTTATAAAGTTTTTAAACTCACGCATGGAAAAACTATTGCTTGATCTTAGGAATGTTTCCTGAAGTGCAACACATGCGGGGTTATAGGCTGTAATTATAGATTTGATGTCATCATGATGGGAACGCAAACCATGGCAGTTTCAAGAAACAAAGGAAGTCATTGTTTAGTTTGAAAAGCTCTTTTCCCGGAGATGGAAAGCGTGTCATCTGACATCTCCTCGAGCGAAAACTCTTCGTCCGAGGGATGTAAAGATGCAGCGTCAGCCTCCAGGCACAAAGCTTTACGGGTGGATATGGAGGGTCGATTTGAACCCAGCTTTTCAGACTTTAATTTATAAGCCTTTGTTACCTTTATGTATATAGCCTTTGTTACATTGGGGACCACAGCACAACTCCCGCTTACCTGAAGCAGAGTCCATAGTAATGTGTTGGTCTCTGGCGGCCTCAATTACCAGGACCCTCCTTTCCAGGGACACGGGTCTCCACTCACGGCAAACACGTGGGTGATTTAGTCCTCAAGAGTAGCTAATAGCAACAGAGCAGCGAAAGCTATTCAGAGCTACTGAGGGGAGCCCTCAACTTCTTTCGAGGTAACCACAACGAGGGAGAAAAGGAAGAAAAAGCAGAAGAGTTGAGGAGAGAAGAAAATAAAGAAAGAGGACAGATCACTAGAGCAGCGGTTCTTAACCTATGAGTCGCGACCTAAAATTGGGTCGCGAAGCATATTTCTTGGGTCGCGCTGAGTCGAACCAAAAAAGTTAGTAATACACCAAATAATAAGTAATACCAACAACTCCTAGAAGAGTTATTCCCTAATAAAATGTTTCGGTTTTACCGCTCTTCGCGAAGGGCCTTCCCGGAAGGCCATCTGCGAATCCCTTCCAGAAGTGACGTCCAATTCCTGTCCTGAGGCTTTCTCTTCTAGGAGGTGTTGGTAATAAGCACGCCATTGATTTAAGTGCGCGCAGACTCAGTAAGCTCTCTGTCAAAAACTCATTTATGCGTATTGTGTTGTGAATAACAGTGAAACGTGAATACAAGCATTTTAGAAACAAATTTTGTTTTATTATTAATAGTGGAGTGATTAAGCTGCAGTGTGTATCGTAAAATTGTAATCACCCTAATAATAGCAAAACGTGAATACAAGGAAGCATTTTTAGAATTAGGTTTTACTTGCATTTATGATCGAGGAGTGAACATTCCACAATGCGTGTTGTGCAGTGAAACATTAAGTAATGAATCGGTGAAACCAAACAAACTTAAAAGACATTTTGATGCAAAACATAAAAAATTTTCCTTTGAGGGAAAAGATCGTACTTTGGGCAGCGTTTGGATGCACCAAGTAGTAATGATTTTATAAATTCTGCCAAACAAGCTACACTTGCTTCTTTTTATGCGGCTTGGCATATTGCAAGACAAAAGAAACTCCATAATATTGCTGAAAAAATTATAAAACCTGCTGCCATTGACATGGCACGTATCATGTGCGGAGATGAAAGTTCAAAGAAATTATAAAAGATACCATTATCAAACGATACAATTCGTTTACGAATTAATGATATTTCATTTGATATTAAGAATCAACTTATTTCTGCTATAAAAATTGCTGGTTTATTTAGTATTCAACTGGACGAAACGACAGATGTAAGTAAAGATGCTCAATTCATGGTTTACGTGCGGTATCCAGGTTTAACAGATATAAGGAGGGCATTTTATTTTGCAAACCAATGTCAACAACAACTAGAGGTGAAGATATTTTTCTTATGGTCGATTCGTTTTTTAAAGAAGAAGGATTAAATTGGAATCAGTGTTTCAGTATTTGCACCGACGGTGCAGCTGCCATGACAGCATCTCAAAAGGGATTTTCGACAAGAGCAAAATAAATGAATCCACAAATTATATCGATTCATTGTTTGTTACATAGACAAAATTTTGCTTCAAAAAATTATCACCTGAATTATGTATCGTTATAGATGAAATTGTTGCGGTAGTCAATTTTATCAAGAGCTCTTTAACTGTAGAATTTTCCGCGAACTGTGTTTCGAATTTGGTGCAGAATACGAACATTTATTATATTATTCTGAAGTTAGATGGCTGTCCCGGGGCAAAATTGTTCAAAGAGTATTATCATTGCGGACAGAAGTCGAATTTTTTTTGAGAGAAAAGAAACACCCATTAGCATCTAAATTTTCCGAGTTGAAGTGGATTACTCAAGTTGCTTATTTGTCAGATATTTTATTTGAAATAAGTAATCTAAATACGTCTATGCAAGGACGTAATCATACTATTATTGAATTAACTGAAAAAATTACATGTTTTAAAAATTAACTCAAATTATGGAGAAATAAGATGAAGTAAAGAAACTTGCTTCATTCCCGACTCTTAATTTACTTGTTGAAGACAATAATATTGATATCACAGATTTTGAAATACAGAAAATTATTATTAATCATTTAGAAAAACTAATAGCAGACTTTGATCAATATTTCTCAGCAGACGATGTTTTCAAATATAATTGGGTTCGAATGCCATTTAATTTTGATGTAAGTGATTTGCATGAGGAATTTGTTAATATTAATCAATTTCAAGAACAATTAATAGAAATACAAAGTGACCAAGCACTTCGATACAATTTCTACAAAAACACTGAATCTTTATGTGCTTTCTGGTTAAAATTAAAAACCGAAAAGCCAATAATTGTTAAAGAAGCCCTAAAAGTATTATTGCCTTTTTCAACAACATATATGTGTGAGGCTGGTTTTTCGGCTCTGTGTGTAATCAAAAACAATTACCGGAACAAGTTAAATCCTGAAATAAATATAAGGTGCTCCTTGACAAGCTTTCAACCGAGGTTTGAAGATCTTTCAAAATGTATTCAAGCAGAAGGTTCTCATTAAAACTGTATGACTTGCATTTAAAATTTAAAAGACTTAACATATGTATTGATATTTCTTTTTTATTTTATTTTTAGGAATAAGTTAAAATGTCAATTATTTTCAAAAAGTTATAAATGTATTTTAATTTGGTCAATAAAAATTATTAAAAACACTTGATTATTAATTAAATTTTCCTTGGATCGAAAAGTACTTTTGCTTATCTTTATTATTAAAATAAAAAAAATTTGTAAGTTAAAAAAAACATCATCGTAGGATTGAAGATTTTTTAAAAATACGATCTAAAATAAAGCAATGAAAAAATTTTGACTTCTTTTTTTGAGTCGAGACATGAACATATTTCTCAAATTTGGGTCGCGGCTTAAAAAGGTTAAGAACCATTACACTAGAGTACCTCGGGATTGTGACACCTGTGTTTACCTAAAGAAGATAAGCCCCCTGAGGGGCAAATGCTTTTAAAGTTACGAGCATACAAAACAAATTTCGAGCATGTGCACAATCACGTTTTGTTGCACAAGTACAAGGAAACTTTCTTAACCAGTAAACTAGCTTGGCGCAACTTATCGCCAGACATATAGCAAGGATTTCAACAAATTTTTTCTGCAAGGATTGCGACAGCCTGTAATAAATTTATTCCAAACATAAAGATTTTCTTATAAAAAAAAATTAAGATTTTATTGCGATTTTTTCTTTTACAATTTTGAGACAATGATTTCAATAAGTCCCCCAAAATAAATAATAACTGTATTAAAAATTATATCATTAATATAATTTTTTTCAAGCAGATGAGAATTTTAAAAATTTGGAATAGATTACATAATTCTATGATTATCATGCATCGTTAATGAACAGCAGCATTAGATTCAATATACATACATTAACTTATATATGCAATGCAATGTAGGGTTCTAATACTAACTTCATTATACCAAAATTTCTAAAAGTACACAAGATACAAAGCAATTAACTTTTATAATGTGTACATAAATGATATGCTATTATTGATACTTCACCAAAGAATAAGAAATTTGTGTAAAGCAGATAAAATATAAGATTACTAACACCCATAAAAGCGAAAATATACAACTTATTGTAACTTATGACGGCCAGAAATATTTTCATAAAAAATTTACACATCTTTTTCATCAGAAAAATTATATTTTCAAGGTGACGAGATCACATTTAAGCTGGCACCCTTCTCTCAACATCCACTCCACATCAGCGGAAGGACTTTGGTTTCACAGATTAATGTGAACGTCCCCAAATCACGGAGCATTAGAAACCAAGTGAGGGGAAATGTGGTCACCCTCCTAATCGCTGTCCATGGTAAATGATGTTTTACTTCGCTGATCTTAACAGGGAAGTACATGAGGTTATGGCCGTGGCAAAACCTAGTGGCTAGGGTGTCGGCCTTCCATGCGGAAGGGTAGGGTTCAAGTCCCAATGTCGTCAAAGACCAACACCGAGTACATGCGATATACATGCTCGTTAAATCTGTGAAATCGAAAGTCCTGTGGTCGGCCGTTGAGCAGTTACCATGGGTGCAATGGTCTGGAGAAATTCACTCGCAATTCAGATCAATGCCAAAATTAAGGGAGTAGATCCTCTGGTGCTGCCATCTATTGGAGGATTTGCAGAGTAAAAGTCGTACTTCATGGTTCTCTGACTAAACGAAAGACGCTTTCAAATGACTTAAATTCGCATAGCGAGCTTGCTTGTCCAAGTGTCGTTAGTAACAACAACATGAGGTTATTGAGAAAATGAGGCTCTTCTTCCAGCACAAGGTCTACATTCCAGACTAACATATTGATAAAATTAAGTATGCTGATAAATCATCTTCAAGCCTAGATATTTGGAGAGAAAAGTACCCACTAATCTTTGGATTGAAGTTCAAAATTATGAGGAATCAACTAAATTAACCAAGAGATAAAATTCATTTTCACACTACTTTGAAACATGATAAAATTTCCATGCATAAAAGAAAGATGAAAAAAAAACAAAAACATTTTGGAAAAAATCAAAATTTTTTAGAAATAATGAATTAAAATAACCACTGAATACAAAATTATGAAGTAACATTTAAAATATTTACATATATTTCTGATAAAACATGAATCTTCATTAAAGATTTGGAAAAGAAATGATGAAATATTTTTACAAGTAAAAATATTATTCAAAACATAATAAATTTTAAAATTATGCAAGAAATTCAATAAAATAAAAAAAAATCTATTTGCTGTGCAAGGAAAAAAAAAAAAAAAAAAAAACAAGCTTTTTAAAAGAGATTTGACCTATTAAGATTAAAAAATATAATACTTCTTCTAGAAAGTTCCATCCGTTGATTGATGATGATGTTGTTAAAACCATATTAGAGCAATATATTGCTTTTCTGAGAAAATTAGAAATTGCAAAAAGCTTAATTAATCTCAGCAAATTATTTTGGACCATATTTGGAAGACAGGATTGATGTGGAAATATTCAAAACATGTGCCAAATGAATTAGGTCAGAAGAATTTTGATGATCGGGTCATCATATGTCTATGCTTGTTTGGAAACAAATCAAGCCCTTCTTGAATCGGGTGATAACTGGGGATGAAAAGTGGATTACCTAAGGAAAAAGATATATCATTCGGAAAAAAACCTAGCCCTTAAAACTCTAAAACTAATTTGACTTTAAATATAAGAGAATGTTGCATATATGGTGGGATATATGAAGACCAATACATTACGAGGCTGGAAAATTGAATGGAAAGCTCAATTCGAGAAAGTATTGTCAGCAATTGACTAATGTAAAGGTCCAAGAAAAGAGGCCAGCAATGTTCCAAGAAAAAAGTTCATCAAAAAACATTAAAACTGGGCTGGGAAATACTGTCTTATACATCATATTCTCCAGACTTATTACCCTCCAACTATAACTTGTTTTTGTCCTTACAGAATTTTTTGAAGGACAAACAATTCACACAAGTAAGATAACAATCAAGCACTGCTTCCATTTTACACATGAAAAAATGAAACATTTTTCAAAAATGGAATATACGAATTACCCTTTCGCTAGCAAGGAGTCATTAATAATAATAATAAAAATTATATTTAATAAAGTTCATTGATGTTAAGAAAAATTTACAATTTGTTTTATCCTAAAAATCGATAGAACTTTTAAACAGACCTGATATGTGTACAAAATTCATACAGAACAATGGAGTTGACAATCATTAAGTGTCAATGATAAGAAATGGAATTGCTTAAATTTACGAAAAGTACAGTTAAGAAATACATAATAGGAATTTGGAAATTTGATTTTTAAAATAGAATAGAAATTATTGAAAATGTTAGAGGTAATAAAATTCAATATAAAAAATTATAAATAGTAAAATAAATATATGAGACTCAGTATTAAATATTTTTATATCAATGAAAAAACTTGCTTTATAGAATTTTATAAAATACACAGAGAAAAAGTTTTGAAATGAAATAACTGTATAAAGTGTTAAATTATTAAGTATAATACTAAGAAGCTACCTGAAAATAACAATAGATTTCATATTATATATACTTCTATCAGCTTTGTAATACAAACATATAATTTCAATTGATTATTAATGGAAACATTTCATACTTATATGTGTTTATTTTTAGTTCAGTCAGATATTCAAAGATAGCACAAATGAGATTTTGTAACTGTATACAATTTAAAGTACCCCTTCATGGGCAAAGTTTATAATAATTCCCATTTTTTGCTTTTAACATCAAAGCGTTCATTTGTCATCACAATCAGATGATATAGGAGCTTAAAGATGTAATAAAACATTTAAAGATATGCTTTGGAATGCCAAACAAGAGGACTTTTCCTACATAATAAGTTGCACATACATATCGCCAAACTTGAAATCCAGAAAATTCCAGCCATTTACCCTAATAGAAATGCATATCGAAAGCAATAACTCAAAACTCATCGACTATTATTCAACAGTGGCAACATCGAACCCAAGACCTTCCACTTCAAACAGTGCATCTCACTACAAGAGCAGAATAAACCTTTTTTGCTTTTAATTCCAAAAATAAAAAGGTAATTCTAAAAATGAAAGCACCTTTGGAAATTTTCAAAAGTAAGGAAATGGTCTAAAGATTCACAGTCGAGATTTTTTATTAAATTTTACAATTATACGTACCAGCCCCTCTTCTTTTTTTTTTTTTAACTAATACCACTGACTTAGTGATCAATGTGCTAAATGAAATGATATATAAATTCAGATCCTCATTTAAAATAATTTTAGTTTTTATTGTTCTCTCTGACCCTTAATTTTATACATTAAAGACTACCTTATTTTTAACACACATATAAACTAAAAATTAATTAGTAATAAGCATTTATTTATTTATCAATTTTTGAAATTTAATTAATAATTTATCATTAATTGAATATTATTAATTTAATCTAATTTAGACAAAATAATATTATCAGTTCATATTTTTACTAATTAGAATTTATACACAGGAAATACGAACAAATAAATTTATAAAGGCTATTAATTTTTTCAGATAATGATATTTAAAATTTTGCTTTTAATTTAAAACATAATATGAATAAAATTTGCAATCAATACGTATTTATTAATAAAAAAATATAAGTTAAAATACTTATGTCATGGAATTTTCTTTAATAAAAATTTTAATAAACAAGTTTTGTTTAAATTGTTTCTTAAGAGTAATTAAAAATCAGTGCTTTAAGTAATGCCTCATTTTAAACAGAACATTCTTCAATTAACTTTCCTCGCATTATCAAGAAGTGAAAACAATGCACAAATTAAAATAAAACAAATATTGACACAAAAATTAACTTTTAAAAAGAAGTTCAAATTAGTTTATTGTTTTTATCAGCAAAATATATTCACAGGAATAATTTACACATAACGATGAAACTAACTTAAAAATTTCAAAAGAATATTCATAAATCAAAAGTATACACTTCACTTGGTGAATATTATAACATTCAAACAAAAGAAACTATTATTTCAAGATGTACACTTTGCAAAATGCAATCTACACTAATAATTAGAAATTTACAAAAGAACAAAATATATCTTGAAAAAAGGGAAGAAACTTTTTTTCGACACAAATTACAGTTTGGAAATTTAAATATAAAACTAAAAAATAAAAAGATAGGATTTAAGATCTTGATATTTTTCAACAAATTAGAACTAAATACAAAAAATACAACACTATAAATTTAAGATATTAAAAAGAATAAACTATGGGAAATAAATTAAATTAGAACTCTTTTCCCCAGTGCAAAAAATAATAGATTTTAGATTGATCTTTGTTTTTACAAAGATTTATTTGTAATAAAAATATCAAACTATAATTGTTGAGATCAAGATGATAGAAATGGATTTAGAAATTTTGAGCAATAATCAAATTTTTAAGCTTTTGTAAAAAAAAATAAAAATAAGCAAAAAGATAAAACTTTGAAAAAAATATACAGCAATAAATGAACAAAAATGCTAAAAACATACAAGTTATTACACTTTAAGAGTGAAATAATTTTTTTTTTCATCATATAATTTAAAATTTTTTAGCTACTTTATATGAAACATTTATTACTGATTTGATTTCGAAAACTCTAAATTGTAAGATTGTAATACAAAACATTATATCTGTCAGCATTGGTTCATATAAGGCAAATTTATATCTTAAATTATTGATTGACATTTAAAGTATAAATGAAGTTGCATTAAATATTACTCAAGAAAAAAATATTAATACACTAATAACAAAAATTTGTTAGTGTGAGAAATTCACTATGTTTTGATATTTCCCAATATTAATAAGATGCAAAAAAATTATCAAATAATTTGTTTCATAACAAAAAAAAAAACTCTTATAGGAAATTAATTTTTTTTGTTCAAATTTTAACTTGAATATCATTATAATGCCCTAAACATACAAACATACTTTTACTGTAACAAAATTGTATAGTTATGAAAAAGAAAATATGTTCCCAAACCATCAAATACAGTATTGCAACAAAATAATTCTAATATTATAAAAATTATACAAATTTTTTAATGTCAAAACAGTATGTTTAACAATAATTAGGTTATTTTTATTTTTTAATACTTGCATATTTTAACTGCTATAAAATTAAAAATAAGTTATTATTTAAGGTATATTAAATGCATTTTATTAATATACACATAATTATATTTCAAAATAATACTCATAAAATACTTCAGACGGTAATGACAGTGAATACATTTTAATTTCATTCATAATCAGTTTTGCATGCTAATAATATAAAATATGAATAAGGATATCTGAAGTTTATGAGTTATTTACACAATAGATGAAATATCAGTATGTATTCTTATCATGTTTGAGTCTCATTTTCAGACAGAAGATGTGAAAGTGAATCTTTTACAACATGGTAAATAATATTTTTTATTTGTAATTTATCTTCATGATTAGTGTGAGTGTCTGATAAATTTCGAAACTCTTGAGTTAGCTTGAAGCAATGTGCAATATTTTCAGGTGAAACAAAATCTTCAGCAACTTTTACACAACTGTGTAAATTTCGCACTTGGTGAGGGGCACCAGCAGGAATGAAAACAGCATCACCAAGACACTGAGCAATTGCATAACCCTCCACACCATAATCTTTATACAATCTGAGCCGCAATTCAGCATCAATATACCAGCTCTGGTCATGTATGGGATCATGATGGGCTTCTAACTTCTCACCTCTTTCAAGGGCAACTTTAGTAAGCATATCTCTAATTTTATCTGCATCTCGGGCATTATAAATATGCCACAAAGCACCTGGTTTGCATCCCCTTCCTCTAACTCTGGCTCGCATTAAAGAATCACAACCACCTTCATCAATAGCTTTCAATGCTTCCTGAACATGAATTTCTGCATTTCCATCGGAAGGGATACCAACATAAACCATGACATTTACAGCATCACTAACATCTAAATGCAAATTGGTTGTCCCTTTTGTAGGATACAATGCAGATCCATATGCATTGTACATTTTAGGTCCTAGATCAGGACGAACAAATGAAGATGGTAAACGTCCTGCAAGATTAAGAATGCCATTTCTATGTGTGTATTCTGGCAATGGTAATCCTTTCATCAAGTCCTTAAATCTTGTAGGAAGTTTCTCACTAAAATCTTCCCCTGGAGGCCAATCCTTTAATTTTAACAGCAAAAATTCTCCATTTTCATCAGTCAACCGTTTACTTAAATTCTCAAAACCTTCCCAGAATTTTTTCATAGGTAGATTTTTTAAAATGTTTCCAGTTTTACAATCAACTAAGTCATTCTTTATTTCTCCAAAATCTCTGCAGAAGCCATCTGGATGCCAAAGATTCATATCTAAATTTTCATCTACACTTTTAACCAATATTGGTTGACCACGTTTCCATTGTTCTTGAAATAATGGAAGATTATCTTTATGAGTAGCTTGATGAAGAAAAAGAAGTCGGCCATTACAAAACCATGAATGTGGAACACTTGGATAAGCTATTTCACTTTCAATTTTTGTATAAATTCGAATAGGTAAAGGATCTCTACCACTTTTTTGTTGAGGATATCGTAGGCCGAAATGCTTGATTCTAAATCTGTCTGAACTATCCCTTGAATCTTTATTATGTAAATTTGTAACACTCGCAATTATATCATCCAAAGTAAAATTGGGAATTTCATTATCAGATTCATTCTCCCGAGAATCTTGAAGAAGTCCAGTCCCCCTAAGAAGAGCAAAATCTTCAAAGCTATTGAAACAATCATCAGATATTTTATGATTATTATTAGTAGTAGTACTACTTTCTGTTTTAACAGTTGAGTGGTCAAGCCACTGTAATGCAGATGCTGACACTTCAATATCTAATTCATCATAATTATTACAATGACTGAGAATATTTCTTTCAAGCAGTGAAGTTGGGCATTTATCACTCAGAAAACATTTAGACACAAAGCTCATCAACTGTTTATTTATACCAGTGGTGACAAGTTGATCAGGAGAAGTACTTTGTTGTGGATTGCATTTGCAATAAGATGGGATGTTCCATTTATCTCTAGCTTGATGTAACCAATCTTTCATAAGAAATAAAACAGTCCCAGGAATAATCTGAGCCATAGCTAAACTATCTTGTCGATGAGGTTGACGCATTGTACATAAAAGCCATTTAAATTCATCCCTGTCCTTGGGTTGCTCTTCTTCATCCTCAACAATAATTCCTTGTTTACGAACTTTATAACAATCAATGCAAACAGCTAGACCACATATTGGACATACCCAATGAATATTAAATATTGTAGTTGAGCATACATCACACATTTCTCTTACACCTTGAACTACTCTTTTCCAAGTTATAATTTGATTTAGTCCAATGTGTAGATTAAGTGCTTCTTTTTCCTGGGCAACCAAATCACAAAACTGATCTCCAATATGTTCCAATAATGATTTAGCAGTTTCTATATTAAGATCTTTTGGGGGATCCAAAGGTTGAGGTAACCATAAATTAAGATGTTCTGTAGTTGCATCAGAGGGGTTTGAAAAACCAGCACTTGAAATTAATCCGCTTTTATTATAGCATAATTTACGATATTCCATGAAACGACAGTATGAATTGTACATCCTTTTACTGCTTCTATAAATAGCAATTCGACATTCTCTACATTTAGCAAGCTTTGGAGCAACATCAAAACAAAATGAATTCTGTAAGAATGGTACTTGGGGTTTGACATTTAATATATTAAATGATTCAGTCATAGGCTTTGCATCAGCATTAGAATCAATTTTTCGGGGACGTCCTCTACGAACTATATTTGGTGGTGATTTAATTTTCTTCTTTCTACCAACCTTTTTAAGAATTTTAACATTACCAGGTGAGTCTTCTGTATTTCTTGCCACTTTTTGAATGCTTTCAAAATTTAGCTCCTGTGTTTCTTCTTTATTCAATTTTTTCTTTTCCAATCTTTGATCTTCATTTTTATCATTAGGAAAATCAACATTATTTTTATCAAACTGAGTTTCTTCTTTTATTTTTTCATTTGTATTAGTGTTAATTAAAGAGTGATTGTCAGTAATTTCATTATTTTTGCAATCACTGTCTCCTTTATTGCAACTTTCTTGAATATTTGTTTCTAAATTTTCTTTAGCTAAGCTATCAGTATTATTGAGGATCTTAATAGAAGTTTTTTTGCTAGAATCTGCATTTTCCTCTTTAATAACTTTTGTATCAGTGCTACATCGTTTTTTACGACGATCAATTTTTACTTCAAGTTCTTCTTCTTGATAATTTATCCTAACATTGGTACTATTGTTTCTTAAACTCCTTTTAGTTCCATTTGTAGATTTACTTTCTATAGAATGATGAGGTTGACTAGTTGAGAGTCGACTCTGTCGAATAGGAATGATTCGCCTTTCAATATTTTGTCTTTCAAAACGTTTTCTGATGCTTTGTATTTTTAAGCGACGTTTATGCACAGGATTATAGATATGTGATTTAAATCGTTTTGAGTGTTTCTTCAGAGCCATTCTTTTCTTTTGAGCCTCTAATTTTTGTCTAGCATCTTTTTTATTTGAATGCTTTATTTTTTCATTTGAAGTTGACTTTTTAGACTTTTTGCTTTTCCTTCTTCTCACAACTTTTTCTGAGTCAGAAGATGATGATGATCCAGAACATTTAGTGGCCTTTTTAACACTTGACATACGATCAAGCTTCCTCATTATCTCACCTCGAATACGTGCAGCTCTACTAGGAAGGCTGCTAATCATTGACACATCATCTTCACTCTCAGAATCAAGAGTTATTAAAATTGGCTCACTTTTTGCTTTTTTGCCATCGGAATCAAATGCACTGCTGGCACTACTTGCGGCACGCCAAACTTGTCTTATCTCTTCTTTTCTCCTTTTTGATCGAGTAGCGATTGATGGAGGATTAATATCGGACATAACTGAATTAACTTCATCTGACAGATATTCTTGCTTCACGATTATTTTATTCTTAGGGTTACTTTTCGAAGATTTAACTTTGGTGCCAGAAGTAGTATCTGCATCGGAATTGTTCTCTTCTAACACAGTTTCCTTCTTGTTACGCTTTGATTTTGAGGATAGAGATTTCCTTCTTTCAGATTTGTGAGATTTTCGCTTGGAAAATGAAGATGAACGAGATTTCTTTTTACCTTCATTTCCTTCAGTCCAACTGGAATCATCTGAATCTGCGTCTTCATTTGATTGTACGGATATGCTATTTTCATCTGAAAATATATCATCGTCAGTGCGAGTATGAGACATTTCGTTTAAATAAATTGATCAGTCACAACCATTTCAGTAAATACATCAATATTATTTTATTTTGCCATGTCAAATTGGAAAAAAATTCCGAGCTCTCACAAGTTGATCAAATGCGATATTTTAAATATATAACTAATTAAATGTTAATCATTGGTCTTAAAACAAAGACTTCATTGACTGAATAAATTTAAGAATTTAGATTTTCTTAATGAACCTTTATAAATTGAATTGAAAAAATTTCCAATCTAACAACAATAAATTGACACAGAAGAAAATAAACAATCAGGTGTGTGTTGCCAACAACAGAAGTAAAATATTTGTTAGTTATTTTTGGAAACTATCAAATAGTTATTGAATGAAACAAAAAACAATATAAAATAATGTTTTAGTTCCATTTATTTTACTATCGTAAAAGCTTTAAAACATATTTTAGTTTTTATTATAAATTACAGAAATTCTCTGTTTAGTGTTAATGGTTTCGTTATTGGTTGAATTGAAAATATTGAGTTTTTTTTTTGCGGTTGCTATTTGATGTTATTCGTAAAAAATTTAAAATTGTTAGAGATCTTAATTAAGTTTACTTTAGAATTTACCTTAATTTTATAAAGTAATTTACACAAATCTAATATTTTAATATTTATTATGTATTTTTCTTAACATTTTTTTCATTTGGTTAAAAACTCATTTAAAAGTTATGTTTCAAAATTTATTTAAATAAATAAAATTTGATTACCTGAGTTATTACTCAAAAAAATGTTTGTATATTTAATAATTGAAATGGAGTCGTCATACATATCAGAGAAAACTACTTTTTCTTATCAATAATTATTTAAGAGCTTTAGTTTATTTATTTTAAGGAAACAGCATTAGAATTTTTTAAACAAATATAAATTTTTACTTCATAAACATTATTAAACAAAGTAGTTTTAAGCAAAAAAGTTAGATATTAATCTTCACTGTATTCCTTAAAAATGTATTGATTATCAATATAATTATTTAGCATATTATTTAATGACCATTTGGAATTTTTCTTTGATTTCACGACTTTTAAGTGGCACTGATAGAGTTCATTTGTGTTTCTTCATTCTTCAATTAAAGTACTTTTGGTTGCTTTTAATTTCCTATTGTTTTAATTTTAGTTTCTATTTTTATTAATGTAAGAATTTTTTTTCAATTGGAACATTAATGTAATTCATTCAACTTGAATATTCATTAAATAGTTTAGAGTGAAATTGAAATAGAATTTTTTTTATTAAATTCTTTAGAAATTTTTATAACATTCAAACATGGATCTTTTTACAAATTTGTAAGGTTAAATCATTAATCATACAGTTAACTTTGGTCAAAAGTTTACAATCAGGTACTCGTGATTCTTTGCCGATTTTTTATTATTACCAAGATTATCAGAAATTAAAGTTTATCACTAAAATGTTTTGACAAACCAAGTGGTACCTAATTCTACTGATATAGTTGTCCTTATGTACCTTATTTTAATGCAAATTACATTATATACATTGGGCTGTAGAATTTGATAAATTCACTAATTTTGTACTATTTTTATTTGACTAATGGTTAATAAAAATAATTTTTAATGCCATAAAATGTGTTCTATTGCTATGCTTAACTCAGTGGTATGACAGCACTGTGGGGTCAAGGCCCTCGGTTTCATAAAGACATAGTGCCCATACCTGTTTTTATGACCGATCTCACAAGTTAGTGGTCCATAGTTTAAAGTAGAAGTACCAGTGTATTTACTCTAAATAATACTATTGAATTTCATGTTTTTATCGTCTTAAAGACTGTAGTGTGGACATCAGGAAATCCACACTATCTAAAACATTTAAAATTTAAGAATTTTCAAAAATGATAAGAAAATACATATATTATTAAAAAATTTTATTTTCTATAACGTAACAACTAATCATGAATGACATTTCTTGTTTAATATTTATATTTTTTGTTCATACTTTTATGTCTAGGAGAATTATTTTAGTGTTCTTATGTTGATGTTCAATATTAATGAGGATTACTCAGTTATGTTAAAACAGTTTATGGTTACTTTCTCAATTATTCTTAAATATATATCATATATAAATGTCTAGGCTTTATTTTATTTAAAATTTTTAATATAATGATTACATAGAATTCAACTAGCCAAAGTTTTAGTTAAAATTAATTTGTTTCACTATATTTTACAGACTTTTCAATAGTAGATATTTTACTCATGCTTTGTTGAACATATTAAATTATCTTTTAAATTTAGTTTCAATTATTTAATGCTCTTTGGCCAGATAAAAAAAAATTTTGATATTATTGATAAAATGTAACACTAATATTCTTTTAATTTTAATAAATTCCTTTCTTAAATTTTGATTCTACCATAATCAAGAGTTATGTTAGATTCAGACTGATGTAAATATCATAAAACTTTTATTTGGTTCTCAAGATACATTTGTTATCTTTGTATTATTTAAGTGTAATTATTATATATTTTTTTCTGTAACATTTCATTTAAAAAATTAGTTTGATTATAAATGGGGAATAGTTGTTAATATGTAGTTAGTTTATATTATGAAATAACTTTATACCTTGATTCATATTTATGCACAAAATAAAATATTTTTTATTAATAAATTGACTTTATTTAATGCTTTCATGTATAAAATATATTTTCCAGAGTTCTTATCAAATAAAAATAAATAAATGGCTAGTTCTGATTTAGAAAAAGATTCAGGGATGGAAAGTGAAGATAAGCTGAATGAATGTGCATGTCTTCATGAAACCCTATCAGGTAGATTTGAAATTAAAATTAAATAAGTTATTCTAAATTTGTCTGTTTATAATATTTGTTAAAAACTAAAAAAACTTAGCTTTTTTTTTTTATTTTTTTTATTTGAGTTTAAGAAATTTTGAAGTTGTATATTTTGTAATTACTTCCTTTAAATTTATCCAATAATTTCATTAGTTAAGTTTTGTGAAGAAAGATATTTTTTTATGATGATAATTTTAGATAATTTATTGATTTTTAATATTGTTTATCACTTTAAATTTCTGTTTCCTAAATTAGATAAAGATTCGGTATTGGAAAATGAAGCTGATAAATTGAATGAATGTACATGTCATCTGGAATCCAAATCTAGTAAAATTGAAACTTTAATATTTTACCATTATGTGCTATATAATTGTAAAAACATATAATTAAATATCTTTTTAATTATAATATTCTTAATCGAGTTGGAATTAGTTTTGTTTGCATAACATAATTAAGTTGCAAGTTCTTTTGTAAACAATTAATTGGTCATCTTTTTAAATATTGCCCTCATTAGAATATGTTGGACATTGGATTGCAAGTCACTTCACTTTTTGATATTACTTTGATAAACTTGAATTACACTTTCTATTTATACTATTTGATATAAATTGTTTACTCAGTACAACTCTAAAGAAATCATTTAAAAAAATTTTAAAATTGAGCAGACTATTAAAATTTAAACAGTACAATATTCTTATTTTATGTTTGGAAATTTTAGAATTATAGACTTTGAAATTCAAATATATTATTTTCAAATTAATTAATATAACAGTTTATAAATATTAAATAGTTTATGTCAAAAGACTGTAAAAAATGATTACTGAATTTATTGATTTTTTAATATTGTTTTCCATTGTGAAATAAAAAGTAAAGGCTGCTTATTAGGCGATAAGTATCAGTCGCTTAATAGAAACTTCCTCACTTATGCTTACAAATCCTATGTTAGGCCAACTTTTGACTATGGTTCATTATTATATAATGATTCAGTGAAGGAAAAAGAAGATGATAAATTGAATGAATGTACAAGTCCCCTTGAATCCATATCAGGTAAAATTGATTAATATTATAATGTATATATATTTCTTAAAAGACTTCTGAAACATTAAGTAAAATTTCTGAAAGCTAAATGTTTAAGGAAGAATCATAAAATTGATTCTTACATTATTTGAATTTTAGAATTCCAAATTATACAATTTTTATAGTAGTTGCCAACTTCTTAATTTTTTTTTATTTTATTTATTTATTTTTTTTTTTTATCCTATGCTCGTCCTTGGCATCTATGCCATCAATCGACGAGCAGCCTAATAAAAAGTAAAGGCTGCTTATTAGGCGATAAGTATCAGTCGCTTAATAGAAACTTCCTCACTTATGCTTACAAATCCTATGTTAGGCCAACTTTTGACTATGGTTCAGAATTATTGTTTACCAGCTCCAATAGTGTGCTCTCAAAACTAGACATTATTTTCCTATCCCAATTCGTAACTTCAAGTCTTTGGTGGCATCAGGGCTCAAGATATCTAGGGAGCTACACTATACTAATTTGGTGCTGGTAAAAGTTGGGAGTACCTGTTACAGCATAAAAATAAAGTTCCTCTGGGTTTGCCCAGGAGAATTGGTGTTGCCTGCTTCTGGTTATTGACAGGTCATGACTACCTTCAACAACATCTACACAGAATTGGGCTGGCTTCCTCTGCCTCTTGCTCCTTGTGTGACTGTGGTTTTATGGATGTACATCATCTTTGTGATTGTTCTGGTCTGAACGATATAGACATTGGAAATAGTTCCCCCTTCAGTTCTTCGCAAGTCAGTCAGCAAGACAGTGCATGGATAATTGGCCAAGGCTGGGCATAGGATAAAAAATATAAGTTTAGTAGAAACAGGGAGCACCATTTGAAGGCGACTAATATCACCCCATTATTTAAATATTGAAGTATATCCTGATTTTGCCAATGAAAATTATTATGTTTTAATTTTTTGTGTATGTCTCTCATTTTAAGGAATAATAAATATTTGAGACATATTCTATTATTATTATATTTTTACTCTGAGTCTGCTACCTCAATTTTTATTTATTTTAAATAAACAACATATATGTCTATTTATTAATATTTATAAAATTGAATATTTATTTTATAGATAATTTCTTTCAAACTTACCCTAGGTCTTTACTGATATAGATAAGTTTTTGTAAAAGTACATTTTATTAATGTTTTCTTTATAAAATTTAAAATTTTTTACTGTTGATGGCACTTTTCCATTAAACTTCTTCTTTTGATAATCGCTGTTTCGGGAAGAAAAAAATCGCAATTTATTGTCATAAATATTGCATTTGCATCATGTATTGTTTAAAAATACTTACATTTTTATAAATTACTGAAAAATAATGCAAACATTTTATCTACATTTTATAAATTAAACAAATAACACTAACTTTTATCAACGCCTCAATTTATGTCTGGCAGAAGCTATTTAGCAATCGCATCAGTGATCTGTTGCATAATTATAAAGTAATAATACCTTTTCTTCATTGAGACAAAATTAATTTTGCTGTATTTAGTTGTTTTTTGCTTCTGGTGATTTGTGACTGTAATACTTTTTTAATTGACAAAATTAACACTAGTCAATCTTTTGCATTAACTAGCTTTAGCTTTGTTTAACATTTAGCTTGTTTACCATTGTGTATAATTTTTTACTCAATTTTTGCCCCCAAAAATTTTGATTTAGTATGTATTAAATTTAAAATAAAATTTTGAGTCCATAAAATCATCGTATCTATGTTATATTATTTTTGCTTTTTCGTAAAAAAAAAAAAAAAAAAAAAAAAAAAATGCTATTTCCTTAGGATTAAAACCAGGGCTATAATGGAAAATTACCAATTGTTTAATGATTTGAGATCATCCTTTCATGAAATTTATTTATATTATCAAGAGAATATTTTTTAAAATTTTAATATTCCATTTTCATTTTTGTTCAAAATAATTTTCTTCTGTACTTTATTGCTGAACAGTTGGTGCACTTGTCTTGTAAAAATTTGTAGGTTGGAATCCCACCTTGAGCATGGATATTTATGAGGGTTAGGAATCCACTATAAACTAGTCTAGTTAGCCCTTGTACACAAAAAATTGTCATTGATCAAGAAACAAACCAGTTGTATTTTATCAGAATTCATTTTAAAAATTGTAAAAAAAAAAGGAAGTTTTAAAAGAATCAAATTTTAGAAAAAGGAGTTAAAAAAGCATTACATATTAATATAAAATACTTTTTTCTAACAATGTTTTTTGCAGTAGAATGAATAATCCAATATCAAATTAATACAAAAATGTTTGAAATCAAATGTGTGTTATTAAAATTTTAAAGTTTTTTTTAATTTTATTTAAGGTACACTAGAATTTGAAACATAAGAACACATAACTCAAAAAATTATGAATTACATTTACTTTTTAATGTAGTATGATGAATAGCTTAATTAAATTTAGTTGCTCTTTTTATAATCATAGGGAAACATTATCAGTTGTTTCAGTAAAGAGAAAATAATTATATTAATTATTGTGAGTTGTATATATGTAATATGAATAAAAGATAGTAATGTGTGGCATATCAAAATAAGAAGTGTTTCTAAGCTAATTATTTATTGTATTTAAACTAACACATTACATACAAAGACACAACATTACATTTATATTTACAAATCATCATATAGAAGGGAATAAAAATTTAGACTGTTTTCACCAGAAACATTCACCTCCACACCTTGAATTTCACTGGCTGCTCCCCTGATTTTCCCTCCCATGCCCTTCAGGCCCCAATTTGACCTTTTCTCCAGTAGGGAAGCAAGAATTCTTTACAAATGCATGGATTTATATTTATCATGGAATTTTGTTGCTTATCTCCAAGGATCTGACAGAGTCAGACCAAATCTAGGAATTAGTTGATGGAGAGGAAATTGATGACAAGGCGGGGAGAAGTGTAGATTTTGTCCTATAGTATATTAATACAATTTGGGATATGCTCAGGAGAAGCTGGGTGTCCATGGCTTTTGGGACAGAGGGGAAGGTCTTGTTACCCACTACAAAAGTGAGGCATTTCAGGTGGCCAGAGGCAAGACGTGCGAGACAAGTTCTGGATTTCCCATCACAGGAAAGAGCCAGAGAAAGTCCCGTCTTTGTACCCTTGTAGAAGTGGTGAGTCAAAGGTACCTGCCAATCGGTTTTAATCGGTTTGTCTTTTCTCAAGGAAAAGAGTTCAAGGTAGATAAGCATGGAAGAAGGAGCAGGATGACCTGGACCTTCCTTTGCTAAAGTGTGCTATAGCATTGCCTCCAAAATTCACGAGACGGGATCCATTGAAAATAGATATTATGCCGAAGGGAGACAGTTTTAATCTTGTGTAGAATAGAAAGTCTTATAGCAGGTCCATTTTTTCAGATATTGAATTGAACTACGGCTATAGTTAATATACAAACATCACTATAATTAGTTTCACTCATGATGGATTCCAGTCCGATGTTAATGGCTATTAGTTCGCTACGAAAAACCAAACAGAAGTCGAGAGTATGTTGTCTTCATGGAATTTTAAAACATTCAACTCTCTAAAAGAAGAAAGTGCATATTAAATTATACTTGTAAAAATTATAAATTTTCCTTGATATGAAACTCAGTTTTTTAATATCAGTTATTTTAGCAATTTGGATCATGAATTAATGTTTTAAAACTTTTCGAGTTCAAACTGACGTTTAATAACAGATGTATCATAGAATTAACAATTAATCAAGGGTTAGTAACGTTATGAAATATCTTAATGAATTAAAGCAATTAAAGTCTGTATTAAAAAATAAAGTACTGAGTTTCAAAATAAAGAAAACATAAGATAGTATATAAAATCAAATGGATAAAGTTTGAAATCTTTAATATTCTTGTTTTCATATTTAAAGAACCATAAGCTACTACACTAGTGTTCAAAATTAATAAACTTTGTATATTTTGTCGAATTTCTTGAAACGAACTGAATAAAATGTAAAATTACAAGATAAAGAAGCAAATCGTGTATGCCAAATACGTAAGCATACACATATGTTTTGGCAAAGCCAATAGACAGTCTATCTAAGTGCACATTACATGACATGCTTCTAATTGGTTAACACCCCTCACTGAATTTCTTGGTGTTTTCATGCAGTAATTGATTGAATTGAAATTGTAACAGTAACAATGAGTAATCACCAGTATTTAGATGGTTGCAGGAGGTAGAATATTGTGTAGAGGTTCAAAGAAGGCCAGTTTCAAGTTCTGACTTTTAGAAAGTTCAATTTAATGCACAGCCTCATGTGTAACTTATGCAAACAGTTTCAAAAGACTAAATCAATTGTGAGAAAGCTCGGGCAAGGTTGTCTAAGAATCATGACAGCCAAAGATGATGGCCATTTGTCTATTCTAGTGAGGTGTAACAGGGATGCTACTGCTTCCCTGCTCTCTTGTTACTTCTTGATGGCCTCGAGAATCCAAGTTTCAAGGTTAGCTGTTTCTATAAGAGTTTATGAAAGAGGTTTGTTTGCATGAAGACCCTCAATAAGCATCCTGCTCACTTTTACAAACAGGCGAGTTCATTTAGTATGGTGCAAAGAGCATAGAGATTGGAGTATGGATCAATGGGGAGCTATTTTCTTCACTGATGAATTCTGATTCAGCGTAATCACAGAGTCCCACTGTACATTCACATGAGGAGAATTAGGGACATGCTCTTCATTGCCCATAAAATCAACCATTAAAGTGGTGAAGGTTTAACAATACAATTAGGCACACCACTGTAAATAACCTCACAGCCCTCCATATCTTTGAGCTCCTTATATTTGCCTTTTCAGAAGCACAGTTAGCTCTGAGTTTATTTTAATGGACAATTAACGCAAAACAATACAAGGATTCTAATAAACAAATTTCTAGAAAGTGAGAATATTCCCCAGATGGATTGATCAAGCAGACCTCCAGACTTCTACCACATAATTCAACAGTTAATCAATGGGAGAATTGAATCGCTACGTGTGTTTCCTTGCTTATCCTGTACAAAAATTCCATTCTTGACATGAATTGTGACAGGAGATGAGAAATAAGTTGTATACCATAATGTAAAGCATCATAGGACTGTATCACTTTTCTGATCTGCATGCATCAACTTTAGAAATTGAACTTCATCCCAAAATAGTATTACTTAGCGTCTGGTAGGTTGTGTGTAGGGAATAATTTACTGGGATATCCCATCACTGAACCAAACAATCAATGCTGCCTTCTTTTGTCTGCTTGGCTGCATTCAAATTTGGTTGCAAAGCAGCTATGTCTGATAATCATCACAATATCCATTTTGATCACACTAGGCCAAATGCTGCTGTCATCATTTAGCAAAAATTAATGAGGATTGTTTGGGTGGTTTTATCCCACCCTCCCTATCCTCTTGACTTGGCACCAGTTATTATTGCATATTTCGTGTGTTGAACAATTCCTTCAGTCAGAGAAACTT
The DNA here is from genome assembly GCA_030067965.1 of Latrodectus elegans. Lineage (NCBI taxonomy): Eukaryota > Metazoa > Arthropoda > Arachnida > Araneae > Theridiidae > Latrodectus > Latrodectus elegans. The sequence continues at coordinate 23,231,370 of CM057815.1, read as the reverse complement.
TGGTGCTGTGAAAAGCCATTCATGTCTTTTTTTTTTTTTACTTGAAATCACTGTAATTTTACTACCATAAAATTCCTCTCCTTCCAGAAAGAGGGAAAGAGGTCATAGTAGCAATAAGGATTATGCATAATCATGCAACATTCATTTTGTGTTTATTTGATCTTTGTGGGTAATAAAAATGGTAGAATTTTGAAAAGGGTTGCTTTCCCAATATTTCAGAAAGTTCTGTAGACCCTCTTAATTCAAATTTTGTCTTAACATTAGTTTATTAGTTGTACTCATGACAGTAAAAAAAGTTTTAAGAGTACATTATCTAGTGAGAGCCTCACTGTCCTTGAATAGTTTATCTTTAGTAAAATTGCTGTTATTCAATAACTGTGCTTGCATTCGGTCTTTTGTTTTGAATTGATTTAAATATTATTTTTTAAATAATCTAAACCCCATTTAAGAAGCAAGAATTAAAAGTGTAATGCATGAAATAACTGATAGATTTGGTATAAAAAATGACAAGATTACTTTTATCAATAATAATAAGATGTCTAAATAAGAAATGATATAAAAGATTTCTGTAATAACAAAAGTGCAAATTTTCTATAGTCATTTAATTCAATATTTTGAAAGAAAATTGCTTCCAATATTTTTTCTCAACATATTCATTTAAAATGTGTTATTATATATTATGTACTGTGTGGTATTTCTGAATTAAGGTCAAATACTAAATAATATTACTTAATCAGTAATGTGAAGTTTTTTTTATTAATTTTTATTTAGTGAATAGGAAAAATATATTTCAAAAAATGCCTTTACTATTTCTATTTCTCAATGTATAAGGTGCTTTTCTTTTTGTTGTAATAGTTACACCTAATTTTTTGCTTTCTTTAGGGACATCTTCAAATTTATCCTTAATTTCATCATCCTCCAAATATGAGTTAAGGCCAGACATGTCTTTATCAGAGATGAAATCTAAGCTTTCTAATATTATCAAAGATAAAGCCTCAGACTTAGTCCAGGTTGTACTTTTTTGCTTATATTATTATTGCTCTGTTTACCTGAAAATTAAATTCTGAGATCTTATAATTATTAACTTTTAATTTTCTGTTTTTTAATATTTTCATTCAATTTTTTTGCAATTAAACTTTTTAATTTTAGTAAATGTTTTCATTTTAAATAATTAATTTTTAGTATATGTTGAATATTTTTAACAATATTTTGTGATTCCTATACTTGAAATTTTTTAAAATTTAAATGTGAATATATAGTTTCAAGTTATTTATGTTATTTGGATAAGTAATGTGTTTAAATAATTCTTGAATTATTCTAATATTAAAATAATTAAAACTATTATAAAGAATTAGTTTCTAAGGTGCTTTTAACAAGTTTTAAGTTGAATTCTAACAGATTCATTTGCCAGCACTGTTACAGAACATGTCTTCATCTGATATCATGTACTTATTCTCTAACTAACCTCTGTAAATTAAGTTTTTTTAAGTTTAATGAATGTTTCACTGGGTAAAAATTTATATTTTAATTAATAGTTTTATTGGATATTAATAAAATTTTAAAATTTTGCATTTAAAATTATTTTTAAGAATGGGTTTTAAAGATAATTTTTAAGAGTCCTAAAGCTTTCATTATGTTTATGTTAAATATTCTGTGAAATATATTAAGCATCTGTATATTACCTGTAATTCTTATAATATTAGATTGTGCTGCTCTTGGGAAACTTTCTTTTTAAAATAGTATTTTTGCATTGTTTGCTTACTGAAAGTTTGGTTTTTTTGTTAAAAAGAAAAGCTTTTCATGTTTTATTCATTCCTTGAATTTTTATTGCTTTACCCTTTCTCCAAACAAAATTTCATTATTCTTTTAGTGTTGATGTTGAATTTTGGGTAATTCTGACTAATAGGTCATCTATTAGGTATTTTAAAATTGTAACTTTAATTATATAAAAATTTGTATAATCAAAATAAAATTTTTCATTCAATTTAATACATCAGTAATTTCTGTATAGTATTTTTTCTTTACATAAGTCATTTATTATTTTTAATTACATTGTGTATTTTGATTATTCCATCTATAATTTTTGTTAAATTATTAGATCTTACAAATGTGTGCCAAAATTTTGCAATTTTATAAAAAAAAAAAAAAAAAAAAAAATGAAAAGAAAAATAGTTTTACAACATTATACAAAATTTGTGAAAATCTAGAAGTTTATCCAATTTTTTAAATATGAATAGGTAGCAGTTATGAAATACTTGATGCATATGTATACATAGTTTTCCAGAAGATACAAAGTAATTTAAATCTCATCTATTTTTTTTAAAAACATGTCTTTCTTTTAAAGGAAAAAAAAGTTATAATTTTGAACTAAATGTAATAAATTTCTTTGATTTTTAAAAACCATTTCATTCCATATATAATTAATTTTGATTTTGTCTATGCTAAATTTATTCATGAAACTTCAGAAAAATCGTGAAGTTTAAAAGCTCTGGACATTGATAGGTATGCATTTAGGTTTTCGTGTGGTGTGTTTTTTGTACACATGAAGTTGATAATTCTTTTGCTCATTATTGAAAACATATTACATCGATTTGTCTTTTGTAAATTTTGTCATACTAAACTATTAAAATGTATTAAGAAAGGAGCTATTATACAAAATATTACTAAGATAGTTGTCTCTGTAGCAACTCATTTCTTTTTAAACATATTAATATTGCACATTATTTTTTTACTTAAATTCAGAATTTAATGTTTTGTTATCCATTTAGGCATGCAGAAATTTTGACCAAAGGGGAACAAATAAAATACAAAGAACACATTTGAAACAAGTCTTAAGAAAATTTTGTTTTCCTCTAACAGCTATTCAGTTTAATTTGTTGTTAAAAGAAGTAAGATTCAATTATTTATATTTTATCGTGATCAATTCATTTGATTTTAAAATAAAAACAGATTCTTAGAATTGTGTGTGATCCCATTTGATTAAAATCCTACAAGCCAGTACAGGTTTATGTGATTTCAATTTCTCAAGATAAGCATTGCACATTATCTTGTCAACCTAATTAAATCACATAGTCCAACATATGGTTTCCAAAATCGCACTCTAACTCGAATTTTAAACATTCCAATCACACACAATTTTAGATTTCAAGAATCCAGATTTTGAATATTTCATTATAATTACTTGCTACAGAAATATTACGAAACTAATAATTTAGATTCATGATCACAAAGATTACACATTGCAAAGCAAATATAAAATAACTATAAATATTACATGGCCTAGAGTTTAGAAACAACCAGGCTATGAAACTAAATCAGTAACATGAATAGCATACATTTTTATGAAAACTTGGATTTTAATTAACCATGCATTGACGCTCATCTTAAAAATATCAGTGTAAATCCTATCTACCATGGAGAAAACCAGGCAATAAAGCTTTGTCAATAATGTAAACATACATTTTTATGAAAACTCAAATTTTAATTACCGTATTTTCCTTATAATCCGCAGATTATGCGTTAAAAAAGTTCCGAAGTTCGTTGTGCGTATTATACGCCACCACGGATAATCTGGCTAAAAAAGTATTTTTCATCAGAGAAGTTTACAATAAAGTTTTGAAGCAAATGCGGTTTATGTGTGTGTTTCATAGTATAAATATAACAGATGGCACCAATACTCAGTTGACTTATTTTAACTATAGTCAACATTGTCCAAGTTATCTGTCCAACAAGTTATCTGTCTAATAATAATCTTTTTCCAAGACTTTTCTTGTGTCTCTTAAATATGTATCCAAATCATTAGGTTCTTTTCTTTATACTTATAATATAAAATATCAATGTATTTATTATGTATCTTTTTATTTATTCTTGTCCTCCAATATCTATTTTCACAAGCTGATCAAAAAATTTCTTATCCCATATTATTTCAAAAATCAGATTATGTTAAGACAATTTGATCAAATTGTCATCTTGTAAATAAGAAAGTTAAATGTTTTCATAGCCCTATCTGAATAGTTTTTGCAGAAAAAAATAAGTTGTTTCTAGTAGATGTCTTACTATCTTCAATTCTTTTTTAGAATCATATTGATCTAAACTATTTGAATTCTGTAATTGTTGAGAAAAAAATTTTCGTTACAATTAAATGTTTAATACTTTACAGTTTTTCTTTATTTTAAGAATTTATCATATGCTTTGCTTCTTGTCTCATTAACACTTAATCCAGTTTTGATACTGAAGCCAATTTCTTTTGAACCAGTTTTTTCCCCTTTTCTCACTTAAACCATTTCCTTGCTTAAGGATATAATCTATTATTAAAATATTTACATAACCTTTATTTGAATATACAGTAAAATATCTATAATGTAAAATACCTAAATGAATTTATAATAGTTATGTCTTAAGCAAAATGATCATTCAAAAAGAGAATAACTTTTAATTACTAAATCAATAAATTTATGATTCATAAAATATAAAAATTTAAAATAATAAGAAAAAATATTTCAATATCTGCAAACAATTTAATATTAGTTTTCAGTTTTTCATAATGATACTTCATTGCTCATAATAACAGTACATATAGTTTTGATACAAAAAAGAGTTCTTACCATTTTTAATGACCCTAAAGAACATGACCTACAGAAAGTGTAGATTATTATTGTTCCTTGAAATAATCACCATCCGGTACCTTTTGCCAATATTTCTCCAGCTGTTTACTAACCTTTAGGTAAAACTCAGGGTTTTTGTACGCAAAGAAGTCCATGAGTGCTTGACGATACTTTGCTTCACAGATGAAGGATTTTCCACAAAGATTGTCCAGGGAATGGACGAAGTAGTATTTTGATGGTGCAAGGTTAAGTGAGTAAGGAGGATGCACAAATTCTCCCAACCAAGTTGTCGTACGGTTTGTCAGGAATACCTGGCCACCCATGAGACATACAACCTCGCATCATTGGTCAAGAACAGTACATCATTGTGATTAATGAATGTTAATTCCTTCTGTTGCAATGCCTGTTGCACACATTGCAATTGCTGTGAGTACATGCCCCCATTGACTGTTTGGCCTGTTGGTAGCAGCTCGTAGTGATTCACTTGATGCCTTATCTATGAGGCACCAGCCTCAAAAGTAAAGGGATAAATCTTCCGATCTGAATTTGTGAAACCAATGCTTTGCTGTACGTTCACTCACTACACAATCCTCAAACACTTGACATATTTGGGGAGTTGATACAGTAACTGATAAACCCACTTTGAAGTCCTAAAACAAGCAACAACAAATGTAACAGGGCAACTGCCTCTTGTGTGCCTGCGTCAGCCAGGTTCTGTAAATGTTTACTTAACCCCTTAAGGCACACATTAATTTCTAATTTTCGGTCAAAAAATCACCTATTTTTTTTCTTGCATAATCATATTCTCTAGTGCATTTTAAGACATGATCGACAAATAAAAGTAATTTTTAATTAAAAAATCTTATTTTTAATTTTGGAATAATTTCACTTAAAGTTGTCTTTTTTTATGCTCCTTTGTATTAGAAAAGACAACATACAGGGGTACAAGTATAGGCTGAATTAAAAATATATATATATATTATACAAACAAAGTGAAAACGATTTGATTGCATGTTTATTTTGAATTTCAAGTTATTAAAATCAAATGAAATCAAATTTTCATACATAAAATTGACTAAAAATTCAGTTTGGTATGATATACCATGAAGCATGGTACTGCGCAAAGTCCAACATTACAGTTCCTACAATAGTATCTTGTTTCTTTCCTTATCTTTTTACCCCTCTCAAGCTTCAAATCAAAATCTCGGTGGTGCAACGTTTGGTTTATTTGTACTAATTTGATACCAATTCCTTGCTATATCCAAAATCTCGTCATCATTATCTTCCGATTCACTTCCATCACTCAGGAAATCATCACTCTCATCGCTCAAACTGTCTGATAAATTGGCATATTCAAAATTGTCATCGTCAGAGTCGCTCATTATCAGATAACTTTTTTTTAAATTACAAAAACACTTAGTTATATAATTTGCAGTTAACTGCTTAGTTTTATTATATTTACATAATAAAAATGGATATATTACCACAGATATATACACCAAACAACTGCTTTATAACAAAGAATTCCTAGCAAACTTATAGCTAATCATCAAAATGCGCCACCTGGTTTACACAAGAAAACTGCTGAATAGTGGTGCCATCTATGTCAAATAAGTTTAATTATAATCTAGCCTATTTATTTTTACTGGAACGGATCTCAGACGAGCATTAGAAATAAAATAACGCGAGATACAAGGACGCCCGTGTCTCACACGGGCAAATGCGTTAAGGGGTTAATATGTGTTTGGAGCTGAACATCCAATTTCTTTTGCAATTTGAGATAAATTTGATAATCTGATTTAGAGTCGTATATTCTAATTATATTTTCATTGTTCAATTTTTAAGATATAAATTTTGCATTCTTAAAAATATATTTGTGTCATTATATGTTATATGAGGAATTTTATATTTTCAGCAAAGGAGTTTTTGTTTCATTTTATTTTAAAAGAGTGATTATATCTTCTTTTTCCCCCTTCAAAAATAAAATTATTAAGTCTTTCCTCATATCTAATCAAAATAAAATGTTCTCCTTTAATGTGAATGAATTCTTTACATATAGAAATACTGTTTTATAAAAAGGAGTTTTTTCTCAGATGAAATCATTTTAAGACTGAATTCTTGAAAAGAATCAGTTATCTAAATTAAATAAAGTTCTGACCATCTGGAAGTTGACCTCTAATGGTTGTTATGTAATGAATTAAACATTTAAAAGAATTATAATAAAATAAAAATCATTCAACATTTTCTTCTGAAATTCTTTGAAGTATTAATGAGGTGAAGTATCTGAAATAGAACACTATACTCTTTTAAGTGATAGCTTATCCATTATTTTGTTTGAATAAATGCCAAAAAGAGACTAGAATTACTTTTTTAACAATTAGAAAAGAAAGAAAAAATAACGAGTTATGCAAGTGATGACTTACCAAAATTATATTGCATTTACTGTACCTTTTTACACAAAAAAATATGCAAGTTAAAAGGTAAAATATATTTTTTTGTTATTATTAACTTACAAAAAATTTCCAGTATGTTTAGATATGTTGGCAAAATGAAATGCAGTGTTATTGCTTGAAATTAAAATTTATTCATACTACATTATAATCTAAATATTCACTCTTAATATTTTTTTTTTAATTATTAGCTCGGAATGGATTACATTGGAAAAATAAATTATATAAGTTTCTTCTCAAAATTTACTGAGGGAAAAGAAATTATTTATGATAGAAAATTTGAAAGATTAGAATCAAGGTAGGTTTACAAATATAACTATTTAAATTTGGCCATTTATATTGTATTATAATAAATCAATAGCTTAAAATTTTTATCTTTTTTAATTTGAAAACGATTGTAACTTATGTATGAAAATAACTAAATACTTATTAAAATGCAAGCTGTGTACTGGAAACCAGTGTACTTTTATTTAAATATTAGATAATAGTGTTAATTTATAAATTTTCATTTTAAACAACTATATTTTATTTTATTTAAAGCTCATTGATGATATTAAAAAATGGCTTTTTAAATAGTTATTATCAATAACATCTACAAGTTTTCATGCATATATATACCTTTATTAATTTTGAAAATTTAATAATTAATTTTACATATGAAAAATATGAAAATCATAATCTTTTAAGGAAATATTAAAAGTTTTTTTAAAAAAAAATTTACTTATTTAATGAAATTTATCTTATTAAAATAATGAATAATACGTTGAGCAATTTTTTTTAAGAATTTTAGAAATTTGTTCGATACATTCTTATAAATTTGTTTAAATTAATTGAATTTGTTTTATTTATTAATTTTGATATGACTGAAAATTATGATTAATTTATTTGTGCTTCGAGTGAAATTAATAATTACTTATTAACACAAAAATTAATTATGAATGCAGTTTATATCATTTGGATTTAAATTTTAATACAATGTTCACTTTAAATTTATATTATTTTTATTTATAAATTAATATTTATTGATATTTAATGCCCTTTATTTATTGTTTAATAGTTCTAAAATTTAAGTAATGAAGTGGCTTTTTTATTGATTATCATTGAAACATCATAGTCATTAATTATTGCATGTAGACTATATTTGAAGGGTTTATCATCTATTTTATTTTTGGGTGGTTTCATTTGGATTTGCATAAATCAGATCATTAAGCTTGAGAAAATAATTTTGTTGAGTTTTCTTGATCAAGTTAAATTTCTGTGTCTAAATTTCCATACAGAAAAGAATCATGCATATTAAATATTTTTAAAATTTCTTTGCATGTTTAGTATCTAGAAGAGCCAGCCAACTTGTCTAGTGGTCAGCGTGCCTGACTACAGATAGGAAAGTCCTGGGTTTGAATCCTGATTCAGGCATGGATGTACTTTTTCTCTCTATCCAGTCTTTGTCCTTTCCTTGTGTGTGTGAATGAAGTATGAATGATGCCTACCCTATAAACAGGTCCCTATGGCATGTGTGAGGGTGAGATGGGTGCCCACCTCCTGTGGTGCACCTGGGGCAACGCTTCGGCGGCTAAGAGGTCGCTGTTTCTGGCCGGTTCCTTGAGTATCAGGAAACAATAGATTAATAGACTCTGTTGCAGTTGTAACAGTCTACAATCTGCCATTGAAAAAAAAAAGTATCTAGAAGAACTTCTACTTCAGATGTGTTAATCTTATCACTTGTTTGTAGTTTAAAACTGTATAATATTTTAAGAGTCTTTATATATTAACTAATTGATCTCAAGATCTCCCTGAATTTGTTTTTGCTTTTTATGTGTGCAGAACCAAAGATTTTTTCCCCTTATTTATATAATTATCAGCATATATTTCCACTGTAGCTATCAGTTAATTTGAATGATTTAAAGTTATCTTGAAATTTTTTTACCAAAAAGATATCTTAAAATGTCAGTTTATTTAAAAAAGTTTAATTTTTTAAAATGAAAATATTTAATCATCAATGACTAGTCAAAAGCATGAAGTAATTCATGTTTTTAACCAGTCACTAGAAACTTATCATTACATTTATATTAATAATAAATTATATACATGTAATCTTGAAAAATTTCTATGAAAATTTTATTCCTTATATATCAAATAATAAATGCTGAATTGAATTGTTATATGAAATTTTTAAAAATGAAAATCTACTCCATCTTTAATTCTATCTTGAAGTGCTTTGTGGATCTTATGAGTAATTCTATTTAAACTTATATGCTTTTAAATATCAGGACTTCCACCATTTTCTTATTTGAAAACTTTCATTTTTTTTTTATTGAAGATGTTTTAGTCATAGTTTTATACATTTCATCTGTCAAAATCTTTATTTTATCTGTTTATGATATCATAATTATTTCTATTTCTTTGAAAAATAAGATACAAATCTGGAAGAATGTATATGAAAATAGCATTCCTTATAGATATATATTATGTTACACTTCAAAGTGATGTGGAATGTGCAAGAATAATTAGTTTTATAATTAGAATAATTAATTAATTCATGTTTCCATTAATAACAATAATTTTTCATTAATGTTTAGTTATCTTATAGTTATTGTTTGATTTGTTACAGAATTATTTATAATATAGTACAAAATTTATAATATTCTTAAAAAAAGTTTGTTTTTTAGAAATGAAGATGCTCCAATTGAGGAAATTGAGCTGCAGATCAAAGAAAAGGTTCTTTTCTTTTCACTTCATAGAATAATTCTTTATAGTATTCAAATGTGTGAAGGTGTAGATAAATGAGTTAAATCCATTTTGTAACGAAAAAATTTAATGATAAAAATATAGCATGCATAAATTTCCCTGAAATATAACTAGAAGCGAAAGCTACAAAACAGAAGTGGAAAACTCCCCTTTTTTTAAAGTATAAGTTACAGTGAAAGTTGTAGTAGTTTTTTATTTACACAAATGATCACTTTCATATAGGTAGCGCTGCGATAATGTATGATCGCTACAGTATATTCAAGTAAAAACATTTAATGTGATATTTATCGTAACAAAATTATTTACTAAATGACTTAAAACATGAAATTAATTGAATGAAATATTCTTTGTATTGAATTTGTGATGTTCTAGCAGTTCTGTAATCTCCCAGGTAGTTAAATAATACAAAACCCTTCTTTAAATTATCATATTTATTATATATTAAACATATATACTAAGTTAGACATTTATAAAACATTTAACAATATTCAGTTTACAAATACCTGGGGTTAGACTTTCATTACCATTGGTGCTTCCATCATCAAAACCGACTCCTTTCACTTAAATATGAATCCTGCCCACAAATCTGTCCTAATGTCTTCTCTTTTTGAAGAGAATGAATGCAAGTTCATTGCTAAAGTTGTGGTTTTCTAGTTTTTATAAAATATAACAATTAAAATTTTAGGAAACTTCTTAGACTTTTTTAAAGCAATTGAAATTACCTTTGAAGAGAATAAATTTTCAAATTTCTTTAAAAATTCTTAATTATAAATTTATTATTAACATGTCATTTCATTTTTTAAACATTAATTAATTTAATATATAGTAATATTGTTTTGAATTTCATTTATAATGTTTCGATTTTTAAATCATCTTAATGTATGATAAATCTTAATGAATCACCTTAATGTATGAAAATAAAAAAGCAATTTCATTTGTTTAAATATCCAATTTTTTAAAATTTTGATTTTATTCATTTACTCTAAATTCGTTATTTATTTGTCACTCTCATCCAAACCAACTTTTTGAAGTATGAATTTTTGTCAAATTTCAGCAATAAATACATAATTATTTATCCCATCAAAATTTTGTTGAACAAGAGAAATTTAAAAATAAAGGAACTTCAAATGATCTTATTTAATAAATTGGAGAAATTCAATGTATTATTTGCAGATTAAAATTTTATTCTAAAATAAGTTTATAAAAAATTAAATATGTAAGGACTTAATATATTAGAGTTTTTAATGTTCTGTATAGTAATTAAAATAAATCTCTGAATAATCTTATGTAATTTATTTATTAATTTTTGAGTTAATTCATACTTGTTGTCTTTTTATATTGTATGTTAAATAATCTATGATGGGGAAGTTAAAAAATAAGAATGATAAAAGGGGAAATCTAGAAATGTATAACAGCTTCAATATTCTTTCTACTGAATGTATTTTATCATTTAAATATCATAATCAATCGTAACTATATATTTAGATCATATTGATATCATGATAAAGAATATCAGTTACTAAAAATAATTCGCTTCTTACATCTATATTAAAAGAGTCATAATTTTCAAATTCTAAGAGGGGTGGGAATCAAAGTGACTGCAATTCAACCACTAAGACATTCTAAGGCCATTGCCGATGCTAATTTTTATGATCTACACATCTAAAACTATACTTGTTTAACACCTGATCATCATTAGAAATGATAACAACACAAATAAAAAATTTCTTAATAAAAATTTCTATAACTACTTCTGCTGCATATTAGTTATAAATTTAAGAAATGTTACCACATTTCATCTTTAAACGCTAAAAACTACAGTAGAGTGATTATACAGAATTATTGTTATACATAAACTAATATGAGCATGCAAAAAGTTTAATATTTGAATAAAATTTGAATACATTTAAAATAATAATTCATTTAAACTTTTATTTTACCTCTATTTTATAATTTCATTTAATTTTGGATTTTATATGCTTTGATTTATTCATTTTGGAAAAATTAAATTGTTTTAATTTGTATAATTACTGAAATTTAACAGATGACAGACTGAGATTTTTCAGATGTAATTCACTGTTTACTTATTCTATGAGTTTACTTATTTCTAAATATATTTTAACATTTTCTAGATTCATATGAGTTGCTGAACTAACACTTTCAGTATTATTCATGGATACCATCTTTCTTTTTTTTCAAAATTCAACTAAATATTTTCTGCTGATCCAATTTTAAATCACATGTAAACAAAGAAAAAAAGTTTTTACACTGCATACTTTTCTTAGGATTCTAAATTTTATGGATATTGAAAAAATGTCATTTCATTGCATTAATTTTGTGATATAACAGTTTTGTGAAAATCTTTTTGTTTATCATTTCCAGTTATATTGTGTGGAAAACTATAATGAAACATTTTTATAGTAATTACAGGTTTTCTTATAAAGATATGCACTATTTAAAAATGTGACATCTGTCTTAAAATAACTTCTAGTTTTTATTTTTTTATTGTAAAAATAATTCTTCCAAGTATCAAATATGTTTTTACTTAAAAAATATTACCAAATTTTTACTATTTTTATTATAAAATTTTGATTTTAATATATTAAATATATCCAATTATATTAAAAAACTGTAAGGAAATAACTAGTTTTTTTCTATAAAGGCTTGCATTATTTAAAAAAATATCATGTATTTTTTCATGTAATTGTCTAAAATTGTTTTCCATCCTTTTATTTACTCATTTTACTGTAAAAAGTAACTTTTTTAAGTATATATGGTATTTTTATTTGATGTTTTATCATCATTTCCATTACTTATTAATTTTTTTTAAATATTATTTAAAAAAATACAAATACTTTTTTTTTGTGAATAACATTAACTTTTGTTAACAGTTTTAAATCTGGTTTTATTTTGATTCAAAATTTCTCTTGAATTTTGAATCAAAATAAAACCAGATTAATCTGTTAAATATATATCTCTATTAATAATAATGGAAGAATCTTTATAAGAAGTAGCTAAGATATATAGTTTTTAATACCATTTTGAAATCATCTCGTATATGAATCACATCTGATTTTTAATAAGCTAATTACTAATTTATATAAAAAAGAATATCTGAATGAATTTTGCTCAGATTTTAATGCTTTTTTTCAATAGATTCTTAGAAATAGGAAAATGCACCTTTTTTACTAAAATTTACATTTTGTAAAAAAACCTTTGAAATTGTTATTATTGTATATATCAATCTATAAAAAATTTGAATCAAACCTATTAATGTATAATAATAATCTGAATGAAACCTATCAATGTCTTTAAATTAATTTATTTTTAATGCATTTTTTTATAGTTTTGAATATTTTCTATCTATTATCAATAGAATGCTTTTGCTATTCTCAAAATCCTATACATTATTCTGTAACTTGTCAATAAATTACGAATAATTACTTTATATCTATCAATTCTATTTTTGTAGTTTGATTATGTGTTAGTTTTTATACACAATTGGTTCATTATCATTTTTTATAAATGGATAATATCTATGTCTATTTATTTTTTAATAAAAGCGTTATTTCTTTTACTGTATTTGATTATTAAAAATCCCTAATAATTGTTGTTATTAAAGCTTATCAGTAGAAATTTAAATAGATATAAATTTTATCTAATAAATTATTAAAAATAATATTAACTAAGATTAAGATGATAATATTTTAGCGTATGCTGAAGCTCATTGTAATAAATATTGCAAACTCATATCAGTAATTTACATTGATATTTACTTATTTTAGATTAACAGATAATTTTTGTGTTGAGAATAATTTCTAAACTCTATATATCTATTAGTTATACTGTAATGCAGTACTGTGCTGATTAATTGGAGCAAACATATTTTTGAAGAAAATGGTTCCTTTCTTTGGAATTTTCTGCCTCAAATGAGTTTTAACTCCGCGTTCTTACAATGCCCTGCTTCCTGATGCAAATCCCATAAAAGAATGTGTGGGGTATTGTAAAGAGATGTGAGCAAAATGTACAGCTCAGTAAAGAAAACAATGATTGAGAATGTGATAAAAGTTTGGTTTCATAATGACAAGATCAAAAATTTATGTTCTAATTTAGTGAAATCCATGCCAAACCAGGTACAGGATCTCATTCAACGTAGAGGAGAACAAATTTTTTTTAGATTGATAAATTGTAAGTGTATGTTAACCTATACCAATTAAACAGCATTTGTGAAAATTTTTGAGATTATCCCAATCAATTTGCACAGTAGTGTATATATGCATGTATAGGTGTATCAATAAAAAAAAATTTTTTTTTGGTAGATAGAACCTCGACTTAAGGATGTTATTCATTCTTTTCAACTATTTGATATAAACAATGATGGGTTTATTCAAAAATGTGAACTGCGCAGAATCATTAAAAATTATTGCTTTGACTTAAATGATACTGTATTTAATGAGTATGTATTAAATCTTAATTTGTTTTAATATTTATCAAGTTGCATACCAATTTTCATTATTAATTGTAGTATTACTAAGTTGATATATTTCATTAGATAGATTAAACATTTTAACTACCTATCACACTGTTACAAGAAAAGAAAATGCATCTCCTTAGAACTCATAGAATGTTAGTTCATTGTATATTTGAGATAAAAATAATAATTGTATTGATATAAAATATTTAATCTTTAATATGAATTCTATATTGATTTAAATAAAATTTTATATTGCATTATGTTAATCAGTTTCTATAATTTCTTTTTGTTTTTATAGCATGTATACAGGGTTCAATAAAAATATTGATAAAAATTTTAGATATAAAATTATAGATAAAAATATAATAAATTTAATTAATTCCAAAAGAACTTAATATCACATTACAATTAAATATTTCTATTTTTGTTAAGTTTTATCCTAACACTTGAGATCACTAAACTAGTTATAGACTTACTCATTTTTATACAGATATAATGCAGTATTTATGATTTTTCATGCCCAAGAAATATGTAGGATTTTCAAAGTAATGAATTATAAAATATGTTTACCTTTAACTCAAATTTAACATAAATGAATTGCTGATGGAATTAAATTAATGACATAATCAAGTTAATTATTTCTAAAATAGTTTTAAACAATGAAGAAATTTCAAATGAAAAGTAATTTCATTATTATTTATTAAGACAAAGTGTAACTACTGTATTAAAAAGTGTTGGAGCACATTGGATGAAACTTGTTTGAACATTTTTGAACAGTGTTAAAACTGACAGATGATGAATGCTTGATTTTGTTTGCAAAAAACTTACAGTCACATTTCCTGACATGTAAATATTTTTAATTAATGAAAAAAAATCTTAGATAATTCTTTTTAATCTTAAGAAAAAAGTAAATAAAATATACAATATGTTTTTATTTATTTCTAAACTAAATTAGTATTTCATTAATAATTATGACAATAAAGTTCAAAAGATTATTTTTTATTGAACATTACATTGAATGAGTGGTAAAATTTCATTTGTCTAAATAAAAATTCATATCTCAATTTTTTATCTGACATAATACTTTATCTGACAACTTACTTTTGAATGCCTAACAAAAACAATATAATTAGCAGCAAAAATAATATACGAGGGTCACTCTGAAATTTTTGAGATACAACTAGATTTTTGAAGTATAACTTACAAAATTTTAGGTGTGTTCAGAGTAATCTCCTCCAGCATCAATGCACTTTTGTAGACGAATTTTCCACAAATTAAATGCCTCAAGCCATTCATTTCTTGGAATAGATGAAAAAATGTATTTATAGCCACATCAGTCTCTTCTTCTGAATAAAAACGACGTCCAAGTAAGTTCTTTTTTAGATTGAAGAATAACTAAAAGTCGCACATAGTTAGATCAGGTGAATACGGTGGATGTTCGATCACTTAATTTTGTTTTTGTTTAAGAAACTCAACTGTTAATCTGGCTGTATGTGAAAATGCATTGTCATTGTGAAGCATTAGTCCCTTAACACTCAGTTCTTGTAAAAATTCTGGAAGTCATTTAGTGGTATACCAGTTTTCTGTTACTGTCTTCTGTCCTTCCAACTTGATGGTTTTGACTAATCCCGTACTTCTGAAGAGAACACTTTACATCACTTTTTCAGTGCGAGTTGTTTTTTACCATTGTCGGCATGGGATCATCTTCAAAGACCCATACTTTGCTTTCTTGACGTGTTGGTATGTCAAAAAAACTGTGTGTACGTTTCATCACTTGTTACAATTTTAGAGATGATGCGGTGGCTACCATCGTGTAGCAATTTAAGTGTTTCTTTACTGATTCTGACACGATTCTCTTTTTGGTGCTCAGTTAGATTATGGGTAACCCAATGGAAAATTTCTTTTTCCATGTGTAATTCTTCATGAATGATTTTGTGTATGGCTGCGGATCCAATGTTAAGTTTCTTCTGTATCATTTGATAGGTACAGCAATTATCTTCCATTAACATTTTTCGTATGGCAGACACATTATACAGGATTACAGCTGATGGTGGCCTTCCTATGTGTTCTTCATCCTGAAAAAAATTGCGACCTCTTCTATTTTCTCTAAACCATCTGAATACTGTAGCACGAGCTGGAGATTCATAATCAAATGCTAATTTCAACTGTTGAACGCATTCTTCCTGATTTAATCCTGCTTTAAAATCGTAGAAAATAATAGCATGAAAATGTTCTCGCGTCAACTCCATTTTCTCTTCTGTTTAAAATTTATTCTACGCTAAACAAGTTGAAGTAAGTCAGTAAGAAATCATCTTCTGTGTTAAAATACTTTGTATTTTAAAATTAAACCGATATTTTTATTTTGTAAATTCTCGTCTCGTGTATCTCAAAAATTTCAGAGTAACCCTCATATAAATGAAGGGCAGTGACTTTACATTAATTATTAAGTGAGAACTCGTGTGATACTCTTTAACATCAATCTTAAGAATCAAGGTACATATTTCGAGCTGTTGGTGTTATACAAATAGCCTACAATTCTTCAATATTAAGAATATTATCAAATTATGTTTTAAATTTTCCAAATATAAAAACGCTTCTTAAATAAATTATTGTGAATTTTTTTAAATTTTATTATAATTGTAACATTTTGTAATTAACTATTTCTTTGCTAGATTATGGAAAATGTATGTACCTAAAGATAAAGGAGTCATAAATTATAAAGATTTTTTAATTAAATTGAGCATCAATGCAGAAAGATACAGGCAGTATTTTCCCAATAATAAGATATCACAAGATTTATATCCATCTCGTAAAAAAACTAAAGATGCTGCAAATACCATGAAGTAAGAGACTATTCTTTTGTTGTTACTAACCTAATCAAAATGCTTAAAATTCTATTGTTCATAGAACAAGGTAAAATTTGATAGTTTCAAAGTGCTCATTTTATGTAAATAATTATCTTTATCTTATATATGTGTTCAAGAATTTTTTTTTAAATTTAATCAAGTTTATTCAATTTTCTCGTAAACAGGAAATTTTATAAAATATTTACATGCCTTTAAAAACAAATACTTTGTTAACAAAATTATGAAACATTCAAAACAAAATTAGTAACTGCTTAAGCTCACTTTTGATTATACTATTTTAAGTTAAATGTTGCAGATATTGTTATAAATCATGGCCATTAATATATTGATCATAATCTTTCCTGCACTAAATTCAGTTCACTATTATACTGTCCGATTTGGATTTATTTATTTTTCATTTACTAGACAGTAACTGGGCGATACAATTTAATATCACTCCAGATCAGAAGTAATTTCATGTGCTTTTCACTTTACAGGGTTTTCTGTATTTTTCTTTTGTTCCGTTATCTTGTTAGTAAGATAATTATGTTTGTAATCAATTCACTTTAATTTTAATGTTAAATAAATGAATATTAATATGTAGATTTCTCTTAATATTTCTTGATGATGTACGATGCTAAATGTACCTTTTGATATTCTTTTTAAATGTATTATAATGCTTAAATTTATATTTATTATTTGCATGTATGATGAAAATTGTGAATATATAGGAGTGAGCAAAGTATACGGCAAGCTGTTAAGCAGGGAAAAATTGATCCTGCTATTCAAGGACTACCTGTTGAAGAAGTAATCCCCATATTTTTAGACAAGGTAAGTTTTATTTTTAGAATATCATTTTTAGATTAAAAATATGTCTGATGTTTTGATATAACATTTAAATAAAATTGGATGGATTGCTTTAGATGGAAAAAGAATTATTTTATTCTAAATAATAAGAAATTCTGTTACACTTTTATTTCAGTTATATGAAGTTTCTATCTGATTGGGGAAAATTGCCAAACATACATTTATTAGCATTCAACACTTTTGAATGTTGATAGTTTGTTATTATTAAATTTAAATGCAAATAGGTTGTTTTTATATTATTTGTCATTTAGCTACTCCTACCTAGCCCCTCCCTCTCACAGGATGTGATTGCTAACTCAATCTCCAAAGTCATACGTCTGTATTGATATATCGATGACATTGTTACTTCTGGTTGCTATTGTTACTTTGTTACGTTAACTCTTCTGTACTTGAAACAGTTACTTTCAGCTGAATGCATAAAAAATACACTGATTACTTTGAAATGGTACTTAGAGTCGATTACATTGTAACTGCACTAACTTTTTTATTTCCAGCTGAGTGCTTTCATGTGTTCTGTTCAGCAACTTGTTTCAGGATACTTAAACTTGCACTAATTTTGTTACTGGATGCGTTGGGTATTTGAAAGAAAAATTCTGATTAAAGATTGTTACATTAAAACACCAGTTACCAGTATTTCTTCTAGATCTTCAAGACTAATGTTTTACAACTTTATCCTTTTTTGGCAATATATATATATGTATATATACTTTATATGAATTGCTATTATTTTTATTTTATATTTTTTATTTAATTAAAAATGAATTTATAGTTAAAAAGAAAACTGTTGTAAGCTTCTCAAATCTTTGGCCATATTTTATGTTTTCATGATTTCTGCAACATGAATTTTGTTTGTTATTCAAATATTTTTGATCTCACAATTCATATATAAAATCACTAGTTTTTTTCATGGTTCATTAACTGATTTATGTATTTACGAAATTTTTGTTAAATGTCTAAATCAAATTTATTTAATTTTAAAGCATAAGTATACAATCATAACTATTTAAAATAATTTCATGCTCTTATTAGGCTAATTGCTTTTAATTGATAACAAATTGTATTATAATTTATGCTCTTTGTATTGATAAAAAAATTATCTTCATATGTTCTATATTTGGATTTTTTCAAAATTAGATTTGGGAAATTTAAACTTTCATTTTGATTAAAATTTTGTTTCTTAAAAAAAAAACTAAATGATATTTGTGTTATATATATTCAGAGAGACTGAACTTATTTTTAACAAAATTTATTTGAGGATTTTAGGAGTTCATAACCATGAAAGATAAACTAAGTTTTTGAATGATACAAATTTGCCTTCATTCTCTTGAACCATTTTTCTTAATGCTTCATGATACATTTGTAGTATTTTGTATGGGTTATGATATGACAATGGGCATTTGTATGAGCTGTGATATGATAAGGAATAACTAACTCCTAAGAATGTTATCAAATTAAAAATAAAAATGTATGACTATGATAATATTTTCAATAGGTTATGCATTCATGTAATCTTTTCAGTATATGTAAAAAATATATCTTTTGAAACTAATTTTATAAAATCAAAATATAGCTGTTTCTACAATAAACTCTGGATTACATGGATTAAAGGTTGATTCTGATCATATTTTGTAGGATTTGTTCCTTATCAAATATAAATACCTTATCAATCAATTTGTAGCTCAATGTAGGCTAGTTTTACCAAAAGAGTGAAACAGAAAAATAACCATTGATTCAAATAGAAAAGTAATGACTGTTGTTAATTTTACTTCTGTGGAATGGATGATTATTTAATGGTTGAAGTTATTAATAATCAAAGCTTATAATTAATCATCAATATATATTTATGTTCATTTATATATTTATGTTCTTTATAAAAATGCTTCTTTAACATCAAAAATCTAAAAACATTCTGCAGCTCCTTGAATTATTTGATACTTGTTTTCAAATACATGATTACTGTTGTATTTTTAGCATTATAAAAGAAAACTTGTAAAAAATTTAGCTTTTATTAAACTGAACAAATCCATTGTAATAAATAAGTTTTAAAAATGTATTAATTTTAAAAATCTATTCTATTGTATTGTTCATACCTTTTTTAGTGTTTTTATAGAATTAATAATTGATGTGTGTGGATTTTAATTTATTCACTTATAAGTGAGATTTCATTCATGTTTAGTTCAATTATTGATACTTATTAGCTTCTATAACTGAATTAGTTTTGATAATTTAATGCTGTACATTAAATGCTTAAAATAAATGTAATTTCAACTATTTTTTATGCATTTTAAAAAATTTTTCATATAGTTGAATAGTAAATGTTTAAAATATTTAGTTTGTATTGTTTAAGGGTAGAATAATATTTAAAAATAATTCTATAGAAATTAGATGGGTGGCTGGTTTTCCATATATTTATACAAATCTATCATAAATTACTAATTTATACTTATGTAATCTATTCTATTGTATATATACGTCATGTGCATTCAAGTATTTAAAAGTAATTATAATGTATTTATTATGTTAAATGAAACTGTATATGACTTGTTACCTGGCAATTAATAGTATATTCAGTACTAAAAAAACATTAGATATTAATTTGTTTTGTAATCAATATTTCTATATCGCCTGTTGTATAATAAATCCTTTTTATATAGTTACATAAAAATGAAAATTTGCTGAAAACTACTTTTCCTTTATTTGATTATGAAAAAAATGGTGAAGTATCATTTCCTGATTTTTGCATTGTTATAAATTTTGGCGTGATGGCTTTGCCTTCAAAATTATTTGATGAAATATGTAAAAAGTGAGTAAAATTTTTAAACCTTAGCTAAAATTACGAATTTTAAATACCTAATAAGATGAAATTGTTTTAAGTAAAAAAAGTGCAAATTTTTTATCAGAAAACTAACAAGAGCCATGCATTTTTCAGCTGCTTTCTTGTAACTACTAAGGAACTCATGTTATGGTAACAATGAATTCCTTAATAGTAGGTATTTCAACAAATGAGCTTAGAGGTCTGATGTTAGCATTTGCTATTATAAATTTTTTAAAAAGTTTTTTAGAGATTTCTAGATTCTCTAAAATATTCTTTAAAAAGTTGTGTAATCTTAATTTTCCTTTCATGTAAAATTGTGAAGGAATCACAGGTTGTAAAAGAATTTACAGACTATTATAATTGCTTGTTGTAATTATATAAGGGTACTAAGCGAACCTGCCTTTCTTGTGATGCTCTTGAAGTATGTGCTGAACCCATAGTAGAAGGCTTTATTACTAAAACAAAAACCATAAGTTTGTTTGGTGACTCAATTATAAAGATAATTCTGATTGTCCAGCTTCATAAGTTCTTTCTTAGCATCAGAGTTTATGATATCAAACTTTTACTAAGATTTCTTTTGTTCAACCTATAAATTTGATTATTTATAGCTATAGGACAAATTTTATAAACCTTTAGGATTTTGTAGCTATCATCTTTAAAGTTTGTTAGATTTATTTTTGTATAAAAATAGTCAGTTTAGTAACATTTTAGAGTATATATGCAAATTATTTATGAGTATTTTCAACAGATCTTTACATCTTGAATTTAGAATCATCTTTCTTTTAATACTGTGCACTTGTTCCAATCAAATTTATTTATAATCATAAGTGTATGAATTTATTTATAAGAAGAAAGAACAAATTTATTTATAATCACAAGTGTGATCTTATGCCATATATTTTAAAGATTTTATAAATCTTTAGAATTATAAAAAAGTGATTTATATCTATCTGTTAAAAACAATATAGATTTTTCAATTTTCATTCTAAAATTTAAACAAGCTCTTATGGATAACAAAATAAAGTCATTTTATCTGTCAGATACTCATTTATGGTATTATCTGTAAAAAATGTATTCTAAACATTTTTCATTAATAATTTTTACATTTTGTGGATATATTCTATTCAATTTTTTAATATGTATTAAATTTCCATCAATTACTTTTCAAATACTGGATGCATAGTTAAGCTGTGCATAAATCTAAAACCTGGAAATTTATTTTTTAGAATTAGTATAACAAATTGTTTTTCCTGCCATGTACTTTAACTCCATTATATTTATTTTTCATGTAATAATATTTATTTTAAGAACTTTTTTTCACTGTCTCTCCATGTTATTATTAAATTTCTGTGGTTTTTATGATTTATTCCTTTATTTTTATATATATAGACTGGATATTGACATTTCTTCTGACAGTAAAATCCGATATCAAGATTTTCTTGACAAATATGCCACTGTGAATGGAAAACAGCCTTTTCAAAAGTAGGCTAATGTTTTTGCTTTACTTTGAAAGTATTCTTGATCTATCATAATTATGATATTTCTAAACATTATTTATAATTCAGAATCTCACAATTTATATTAAATGGTGTAAGCTAAGTAAAAAATTTTGTGTCTTATGATTTTTAATTGAAACATTGTAGCATTTGGCTGATATGGGCTTTAAATAAATTCAAATAGGCCTCAAAGAATTGTGCAATTAATATGCTTTGAATTTCTATCAATATATGCTTTGGCTTTTAATCTTGATCTGTTAATTGCTAGAAAATGTGTAAAGTGTAATTATATTTCTGTCATATTCAGTAAATTTAAAAAATAATTTTTATGAATGTAATTAATAATGTAATATTTATATATATATATATATATATATATATATATATATATATATATATATATATATATATATATATATATATATATATATATATATATATATATGCATAAATATAAGATTATATAAGATTATATATTGGATACAATTAAAATGTATATATATATATATATATATATATATATATATTAACATTTTAATTGTATCCAGTATATAATCTTGTTTAAAGATATTTTAAAACTGATTCAGTTTAATTCCTTTTCTCTCTTTGATATGGACATATTTATTTTTCTCAAATCCAGACTAGATATACTTTATATTACATATGAATATTAAAGTGGCAAAATTTGTAATAAAATGTAAAAATTAATATCAGAACTGTATAGTAGAAATGATGTAAAATTCAATAAAATTTACACTAACAGGAACTACTGTAGAATATTTACTAGCAATCAGCTAATCAATCATTGTTTTTCTATTCTGTTGAAATAAGTTGTTTTAATTGACTTTGACAGTTGTTTTTTCATATGAATAACATAATTATTGTTTTTATCAATAAGTATAATTAAAGTTGTCATACTTTATTGAATATAATAAATGTAACTTTGCATAACTAATTATTTTCATTATCAATATTCTTAGATTAATAATGTCATCTAACTCTGTTTCAACAATGTGATGCTATCAAATTTAGTTATGATGTTTTCAAATTAAAATTTTTATTTTTGTTGAAAATCATTTCCATCTATATTTACAAATTTTTTAGTAAGCTTATGTATTCAATCATCAGCTCACTTTAAAAAATTTACATAACTTACTATGAAAAATTTTCTCTGTGTTAAACAATTATATATATATGTATATATATATTTATATATATATATATATATATATATATATATATATATATATAAAATGTGTTTGCTTTGGAAATTTATTGTTCTGCAAATATTGTTTCATTTATTATCACAAATTTCTTAGTAAGGTTTTATTATAGTACTATCATTTCACACATATCAAAGTTATTTCCATAATTGCTCGCTTGTTAAATTTAAATTTACTTATAAATATGCATTAATAAAAATGAATTCATGTTTAAAATTTTTTATTATTATTAGTATTTATAATTTTTCTTCACAGGAAAGCCATGAAATTAGACATTATTCCAGTGGTTCAAAAGATTAAAAATAATTGTTCGTGTTCTAAAGCATGTTTACTTGCCATATTTACAAAAGGAAATGAGGTGTGTATTTGGGTGTGAATTGTGTTTTGACATTTATTGTAATGTTGTGCTGTTGAATCCAAATATTTAATGTATATAATTGTTATGGGAAAATTATTCTGACTATATAATTTTATTGTAGCAAATTTTTGGTATAATCGTTTGCAAATAAATAAAAATTTATCTCGGTAAAAGAAAATGTATTTGAATTTTTATGTAAATTGTAAAGAAGACAAATTTAGGCTTTGTTTATGATTATTTTAACTGTACATATAAAATTAAACTTGGTGGCACAACAACCCATATAAGGGCCAAAGTCTACTGTGTTGATATCTGTTTATATGACTGACAGCCCTTTGGAAGCAAAGTATATATACCAGTTAAGTGGGCAGGCTAACAAATAAAACTTTTTTTTTTCATTTGATACAAATAAATCATTTGATTCCTGGGCATGATGTTATTCAGTTCTATCGACTCACTGAAGAGATGAAAACCTGAAATTACATATGCTAAAAATTGTGCTTTATAATTTAAAACTGAGCCTTCTTGCTGTCAATCATTTAACATTATTGGAAATTGAGTAAATTTTATATCATAGTAATTTGTTTAAGCTTTTGATCAATAATTTGAAATAACTTTGTTAATTTTAAAATTAAAAAATGTAGGTACTCTTTTTTTTAAAAGAATATTTTAAGTGTTTCAATTAACAATCAGTTTTAAAATATTCTATTCCTCTATTTGTAAGAAAATAATGATGTAAAAATTTTTTATTAAATATTTATTTAATGTATTAGTTTAAAATAATTTGATTTATTTTTATCATCTAAATTTCTTTCCTTTTTAAATAAATCTTTAAAAGGCCTGTTAAATTTTTTTCTAGATCATCTTTACTCATTGATTGATTATAATTATTCTTTTGAACTCTAGTTGAAGTATTTTTGCTTTGTTTTTTAAGATAAATTATCAAATATCTAAGCTAGTTTTATTTCTGTTATTGAGATTATTTATCAGAATTTTTTTCATTATTAATTCTAATTTTACTGTAATTCTGTTTCATATTCATAATTTTTTTTAAATTTCAGATTGATAATCATAATAAATAATTAGAATTACCTTAACTATTTTGCTTTTTATAGGCAGACAGTTGTGAAATAACTAGAAATGAATTGAAAAGAATATTAAGCTTAGACCTGAAATTAAAAGTGTCTGAAGATGATTTCAAAGCTTTAATTAATTTGTTAGATCCTGAAAACACAAATATCATTAATTCCAGGGATTTTCTTAAACTTTTTGATGATTCAAATGAAAACACTAATGTAAGTATATTATTCACAGATATCAGATTTATGAATACCTATATGATAATTATTTTAAAAGTATATAAATTTCAGTCCCATAATATAAAAGTTATTTATGAATTCTGTTTAAAATTTATTGTCAATCATTTAAATTCTTAAGTTATTTAAATTTGAAATATTCAAGGCTCATGTACAAATCAACTAATTACAAACAGAATGAAATGTGGATTTCTTGAAAATTTTCTGTAGTTACAAAGTTATTCAATTTTGTCATAAGGATTTCTTTCTCTCCCCTTCCAATGTAGCCAAGCTGGCAGCCAAATGGTTAGCGCTCTTGCCTTCAGTTCAACAGCTCGTGGTTTCGAATCCCACCTTGGGCATGGATGTTTGTAGTGGTTCGGAATCCACTTTAAACCATAGGTCCTGATCTAATTAGCCCTCATGTGCAAAAAATGACTGTTGAGCGATAAACAAACAAACCTTCCAATGTACTTCCCATTGGCCTCATATTGGGAACTCTAAAAATATGCTGTCTTAGGTTAAAATTATGCTTTGTAAAAAATCCTAAAATAGTTATATAAAAATGTGAAATCTTTAATATTTTTTTAAAAAATATTACTCTGTTAATGTAGGAAGAAAGAAAATCTGATGACAAATTTAAAAACTTGAAATATTACAGTATTTTTTAAGTTAAACTAGAAGAGTTCCAATGCATAATTTTATATTGTTTAAGTTAATTAATTATATTATAGCATAAGCAGTTTTACTGGAAATGTTATTTACGATTTACTTAATAATAAAACCTATTTTAAATGTTCCTTTAAAAGTTATTAATCCTTTCCTTACAATTGTTGTCAGATCGATTTGGATAAAAATTTAACTGACAAAAGTAAGTGCTAGCTAGAGCATTTTGTTTATGTAGATTGCTTTCTTTTAACGATTTATATGTTGCAAATTTATTTGAATGTTATATAGTCTGTCTTGTAAAATATTGTATTTGGGGGGGGGACAGTTCTACATTTTGTGTATCGAGTTAGAAAAAGATTGCTGACTCAAAGTGGAAATCCATCTTCATTTATTAACTTAGTTATCAGCTTTTATACACAAAAAATATCTTCTTTAATTGATGCGCATTTGTGATTGTAGAAAACTGAAATTAACTATTAATCTACATTCCTGCTTTACAAATTATTTATTCCCCCCTTCCTTGTTTATATGGGTGTTTTAAAACTTATTCTTATTTAAATGAGCATATAAGTTTTTACATGATTGAGTTACAAAGTTTCATTTCTTTTATTAAACTAAGATATAGTTATATAAAAAAATTTTGTCTTAAAATTATGAAATATATTCTAAAAAATAATAGTTTAATCTAATTGTTTTAAACTTCAAAATTAATGTAAGATATGGTACTTAAATATTAAAAAACACTTCATATAATAGAAAGTATTTATGCATAAATACTTTCTGAAGTAAATGTCTAGGAATTCACATTTAAATACAGATTGGTTTTGTCAAGTAATTTCTTACCAGGTGTACCTAAAAAGCACCATACTGTTTAAATTTAATGCCTTTTCAATATTTTTGTTCTGAATTCAACGATCATAATCATCTTCTCCATAATTCTGAATTTAATGAAAATCATTTTTCAAAAGCTACTACAGAGAAGACCTTTAAAAAGTTAATTTCCACTAGTTTTAACATTTGAAGTGATTTGGGTTAGATTTGGTGTGAAATTTTTAATGTTTTTGTCAGTGTAAAAAAATGTAGGACAAATGTCAGACAAAAATTATAACACTGTATTAAATTATGTTTTGAAAATACTTATTCACATTTCTATAAATATCTCATAGCCTTAAAATTGAAAACTAAAAGCAAAATTTCTTCATTTTTGATTTTAATAATTTTCCTTTTTTGTTGAAAGGTTTTAAAAGCTGTAAATCAAATAAAGTTTTGTGTGAAAAAGATTTCTAATTTTTTATCAGGTGTTTTATTTTTTGTTAATTATTGTGTAGTAATTTGAAAATAAATGAACTTCAATTAATATTTTGCTTTCTATTTTGATAAAGTAATATTTCCAAAATGAAAAGCAAAGTGCTTATAATAATACAAGTTCAAATTTTAAAATAAATGAATTTTTCTAAGTGTGTATGACTTATAATTGTATAATTTTTAAAGGATAAAATATGTTCAAGAAATATAAATGATTCAGCACAAAAGGAACAGCATTCAGTATTAAAAGGAGAAAAATTAAAATCTGAATTAAAGACTTATTTAAATAAATATGTGAAAGATGTACGAAAAGTAAGAAATTATACATTGATTTTTTTTTAATTAAGTCAATTGGAATTTCCAATGAATGAAATATTTTTATACTTAAACTCATTTTAAATGTTAGACTATGAACCTGAATGATCAGAGTCAAAGTGGATTCATTGCACTCACTAAACTCCGAAGTATTATTGAAGAATTTTGCTTTCCATTGACAGAAGAGCAGTTTGAAGAAATAATTTCTGATTTTAAGAAATGTGGTGATACTTTGAACTACATAGAATTCTTAAATAGTTTTAAGAAACATCCTTCTGAAGTAAGAAATACTGTAACTGAAACACATTTAAATATTTTTAAATGTGTTCCATTGATTTGTTTCTTTTTTATATTTCCATTCACAATTTTGAAATTTATCAAACTTATTGATATTAATAGTTTTTTTTCTAAATATAGTAGAATTAATAGCAACAATGTCCTTCATCATATATTAGAATAATAAATTTAATTATAATCTACACTAATAAAGAATATTTAAATCAAAATGGGAAAAATGTAATTTTAAATACAAATCATTTATACTATTGAACTGAAAGTGCTTTTGTGAGTTTGAGTTTTCTCTCACAAATCCATAGGTAATAATATTTATTGACACACACACACATATTTATTATTATTATTTATTTTTTTAAATATCACTAATAATTAACAAAAACTTTTAATGTTTTGGTTTATAGAGTCAAATGGACAAATTAAATAACTTGTCCCAGTTGTATAGAATAAAGATATTTTTTTATTATTTATTAAAAAATAATTTGTTTATGAGAATAATATAATTAACATAACTAAGCAAATGTAAAAAAGTTAATCATTTGGTTCTCATACCACAGCTTGTTTTATTTTAATAATCTAAAGTATATTTATCCACATTTTATAATCATATATTATTTTATAATATATATTCACATGGTTAGAAAATAATGACAGTGAATTTGGTATTTGTGTGTATGTGAAAGAAAAAACAAACATCAAACTAACATGCTCTATTTAAAATATTTATATTTTTTCTTTATGATTTTTTTTCTATTTGCTAAATTTATCTTTTTACCTAATAGGTATCAATTTTAATTTTTAAATTTATGATTTATTTTTTCATAAATTTAAAAATCTATTACTCTTTTTAATCACTAAACTCAGATGCAATTGAAAGATTTATGTGTTAATATAATGAAATATTTATGCTAATGAGTTAATAATATTTTAATTGTTATGTAGGACACAGATGAATGGTTGGCTACTGTAAATAAATTAACTAATATCAAATTAACATGTTCAGCAGAATTATCTATTGAAGAAATTGAAGAAATGTTGCGTGAGTGCATTCTATCCAGAAAAACAAAGATGCTGAAAGATTTCAAAATTCTCGATATTTGCAATGTTGGTGTTGTATGTAAAGATGATGCTAGAAGTGTCTTAAATAAATTCAGTTTTAGGTTTAATGATAAGCAAGTAAATATTTCTTTTGACCATTGAATAAAATTGATGTTGATTCAATTATAATAAATTTGGTTTTCATTCATATCGTTTATTATTAATTTAAAAATTAATGTCGATTTTAATAAATAAAGTTAATTATTAAACTAAAGGAGGCAGCAAACATTGCTTGAGCAAAGGTGGATGAATACCAGTTATCTATGATATGACATCATACATGATCAAATTGAGGCAGAGATTTCCACTGAATGAAGTATTCAGCATGTTTAATGAGTTTATCTTTACATCCAATTCATATTCATGTGGTGTGTATGAAAAGGAACTCTAATATTCTGAAAAAAATTGAAAATATATATAATTGAATATTTAAAAAAAAATTATTTTGATAACTCAATGTATGTTTTAGAATTTTATTTTTTTGTAATAAATATATCTTTCAATTAGTAACTGTTTCTTTTAGGATCCATGTAATGAAAAAAAAATTCTTGATAAAATATAAAAGAATTAGTAG
This sequence comes from Latrodectus elegans, assembly GCA_030067965.1. Taxonomy (NCBI): domain Eukaryota; kingdom Metazoa; phylum Arthropoda; class Arachnida; order Araneae; family Theridiidae; genus Latrodectus; species Latrodectus elegans. The sequence goes on along the minus strand of CM057815.1, from coordinate 23,201,942 downwards.
CATGAATATTATCTAGATTAATCAACAATAGTTTGAAAAGACAATTCTCTGATAAGAGAGATTTCATTCATAATATTTTAATTCACAATAAAGGAAGATTTAACTGAAATGAAAAACTATATTTTCATTTCAGTTAAATCTTCCTTATTGAAATTGCATTTTAAAACTAGAAAAATATTTTTAATTTGAGATTTTATATGTAAATTAATATAAAAAATTAAAAACATGATTATCATTTTAATTTAAATATTTTTTATTTCGAATCAGACATGAATTTTAGTCTTATTACTCTTATTTATTATATTTGTTAATGTCATTAATTTTCATAAATTTTAATATAATAAATATATATATTTTTTCTATTATTAATTGAATTAGGATTTTTGACTTATGCAATCATGTTTAAAAAATTTAATTAACTCATTGTTACTATAAAATGATTACACAAACTGTTCAATCTATACCGTTATCATAAAAATTCATTTAAAATTAAATACTTTTAAGTATATTTTATATAGGCTGCATGTGCAGCCAAAAAATTAAGCTTAAGAAATATGATTTAAATTTTTTACCTATAAGAGAAATGAAATATTTTAAAGTTTTTAATACTACCTGGTTCTTCTGATTTTTTAATAAAATTTGATATTTTCGTTATTTATACTTTTTTTTAGCTACATTTTTAACAGCAATTATAATATAGTTTATACTATAATCATAACTGGAAATATTCTCCAAATCGATTATTTTTATCTCAAAATTTGCACAAATATGTTATTAAATATGTTGCAAATGAAAAAAACATAGGATTGGAATTGATATTGTAGATTATCTTTCATTGGTCAGTGCTTGAAGTGAAGTCATTAATCACACACATGATTGTTTTCTGTTTAGCAAGCACTAGGAATCCACAAAATGGACACCAGTATTTTACTAAATACTCCTTTGACACACAATCCTAGATCTGGTTTGCTATGCTAACCTAACACATTTTAAACTAATAATATTTACATTAAGATTAAAAAAATGTTATCAATGGAGAAACATTATGTTTTTTAAGTAAATTCAAAATATTAATAAATTTAATTTTTATTTACAGAAATTTAAAAATTAATATCAAGACTTAATTATTAAAAATAGATGTTTCATAAAAAATCATTGATTTCTTGTATTTTTCATGCTATTAGTCAGTATCAAACATTAATTCATTATCAAAATTATTTTTTCTAAAAGTATGTGTATATAAAAAGCTTTTTAAAATAAAATTTATTAAATGTACAAAACTTTCTCAAAGTCTTGAACATTTTACATAATTTCAGTTGCTTGAAAAGAAAAGAAAGATCTAATGCAGAAATTTTATTTGAAAATAATTTTGAAATTTATGATTTTAATGAAGAATGTGACATAATTTATTTTTTCATATAATTAAACTATCAAAATTTTAAAAAAGGTGCTTTTAATTATTAATTTTTGTAAGAATTCTGCCCCAATATTTTATTTTGGTGTTGCAAAATAGAAACACTAATAAAATTCTCGATGGCAATGTGGGAAAATTAATGTAAAATAAAGTTTGAAATTTTTCATCATAGTAAATTGAAGAAAATATTACAATTTGACTAAAATGTTATAAACTGTATGTTATACTGTATGTAGAATAAGCACAGGTCTGAGGTTTGATCCTCAGGCTGGGCAAGATCGACTTAGCTTTGCAGTGGTTCCATAAACTCAGTACAAAGCATGCTAGCGAACTAAACTCTGGGGGTTTGGCGTTAGGCGGACCACCTACATATGCTTTGCATCCCAGGACTTCTCAGTCAAGATAGCAAAGATTTGTTCTGTAGGCCTAGTTCCACATTGGCTGTCATGCCACAATCTCAGTTTATTTTAAATAAAGATATTATTTTGATGAAATTAGAATCTTATAAAATATGTGAAAAACTTGAAATGTGTTTTTCTTAAAGATGTGAAAAATAAAAAAAGCAAATACTTTACTGAAGTTTTTAATTTAAAAATTGTACCTCAAACCAATTTTTTTTTTTTAAATATGTTTTTTATAAAATATTTTTATTGTTCATCATTTTAATGAATGATAATTTTCAGTTTATCATTTTCAAACTTTTAATTTATTGAATTTTTAATATTGAGCTTATGTATGTATATTTATTGTTTACCATTAAAATTGCAATGCCAGAAATAATCTAACGTACATCAAAATCAGATGAGAATAAGTTGAAAGAGGAATATACAAATGTTCCATATATATTTGCATATACATGAATTAAGCATTTCAGCATATTTGGCCTATACAAGAATGATTGTCATCTGAGACACTGCATAAAATAAAATTGGCATTTATTTCTTATTTGGAAAGTTATTTTTGAATATGAAATCTGCTTCAAAACAATTTTCATACCCCTTTACTCCAAACTACTTGTAAATTTAATTATTTAATCTCATGTCATGCTGGCTACGTACAATTTTCTTATTATACATAGACAGCTCATGTTGTCTATTTATAATTTCTTTTATTTGATTTCTTCCATAGTGTAGTAATTTTAGTGGCCAGAAGTGTATATTTTATATTTAAAATGTTCTGTAGCTAAATTATCTTAAAGTATTACATTCATTGTCAAGAAAATATCACAAAAATATTACAAAATCAAAAATTTATAGAAAAAATCTAAAATTTACTTATATGGCAAAAAAAGGACATTAATTTTATTTATCTCTTACAATCTTATTAAACTATTCTTTTAAAATTTCTTTATCTATAAATTGCTTATTTGCTTCAGAGCTCATTCTAAATCAGATTTATGTTAAACTTTTCTAAATCAATTAGTAGTTTATAACATTTGAATTTTTTTATGTTTATTTTTGCATGTATCTATATTTATAATTTTGTGATAGCTTCTGTAAAGTAAACTACACAACGTTTACCAAAATACTATTATATTTTTTAGTAAAATAGATCTTACATTACAATTTATTTCAGACTTATTAATTATTTAAATGGAAACTATTTGCAATAATATACCGTATTTCCTTTGAATTGTTTCTTTTCAGTTTAAAGAACTGTGGAAAAACTTTCCTCGTAATAAATTTGATCAGCTTCTGTATCATAAATTTTTGGATGAATATTCAGTTCCAGAAATGAAACAAAATTTGCAACCTATGAAAGATAAATATTCTGATGGTGGTAGCAGAGAAAAGGTTAAAACTGATAGCAATTTGAGTTTGCCCAAAGTAAAATACCATCAGAAAAATAAGCAAAAACCATTAGAAAATAGAAAAAGTGCAAAAGTAGGTATTATTTATTACTTAAAAATATGCTTTGATATCCTAATTTTGATAAAGATTTTATGTTATTTTAAAAAATTTTCTTTATCCTGGTTCTTTTCCAATAAAATGAATGAAGTGAACTGACTATTTTATTCTAAATGTTTAATAAAAGAATGGAAATTAAATGGATTGTTTTCAGTGAATTCAACTGAAAAAAATTATCCATTTATGGAAAAAATCCTAATTATAGCATTAGGAAACAAGGGAGCAATAAGAAGTATTCAATAATATATTTGAGATTTTGACTCCCTATAAAAGTTATAAGTTTTTACCTCACATTTTCAAACTGTAAAAATTAAATGATATTTTCCAACATTTTTTGTAGGCTGAGATCTGTTAATAACAAATGATAAATGTAGTTGCCAACATTATTTTAGTTGACATTATAATAAAAAGCATTTTTGGTATTTTATTGCAGAGTATATGAAGTAATGTTATTAAGGTTAAAAATATTTACTTTGTACTGTAAAACAAAACTTCCAGAGGATTAGTTACACTGACATTTAAACAGGAGTCTATGATGTGCTTTGTTGTGTGCATTTTTTTTACTATGTTTAAGTTTTTCTCAACTTCTGTAAAGCTCTTTTTGTATGCTACTTTTAATGTCATCATAAAAAAATTTTTAATACATAAAATGATGATAAATATGCATTTAATAGGCTGTGTGAACTTTAATCTAGAGATTAAAAACAAAAAAGATATAAAGGATACATAACCACTCATAAAGCACTGAGACTTTATTTTAATGTCAGAATATTGTTTGAAACAAAATTTTCTTTTGTATTATTCAATGAACTCATAACTCTCATATTATAGCTATCATATGAAATAACATTTGACAAAAATAATATTGAAGAGCTCAGTGTTACACATAGAAAAAAACCAAATGTACATGTGTCAGAGGAACAAGATATTCATATTTCCTAAAAATGGAATGATAACTTCTCATATTTATTGATACTTAATTCTATTTATTATTAAGTTCTTTTCGACCTCAAATTTGTGAACTCTTTGAAAATTTTGCATGCAAATATGATAAAAAAAAATTGTTAAATATTAAATCAATAAATATATATTTTTTTAGTTATTAATTTCCAAAATTTCATTTCTTCGATATTTATGATAAAAACAAAATTTTCTCTTAGAACTTTGATGTGAATTAATTTACCTTGTAGCTATGTTTACATTGATATCGTGTTTACGAAACTTAATAAAATTTTTAAGTTTTGTAACACACTTTTATGTCCAAAAGTTTAATTTGGAAGATGAGCTGAATATTCACAGGTTTTGTGAAAGTTAAAAACATTCTGAAAATATATAGTTCACATATATAATTTATGAATAATTATCTTTAAATATCTCAGTTGAAATCATAATTTTGTTTATTTTACTGAGTGAAATTTTAAAAAAATGTGTTCAATAATGTATAAAATTTAAAAATAACTTTTTAGCATCTAAATCTATAAAAATATATTTTTGTTAATTTCAATATATATACTCAACATTAGTATATCAAATTGAAAATGACCAAATTTTATGTTGATTATCACATTAATTTACAGGCTGATAATATATATAATACAATTTAGGAAAAAAATTAGTGTTGAGAAGGTTGAGATCTTTCTAAATTAAATGAAAATTATTTGTGTGGAACAATATCTGTGCACTAGTTTAGTTTATCAGTATTGTGTAAGATTTGTTTTTTTTTTTTTTTTTTACTTCATTTTTGTTTTAACAGGAATTGTTGTATTCTGAAGCACCACATCTACAGAAAATAATGGAACGCATGGAATCTGCTATAGTGAGAAATTTTAGAACTATTCGTTATCACCTGCATCGTATTGATTCTGAGTTATCAGGAATAGTTCAGTTTAAAGTGTTAGTAAAAATTTTAAAAAAGCTAGGCATTCAAATTTCTGCAGAAGACCAATTTCACATACTTGAATATTTTGATAAATCACTGAGTGGTAAGATTAATTACAGAGATTTTTTACGAATATTTGTATGGTATGCTTGAATTTAAATCATACTAGTAATTTTTTATTCTTTTAAATTATTTGATTTCATTATTGCTTAAACTCCTAAAATTAATTTGTTGGTTTTAAATTAATTTCAGTTTGTATATTTCAATATTCCTACTGTGTATTGTAATTTTATTTGAAATTTAATATTTTTCTTAAATTGATCATGTAAAACTCCATTCAATAAAATTTTATCTCCATATTTGTCTTAATATTTCTTTTTAATTGAATTTATTTATGAACATTAAATTTTTAATGTGTGTGATGGACTCAAAGTATTTTGGATAAGTAAAGTTGACTTTGTAAATAAACTATTTTTTTTTTTAATTTGCTCAAATATTGACAGTATAATTTATTTAAAAAAAATCTTTAATACATACTTATAATGTTTAGTAGAAATTATAATATTATACATTACCAGTCCTATTTTTCCAGTTATTTATTGAAAATGCATTTCTAGTTGAAAAGGATTTTAGAGAAAAAATACATCTTTTGCTTCATTTCACTTATTTTCAAATTTGACTTCATTTCAAATTATAACAAATCTGGATACATTTTTCTATCTCTTTTTTTATTGAAGTATATTAATATCCATTCTGAGTTATGCATTTCTCACACTATTTTTTTTTTCCGTTTTATGATTTTTAAATAAATATATGGATCAGTAAAGAAGGAAAATAAAAAAACAATGAAAAAGTTTGTTAAATTTTCTAATTTTTTAAAAATGAAAATTTTTTTTATAAAAAAAAATGCAAACAGTCAAATCGAACTATATTAAGATGTACAAAACTAATAATATTTATGCTTTAAAATCACCTGTTTCTTAAGCCGATACTCTATTTATCTCAACCAGGTATAACATAGGCTGTATCAACAACATTTGGTTAATGGGCATTTTTTTCCAAAAAATTCACCATTTTCTCATAGATTTTTTTTAACAGTGTGTAAATATGGATTTTTATTGAGTTTCTTTAATCTTATATTTGAATTATTTATTTCTATAACTTTTAATTCTGAATCTGTTTTAAATTTTTACAAATTTCATATTGAATTTGTTTTGTTCTCAGTTTTTTAGGTATAATAATCTTTGAAAATTAATTTTTTAAGGAATTTATTTCTTCGAATTCCTTTTTTAATATACACAATGAAATGATTCTTTGCACTATTACATAACCTTCATTATCAGTATTAAATATTTCTAGTTCATTGGCTCACAGAAAAATTTATTTATAAATACGTTTAAAAATATTTTTTATCTATTTTTCTATCTATGTGAAAAACAGACTATTTTTTTGTTGAAATTATTCTCTATTATTTGTAATATATTCTATACATAAATTCACATATTGTGGAATAACTGCTACTATTTTATTATAAAAATGGATTTTTAGAAGTCTACAAATTATCTGCAGTTAATAATTTATAACATTTTTTTATTAATTGATATCTTTGCAAACCTATTTTTATCAAAAATGCTGGATTATTTTAGTAACTATTGTTAAGGTTGTGTATCAAAATGAAATGCGAAAGAATTCTGTGTTATTGGGGAAAATATATGCTAAAACATATCGTCAAAGACAGTTATGGCCAAACTAATAAAGCCTCTGAGTTACTGTCCGTTGCTTATAAGGGTTTCCTAATTGTATCATTTCTGATGAAAACATGGCTGCATTTATTTAATGCAAGATGAACAAACATTTTTTTCTGAATGACATGACCTGTTAGTCTCAAAGAATTAAAGAGTTTTGAGATCTTCAACAGTAATATTTCTATTGGAGTGGGTTCGAAAAATGTATCAATCTTTGTCTGTTAAGCGAACCGATGTTGACTAGAATGAATGGTTGAGCGTCCTACCAATGTTCCGCGTTTTAAGCCTTGAGGTCAGCCTTTAAATCCCGGTTCCACTCTTTTATCATTCCGTTGTTTTAAGGATAAGGGAAGAAGAGCATTCGTTTGGTATCCAAGAGTTATCTTAGTGCATTAAAGAGACAGCAGCTTTGGTCTGGAACTATTTTTGAAGGAGAGCCAAAATGGTTGTTCATCTGACGAATACTCTTGCCATTGTCTCAGCTGTGATATCCATAATGGAGACTGCTTCCTAGAAAATCCGTTAAACATTGTTGGATGAAAATCATATTAAAGGTGGTAGTGGGTCGACAAGATCAAGATGAATGTCGTTAAACCCTTTGATTTAGATTTGAAAGAGAAAAAATAGGGGATTTGACAGCTTAATAAATTTTGATAATTGACATGGTAATCATTGCTTATTCTAAATGGAGCAAACTTTATTTAAATTGGACCAAATGAATCAATTTATTAGTTGCTTTTCATACCTATGTGTGATTAATAGAAAAAATCATTATTTGTTTCCGAAATTACTTTGGAATAAATAACCCAACAATTTCGATTGACATGTCATAATATTGAAGAGTGTTTAAAAAGGGCAAATTAACATTTAATTCAAAACTTTGCGGATTTTGGCTTAGTACTTAGAGCTCTATGCTAGAATGTTTTTAACTCACATTTTGAAGCACCTGATATTTTTCATATACAGTAAGATAAATACCTAACTTGATACGCTTTTTATTTGAAAAAAAAAAAAATCCACAATATCCTTATTTGAAAAAAAATGTTTAAAAATTATCTTACAATTTCGCTATATTCAATCGGAGGTATGGTTTATGCTGGTATGCTTTTGAATGCAATTCTCGATAACGTATTTGCAGTTGTGTTGTCAGAACTTTTTATGTGTGAAATATCTGCTGTAAATTGGGATATCGGGTCAGAATATATGACGAGGTGAACTCTTGTCCGATTCTTGCTCAAACTCTTAGGGGTAGCGGTTTCTGATCGGTGAATAAAATGTATTTCCATGCTTCAAGCATAGACTGAAAAGTATCGTATCTAAGTGTATGCGGCAAGTAACTCCTTTGTGTGTTGAAGCATTTATGACAAATCTATCATGGATGCCGTTACTAATAACTTGCGCAAAAAGAATGGAAGGGGCAGTAGAGCTTCATTTTCTGTTTGAAATAGTATGTAACCAATAGCAAGATCAAAGGCATCTATGCAGTACTGTTTCTACATTGGGGATAGGATGCGCGATTAGAGTACTCTTTGCAGAAAATTTCTGCAAATTTGAAATTCTTTTAGGGTTTGTTATGTGCAATTAATTTTGCGATTATTAGAAAAAAAAAAAAGGCCTTAAAGTTAAAAGTCCGCGTAATCTTCTTAAATCAATCAAGTTTCATAATAATTAAAATTTTTAAACTAAAACACTTAGTTGTAAACCGAAATTAATAGCTTGGATTTTTGTGTCATTTTTATGATTATTGGTTGCAAATAATTGTAAAGCGTCGGGTCATCCATTTTTGGAGCTGGCAAGCACCTTACATCTGATTTAGAAACAATTAGAAATTTTTAATGTAATCCTTTTTTTTGTTAGATACAAATAGGCAATTTCAGCATTGAATTATGGAAGTATTTGTCATCCATAGACTGACTGCATCAACAGCTGATTCCAAATGCGCGGATTATTGTTAAATGCATACAATTCACTGAATTCTTTTATATCCTGGCCATATTTGAAATTCCGGAGATTCCTTTCTCTAGACTAGGTTATTTTGTCGAAACTTAAATCTGCTTTGAGCAAGATCACGTGTATTTTCACAAGAAAGTTGTTCGTAATTCATAAAACAATGAAACTGATAAGTTGAAGCAGCCCTTTGCTGATATTGTGGAAGCAAATTTACTTGTAGCACTTAAATTTACAAGGGAATTTATTTTAACATAGCCAATTTTTTGTCTGTAAATTTATCCTGATTTTCAAGTTATTCTTAACTAACAGGAAGTATTGTTTGTATTTTTGACATCAACTGTTTGTAACTACAAGGTTTTCAGAATATCGTAATTTAGATATTCATAAAGCTTTTGCTTATTTCTTGAGAACTGAGAGGATTTATAATAACTCATTTGGAGTTCATATAAAAGTTTGCGAATTTGTTTTCTGATTCCAAAAATTCCACGACCAACTTTATCTTATATTTATTGGAACAGTCTTAAACTGAACTGAAGCCTTCATTTTTTATTATAAATTACCACATTTTTGTTCTTATAAATTACGAACTTTTCTCTCTTTATTATTGTTATTAGAATCGATTATTTTCATTTTCGAATTGCATTTGTATCAAATCCGCTTCTTTCACTAATCCTGGAGCGTCCACAAAACTTTTACTTCGACCAATTAGCAAGTTCTAACATGCTAACAATTTCATTTTCTCGGACTTCAATTTCAAATGAAAATGATTAATCCCCTTCCAAAATAATTTCAGTGTTGATGTTTAGAGTTCTTTAAGATACGGATTGGATGCAATGCTTAGTTGCTTCCAATCTGAAAAATTGTTTTCAAGTTTCCATTAGAATTTACGTTTAGTCACTTATATCTAAAATCAACCATAAAGTTCTTAAGCAATACATATATATCTTAAGCAATACGTATATTTTGTGATCTAGTGATTAAAGCAACGAAATGGTATTAATTAATGGGAAAATCATTTTAATTTTGGAATGGCTCAAATCTTGTGGGTAAAATGGAGCATTATCTGATAATAAAACTTCTTAAATTTAATCTCAGCTTCAAATAATTCTCATTGTTCTTTAAAAACATATCTTCAAATAAGTTTAGTAATTTAAATTCGCTTTGCTTTAAAATGCATCTGTCAAGTGTTTTTATTAATGCATTTAAGTTTATGAAGGTTTAAGGATCTGTAAATCAATAGTATATATTCATGAATCAGCTCAACACATTCCTACATAAAATTAGCATAACATTATCATCATTAAACGCGCTGCACAAGTGTTTTAGCATTTTATCCTATTGTATTAGAATGTAACTGTGATAGGAGAATTATCTATACATAATGTATTTACTTCATTCTGCCTATTAAACAGCGTATCAATGGAACATTTTTCCGAAAAAGTAAATGATTTAGAGGAAAAATAAAATGTTAAATATATATATATATTTTTTAATTTTGAGATAATTTTTCCATGTTTCTAATACACTTATAGGGCAAATAATTAAAAAATATTCTTTCAGACTAGCTTAATTATTTGTCTGCAAGGGTGTGCCTTTAATAGCACCGTTAACATTCATGACTCTACATGCTTTTGAACCGATAGACAGCAACAGAATTCACTAACACATAATCATGTTATTCTTCTCTCCCAATTGCGGAGAAGTCTTTCATACAGTTAATGAAAATATTTAAATAGCTTAAATTAAAAATTTGTAACATAATAAACAATATAATTCTTTACTGTTTACAATAAATCAAAAATTTCACCTGTGACTAGTTCATTAGCTAGTTATATAATGAATTATTTATAATTTTCACCATGGCAATTTATTAAATGAAATAAGAACCACCATCACATATTTAATTTTTCATTTTGTTAAGTTTAAAAAGTAGCTAACATTACAATAAATATATTCTAAACAAGGTAAAATGTTATTGACATCAAAAAGAAGAATTTATTGTAATTTTAACAATGAAGCAAACATTGAAAATGGTTGAAATTAGAGGAGCAAAATTTTTACAGTAGATTTAGACAGTGACTCAGATGACTTATGACAATTGCAACTTTAGAAGTACATATCAAAACATTGGTTATCTACATTGTGTAATACAATCATTTTAAATATGCGTTCAACAATAACAAAAATCTGTAGAATGTATTAGCATCATTATAATAACTTAATATCAGTAGCAAACAGACGAATTTTAAATGTTTCTCTTTACTAAAAATGTAAAAATATCCTACTGCTAATTTTAAATATTTAAGTTAAAACATTATTCTGAAATGCTTAATTCGATCAACAAAAATATTCTACCTTTGAAATTTTCAACCATGTGAAAATGATAAAAAATGATGAATTCACAATGAAAATTACTTTTGTTAAGAAATTTTTAAATAAATATTCAAGACTGAAAAAACAATATAGAGTTATTTGATCACTCAATTAGAGCTAAAATTTATGGTGAATATCTGGGGTATCCAGATTTCAAAGCCAACAAATATTCATCTGCTAAGGAAAGATTACTCAATACTTTAAAAGAAAGTGAAAATCAAAACATTTAATGCTTATGCACTGGGTACAAACTTGATGACATTAAATATAACCAGCTCCTTCTCAGAATAAAATCTCTGGAAGTAGGTATTTTGAAGAATATTTCAATCACTTTGGCTAGAAAAAATGCCATATGCTGCGTAACGCATCTTAGTAGTTTGCAATGAGACTCTGCATACATTGGACGCAATTGCCAATAAAATTTTAGAGATAAACTCTGAATAGGAATTAGCAGTTGTGGCCAAGAAAACAATGATAGAAGAATTATGTAACAAAACTTACTCATTAAAGCAGCAAACTGTCAGCATAAGTGCCCAAAATCTTGCACTTTAATAAAAACTTCAAGAGCCACTCAAGCTCAAGAAATATTTGGTAACAATGGTAAATATTATTATTAACACTTCAAATTTGGCAACAAAGATTACACTAAAAATGTAAACAACCTTGTGAGTAAAAAAGTTCAGAAATGCAAGCAAACCTAGCCATTACATACACTCCATGACCAGGTTTGCTGCAAGGAATTACATTTGTCACAAATTCTGATAGCATTCATCAACAAGAAATCAATACTTTGATTTTTAATAGACAGAGAGCAGATGTGTCCTTGATTCTAGTGGGAACTACTTCTTGCTCTTATACACTATCACTGATCCAGAGATTCATATATAAAGTATAAGAACTAAAAATCTTGAATTGGTATTCAAATGACAGGCCATTCACCATCGCCAAAGTTAATAGGAGTAACACTGTAGTTGATGTTTTTCAAACGATTTCACCTACTTATTAATATAAACTTTTAAATTAAAATGATTGGGTGTGGAAAATCTAAGAATGGAAAACTGCAAAGCCCTACATTGTACAATTTGTGCACAAAAAATATTTTATGCATTTTCCTTTTATGAAGCACTGTTTCTGTACCAACTATGCACTATCTCTGGTTCTTTTCACCCTTATTGCTCGTGTTAAGGGTAGAAGACTGCCTACTAGACAATCGAATAGCTGCTACTACAGATATGACTGTAAAGTGTTTCTCTTCTTGATAATTTTTTATATTTCTCAAACATTTTTAGAAGCTATTAGGAATGTGAACACTCATATCACTTGAAAAGTTAAGAAGTTGAATTCTATTTGTTTACATCCCAATTCTTTCCCCTCCCTAACAATAGTTGAGTAACATTGTTACTCTCATTAATGACTTTTTAAGAAACAAAAAGAAGGTACCTGCAGGTAGAAGTGTATTTTTAAATATTTTAAAAGAAGCAAGTTTTTCACAAGATTTAGATGTAAATAAAAAATTGTACAAAAATTATCATAAACATATAAAATCAGTTATGTATGCTCGAAAAAATCCTTGGATTAAACTTTGAAATTTGAATTTATTTGTGTACATTAATATTTATTGATTAAAAATAAAAAAAATTTTTTTTTAATGTAACATCTCAGAGTAGTTATTCATTCATTCATTTACTGAATGAAGTTTTTTTTTTTTTTTTCTCATCATAGACACATACAAAAAAACCTTAAGTTATAAACACATACTTCAAAATCCATAAGGAAGAGTTGTTAAGTCTGGTTGAATTACCCTTTTGTCATAAACAATACGATATAGCTTACTCTCTTCCTTGTTAATTACTTTTCTCTTTTTGACATCCCTGGAGATTTTAGATGGGTTTTTTAAAATGATGGGGCTTTTATCCATATTTCTAACCAGTTTTTCCAATGACTGATACCCTAGTAATTTAGAATTAGTAAAGTTGAGACAAAAGCCACGAACTTTGCAACAAGATTTTCCTGATGCTGTTTGATAGCCATAATTTTTAGGACCACCTAAAAAAATGTAAAATCAGTATGAATAAACAGTAACTCACAGTAGAAATTTTTTTAATTATTGTAATAATCATAATAAAAATATTTTTTAATATGTTTTTTTAGTTTCGAAATAATATTTTAAAAATAAAGTAAAAACATAAACAGTTCTTTGACAGTTATGCATAATTAAAATTGCTACTCACCAGAAACAAATGTTGTAATTATGTCCCCATCAAGTTCATCAGTGAAATCACCTAAAAAATTACCCAATGGTGGGTCATTTAATCCATCACTGGCGTATATGATGGAATCTGTATCGTGATACAGTACATTTGTACCAAGTTTGTTCATTTCCTCATAAAGCTTTAGTCTAGCCCATGCAGTGGTAAATGAAGCCAAGAATATGTTTGTTGTTGAATCTTGTGAGATGAAATCCTTTTTGCAATCCCACTGGATTGCAGCCACTTCTGGTGAGGGAAGATAAACGTCTTTTACCTTAAAAGAAAGTGAGAAAAAATGGAATAGTTTAATACATCTTTTCTGTATGAAAGTGAATCAAATCATCTTCTAAATGACTCAGTTAATATATATATATATATGCATACAACTTACATTTTTTGTTGTGTCTGCTAAAATTCGGTTGAACTGAGATGCCTCATGAACATATGTCAATTGATTTTTATTAATGTTCATCCCCCATCTAGAAAAAAATCCCTAATTAAATTAAATTATTCTTGCAAAAGAAATGCTTATGATAATGAAAAATTATAGTTATCTTCCCCAAAAACTATTCAATACTAATTTAGCTAATTGCCATAGTCCTCGATTTTTTTTATGTTAGCTGGATTTAACTCAATGCCTTCTCGTTCCTTGTATAAACTTACATATTTCATTTTGGATTCTTCATTTACGCATTCACTGGGCCACCCACTGCTTTGTTGTTTTATCTTTAAGAACAAATCAATGTAAGTTTTAAATAGGTTATTCGACATCTCACTAAAATGATAGACTTCATATATCTGGAAAACATAAAAAAAGAACATATTATACAAATACATAATTCACAAACATATTTTCCTAAAAATGTATAAGAAACGTTCTTACATCTGTGATGATGTATCCTTTTTTCTCAGCCAATTTAATTTCTTCTGAGACCCACGTACCTATGAGAGCTCTTTCGTCATCTGAATGAATGCAACTATTTTGCTCTTGAGTTTCCACACATGTTCTGCATAACGTAAACCTCAATTTTTTGTTGGAACGATAAGGCAAAACCGGTAAATAAAGGCCACGAGGAGGTATGACTCTACACTTTATAATGCCAAAGTAGTTTTGAATTGGTTGAAAATCCTTGGTAATTATTTGTGGGTGACCAACAGGGTACACACAGTATTTATTCACTTATAATAAAATTATAATATAGAAATAGCCAAGTTTCATAAGAAAATATAGTTAAGAGAGAAATTAAAAATTTAGTTACTTAAGTTGTAGATTTAGACTTATCCATGGATATAATGAGGTGAAATCAACATATTTGCTTTTTCCTTCATGAAGAAGTTTTATCGCATTCGTTCTCCCCCCAAAAAAAGAATCTCTTGAATTCAACCTATCTTTCAAATGATGATTTGAAAGAAATTCTTGCAATTGAGCATTTTCTTTCTTCATGCTAAGGAAATCATGCTCCCACATCTCGACTATCTCAAAACCTAGAGAACGCAAATGAGAGGTCGTTTCCTCTGTCTTTTCTTTAAGTCTTGACATTGATATATTTTTCATCGGATGTACAATATCACTATCGAAGCATTGTGTACATCCATGAAAGAAGCATCCTTAAAAATAAACGAAGAATTAGTCATGTTATCCATAAGGAAATAAAGATAATTAAAAACATTTTATACATACGTACATGGTACTGGTGCACTCTGTGTTGTTTTCTTCACAAAATCCATCTACTGAAGTTCCTGCGATATTCCGTTTCCCTAACCCATTGAGTGCATGTTGAATGGCCAAATCTTGGGAGTGGGAAATGTAGTCCAACCAACGAATACAATCAGAACTATAATTGGTCTTGTTAATATAACCGTGAACTGGGATCATGGCAATAGTTTCATTTTGTATATGATTACTTCTAAACACAGCCATACAACAAGACGCGATAGTCACATATCTATAACAAACAAAATAAATAATCTAAAACATCAATAGTTTAATATTTTTTGAAAAAGAAAAAATTGATTAAAAATATAATTTACCTAAATGGATCAACATTTGCTACTTCTAACAGCTGACTTTGAAATTCTAGGCAACAACGTCGCAATATATCAACATCCGAACTAAAAATAAAAAAATTTACATGGACATTTTTCTTTTAAGTCAAAGAAATTTTAAATGAATAGAAGAAATAAAAGTAATTTAGAAAAAGCTACAGACCTGCAATAAGCATGCATTTCTTTTTTAAAATTGAAAATATCATTTTTGTGATCTTCATACCCAGACAAGAAAGTTTGTCTTGTGGATGACATCATTTGCTCTGGAGAATAAAAGCATGGATCTGGCACTGCTCCAACATAGTTTTGGTTTTCGCAGGTATTAAATAAGTGGGGAAAGAAACCTTTCTTTAATTCTCCGAAACCAAAACATGTTGGTAATTTTGCTAAAGCCATTGGAAAAAAATTAAGAGAATCGATGATTCTAATATCCAATGCTGGCAACTTTATTGACATCAACATGGATCCATTAGGTATTACTCTGGAGCATTACCTTGTTGTAATAACCACGTCATGATAAACTGTCCATCGAACCTTAAAAAAGTGCAAAAATGTTATTGGAAAAAATATACAATTATTATCTATTTAAAATATTAATTAAAAAAATCAAACTAACCCTTTCATATTATGTGCTATAGCCGTGAATCCTTTGTGTTTTGGGGAAAATAACCATTCACAGAATTCCTTGCATGCTGAATAGCCATTGAATGTTTTTTTCCGAACCATTCGCATACTGAGCCGCAGCAAAATTCACAATATGTTCACCAGATGTTTGGTCCGTCTCAAAATCGAAGAATATTAGCTTATCGGAAGGTGTTTTCGGAGTTATTGGTCCCAGGTAACATAAATGTTCATCAGTGTTTATGAATAGTTTACATGATGGGCATTTAATTGTTCCACATTGATGTAATTCTTTCATGCAATGTCTACGCATGATTACTTTGCAGCATTTTCTGCATTGATACATCTAAAAAAATTAAATCTATAAAAAATATTCATGAACAGTACATTTAAAAATAAAATATGTTATTGATTAATATTTACGAAACAAGGATTACATTTGTCACAAATTCTGATAACATTCATCAACAAGAAATCAATACTTTGATTTTTAATAGACAGAGAGCAGATGTGTCCTTGATTCTAGTGGGAACTACTTCTTGCTCTTATACACTATCACTGATCAAGAGATTCAAATATAAAGTATAAGAACTAAAAATCTTGACTTGGTATTCAAATGACAGGCCATTCACCATCGCCAAAGTTAATAGGAATAACACTGTAGTTGATGTTTTTCAAACGATTTCACCTACTTATTGATATTTATAAAAGAAAATTGGCTGTTGTCATTACTCAATTAAATTTTTTACCATCACGTGTCTTTTTAATTTACGATACTCCCTGAGGATTACACGGACCAGGAAGGAATTGTACTACAGGATGGGAGCTTTTCACTGTTACACATAACTTTAGAAAAAATTCACAAATCATAAAAATTAAGTTTTAATGTTCTAATTTTTGTGACAGTTTCAGATTATTACACAAGTTGTGGTATACATTAAAACTAGAATACAATAACATTTTTATTTAATTTTCATGAAAATAAAATAAGCAGTAATACTTGCATTGAGAAATAATTTCCAAAAGTACTATTCAAAATTTTCAAAAGTTTTTAATTGACAAAATAATAAACTTTTAAATTAAAATGATTGGGTGTGGAAAATCTACGAATGGAAAACTGCAAAGCCCTACATTGTACAATTTGTGCACAAAGGATATTTTATGCATTTTCCTTTTATGAAGCACTGTTTCTGTACCAACTATGCACTATCTCTGGTTCTTTTCACCCTTATTGCTCGTGTTAAGGGTAGAAAACTGCCTACTAGACAATCGAATAGCTGCTACTACAGATATGACTGTAAAGTGTTTCTCTTCTTGATAATTTTTTATATTTCTCAAACATTTTTAGAAGCTATTAGGAATGTGAACACTCATATCACTTGAAAAGTTAAGAAGTTGAATTCTATTTGTTTACATCCCAATTCTTTCCCCTCCCTAACAATAGTTGACAATCAAAATGAGACACAGGCAGAACAGGAATAAACTGATGGTTAGGAAACTAAAATTACATTTATTTCAAATGTGGTGGACAAAGGGAGTCACCTAGTGTTTATTATAAATTGCTTATGGTTAAAAAGCACATATCAACCAGCTGCCCATGATGCCAGATTTTTTTAAATGAATGTATATGTCCAGCCGTCAGAGACGTTCAATCGGGACTCATATATGATTTGTCCATCACACAGAAGTGAAGCTGCAGTTGTGCTTTTGATATACACCTTATCAGATTCTATATAACAGTCTTAAATCAAAGGATGCTAAATTATTTAAATCATTCAAATTTAACTAATCCAGATTTACATCACCACAGGAAAGCATGGTTAAGCATTACATAACAAACAGATGCCTGAGTATTTGTGAGCATGTCCATATGATTTTGTAAAATGTGCCTTAGCCAAACAAGAATTTCAGTTCATGTTGGATAAATGTATCATTTGGCCATAAAAGTTGCAGCAGGTTCATCTCCCCAACTCATTTGGAATAAGGAATATGGTTAGCCAAAAATAAATCATCAAACAATATCTGATCATTAGCTGATTCCTAGAATTTAGATCTTTCATCTGACTTGGCAGAGTAATGCTATATTCACAAAGCTTGAACTTAAAAAGTCTTTACTATCAGATAATAATTGCTGAAGGAAACAAACCAGAAACAGACACAGTTACCCCTTTAGGGTGATGTTATGAGTTTGGGAATCAAAAAGGAACCCATTACCTTACAGCTACTTTACGTTTTACCAGTTACAATACATTTTTATTAATGCAGTTTTTTCTGATTTCAATTTGCACTTCCCTTAATTAGACAATATTGCAAATAGAGTTTATAAGATTGAGTAAATATGATTTTTGAACAGATGTTTAAAATTACTGTGTGCTAAAAGATTACATTCCTTGCCTATAGAAAGGATACATGAAGACACTGTTAAAAGAGTATTTCATATAACACAATATGTATATAAAATTCTTAATATTTTCATCAAAATAGGGACTTTAATAGTTACAGTTTGGTTTATCAATTACAGGCAAAAAGAATCCTTCTTTTAAATCACTTTGGTAATTTTTAAACTTAAAAATAAATAATAAAATATAAAGTGCAAGAAAATTAGAAATATATACATATCATATGGTTCCCAATACAGTAGTCATAAGCATTATATGAAATAAAATACATCCATTTTTTTCATTTTATTTAAATAGCAAAGAAAATTTTCCTCAAAAATATGAATGCAAATTTTACCCCCAAAAAATCATAATGAATCTACTTACTGGAGTTAGACATTATTTTGTTTTCTAATCTTGTAAGTTTAATTTTTGATAAGTTTTGAGTTGGTACAGCTGGTTTTTTTGAATTAGTAGTAATAACACGCGATTTATCATTCACAACAATAGAAATTTTACCATTTTTTGGCAATGAGAATTTCTTTATTGAAGTAAATTCAGATTTTCTTAGTTTGATTTTTGAAGTTTGCAGAGGCTTACTTTTTGAGCCAATTTTAATTTTATTCAAAAACATTTTCTTTTTGCATAAAAGTTTAACATTTTAATGTCCTTTGAAGAACTTTTTTTCTTTATCAATAGGCATGGTAGATGATTTTTCTGGTATTGCTGTCTGAAACTTATTTACCATCCCAGCAGAGTTAACTTTCATAATTTTATCATGTTCATTAAAAATGGATTTCTTAAATTCAACTGCCACATTTCTTTCTAATTTGACATTCATTGCTTTATTTTCCTGAATATTTATTAATTCCTCTGTAACTGCTTATTTACTTTGCATTTTAAAAGATGTAGGAGAAACTTTTTGATTTTTTTATTGATTTATTAGTTTCACTTATCAATTATAATTCTAAAAAATTAGATGAGCCTACACCAGCTTTTTTCATTTATAATATTACAATTGTTACTACACACTGCTTGTGGATAAGTAGAACTATTTGTAGATGGTGAAGACAAAAACAGAATTAAATTTTTTAGGTGAATATTGCACATCTGAAACTAATGATTTTGTAGGGCAATTCAACTGTAAATACCTAGGTGACATCTGTAATTGTAATTTATTAGGGGATAAGTTAACAGGAGAAATATTAAAATTTTTCTTAGGTGAGTTTGTACATTAATTTCTTGGTGAAGGAAATGATTTTCTTGGTAAGGACTGCAACGGTGATAGTGAAATTGAAGGTGTTGAATTCTATTCAGGGTAACAAGTAGTTGTAAAGATCTTGAAAAATAATCATTTCTTCAATAAGAGGAAATGGCATTTTCCTAAAACAATCCAATTTTCTTGGTAAGGACTGCAATGGTGATAGTGAAATTGAAGGTGTTGAATTCTGTTCAGGGTAACAAGTAATTGTAAAGATCTTGAAAAATAATCATTTCTTCAATAAGAGGAAATGGCATTTTCCTAAAACAATCCAATTTTCTTGGTAAGGAGTGCGACGGTGATAGTGAAATTGAAGATGTTGAATTCTGTTCAAGGTAACAAGAAATTGTAAAGATCTTTTAAAATAATCATTTCTTCAATAAGAGGAAATGGCATTTTCCTAAAACAATCCAAATTTTCACTTGAAATTTCAGCAACAAGAAGTTGATCCAAGTGTGCTTCAGGATCTTTTCCACCACTGGATAATTTTGCTTCTTTTATAAAATTTGAAACAGCACTTCTTTTATATTCAAAGTAGGAAGTTTCAAGAATTTCTAAAAAACAAATATAGGTAAGTAAATCAGCTAAAGGAAGAAAAGTTATTTTTAAATCTTATAATTGTAAAAATTATAAGACTATAAAAAATTTTAAAAGTAAACAAAATGGTAGATATTCTCAAAAAATAAAAAATATAACCCTTGATATGGGTAAATTGTTTTCTAAAATACCTGACATATGCAAATTTTAAACAAACATGAATACAGCTATTTAGAATTAGGAAAATTTACGGTTTTAAATAGCTATATATATGTACTAAAAATTCCAACTCTTTCAATTAATT
Organism: Latrodectus elegans; assembly: GCA_030067965.1. NCBI lineage: Eukaryota > Metazoa > Arthropoda > Arachnida > Araneae > Theridiidae > Latrodectus > Latrodectus elegans. Next base: position 23,181,278 of record CM057815.1, on the reverse strand, counting down.
TACATACATATTACAATCTGTAAACTTAAATCAGAAATTACAAAAAATTATAGTAATACAATAAGGTGTTTTCTTATCAATGTCTGAAGAGGTCTTGGTTCAATGGAAAGTTCCCATTTTCTCGAAAAGGTCTCAAATTCAAAATCACAAAAGAAAGGATTCTACATTTCACATTTCTGTACACAAATTTATTAGAATTTGATGGTCTTTATTTTATAAGGTATAGGAAAATCCCAATATGTCACAAAAAAAATTACAAAAGTTTCCAGGTGTTAGGTTATTATCTAATGATTTAAATGAAAAATTTTGTTTCATTGCTTTATAATTACTTATGTTTAATAAATGAAAAAAAAATAGTTAACAATTGTAAATAGAAAAATGTTCCCAAATTTAGAGAGAGCTTCAAAGGATGATAAAGAAATTCAACAAAGCTAAGATATTTTGTAGGTATTGTTTTGCAAATTTTTATTTTTTAATTTCATTAAAACTAGAAGATATTTTATTTAAATTATTTTTGAAAGTAGTCAATATGCTAGTTGAATAAATAGTGCTCTACCCTTCAATGTAATAACTTATGAATTAGATTCCCAATTCAAACAAAAGATAAATAATTACAGTAATTTTAATCATGTTAACTGGGAAAATCAGATGGAAATAGCCTTCATATGTAGAAAACATCTAAATATCATAGGAAACTTTTAAAAAGCAACTTCTTTTTGCTAAAAATAAAATAGCTTTTTCTGAATTAAAGTTTACAGTCACTTTTTCAAATATACTGATGACAGAAAAAGGTAAACAGGTTTAAACTTTTAAGACCTGCTTTACATCTTATGGATGGGGGAAGGAGTGAATTTTGTGTGTTGATTAGTTTTAAAATTGATTACATTAAGTATGAAAATTAATTATGCATTAAGAGCCAGAATGAAGCAATATTATAACAACAAATATTGGGTTTACACACATAGCATTAACAGTAGCAGCAAATATTAAAATACTTCATTAAACAATTAATTCATAATTCATTCCGAAATACATGAATAGATTACCAAAAATATAGCTTTTAAAAAGATAAAATGCTCTATAGCACTTAGTAGATATCATCTTTCCTGCTACAAAAATAATCTTGCTTTACAGAAAAAGTGTAAATTAAAACTCCAAGTTATTCCCAACTGAATCTCATCTGATTTTTCAGGAGAGGCTTCCTCAGACATTGCCCATTTTTCAGGACATTTAAAATTTTTCTGGAACCTTATAATGTTTTTTTTTTTTTTCCCTTAAAATTAAGTGCTTTATAATACAATGCTGTAAAGGAAAATGTCATAAATTTTATTTTTTAAAGTAATTCTATTTACTTTTTAACAGTAAATTATACAATTAAGTAGTTATATAATTAAGCAGAAAAAAGTTCACCTTTTGTAACTTTTGCACAATATCAAAGGTTTTGATATCACGATGAGGAAATTTCTTGTTTTGAACAAAAGGTATATGTTTTAAGATACAATAACATTTCAAGCAATCTGTTAAAAACACTTATATTTTCCAACCATCGATGTTCGTAAAAATGTAAAGGAAATTGTATGCATGGGCCAAGGTCATCAAAGTCATCCGCATGAGTGGGTGAGTCCTTAATCTGTAAACTGCACTTGCTATTGCCTGAACTTCTGGAAATGCAGAACATCCATGGCGGAAGCGTTGTGTGGAATGTGTAGACTGCAGCCTCTGACATTTACAATATTTGCATCATGTTCACTTTTTAAAAAATCAATCATATTAGTCAAAACAGACCAGTTCATATTTGGGTCATTTATTGAAAACTGGAGTGCTCCACTTATTCCTAATCCAAAGCACTTCTCATTCTCTTTTTCAAACAAAATATCTCCAGTTGAATGACATAAAAAAATCAGATAAGAAATACAGTGTTTTAACTGTATCATTATGCCAAAATCTTATATGGCAATCCAATTGATTTGTCTGCAGATGATTACTTAAGCTTTCATCAAACAGATGCACATAATTAGAAACATCTCTAACTTTTTCTTTTAATATGTTGGAAAATAAAGGAGCAATTCCAAAAGCTCTTAAATAAGCACACTTTATTTCAGCATAACTGAATTGCTTTGCAATAGCACTGTCTGGAAACATTGCTTGAAAAATGCAATTTTTATGGTTACAAGAACTGTAACTGAATCCACTGTTTATAACTTTTAAGGGCCCACAGAATTTCAGGCTTTAAATCCTCTTTTGAAGAGACAAATAACAAAATTTTCAGAGCATGCTTTGGGTTCACATTCTTTTACAGGATCAGCAGAAGTGAAAAAATCTTTTATACGAGTTGATTTTTTAGCATATATATAGCTTATTCTAATGCTTTTTCCTTTTGATATAGGATTTAATTGCCGATTCACCCATATTTAAAATACAGAAGTAATCTTGGAAATAGACAATGGGCATGTTATTCTATGGTATGTTGTCTTTTTTTTTTTAAAAAAAAAAAAAAAAAAAAGAGTATGCCTTTTGAATTATTAGAAACAATTTCTTAAAATTTTATTTATTCATGTTGTTATTCATTTTAACACTTTATTTATAAATATTACTCATAATAACTAGAAAATATCCATAAAATTTTATATCCTAAGGAATTTCTTACCTCTTTATATATTATGCAAATTAAGCGAAAACTGTAATGGTGAATTTCTTAAAAAAATGAAATAACAAAATCAAACACTAGATATTCCCATTTTTTAAAATAATATGTATAAGTCTTCATCAAATAATACACAAAAATAGGTTTCAAAACAATTATACTTACAATAGATGAATTTTCGCCATCGCTTTCCTGCAAAATAATACAGATATTATTCATTTACATAGAGCATCAAAAATTAAATTTATTTATGGGAATTATTAAAATTTTATTGGTTAATTTAAAAAATATGTTTGACAAAAGGTAAGTAAAGAATACAAAAGAAGATATGAGTTTAATTGATTATTTAAAATAATAAATAAAAAATTCATTTTTTAAATTCAAAAGCTTTAATTTTAAGTCAAATAGTAAAATTTAAAAGACACTTAGTACAAATTTACAGCCAAATTACAAAATTATTACATTTTAAAATAAATTTAAATATAATCATTTACCCTTTTCCAATATTTGTAAAAATATTCAGCAAGAACTGTTAATGATATTTCAGATGTATTTTCTGTACAAGTTAGATCTGGATCTAAAGTTATTAAAAACGAACATGTTTCTTTAAAGCAGAATCAGCTGATTTATACTCTTCATCAAGACAAACGATTCCCAATAATTTGATAATTGATTTTGTGTTTCCTATTAAAAAAGAAAGTGTGAATGATGACAGAATTATTAAATACATTTGCATGCTAGAAGACTGAAATCTCACACAGTAAAATTATCAGTATATGAATTTAAGAAAATTTATGTATTTCTTAAATTCATATCAAAAAAGCATCTTTTATTCTATTAAAAAATGTATCTCTAAAGCTAAATTTGTTACAACCAGAAGTGAAATAAAAGTTCTCAAAAATCATTTTCCTTTCCATAATAGCTATAAAGCTGGAAGATAGCTAAAAGGTTCTTTACTTTTGGTTACTATTCTCACATAAAAAACTAAAATTTCATAATTTTTTTATATGCACTAAATGCCAGCTTATCATCATTTAACATCAGAACTACATTTAAGAATAAAAGGCTTGAAATTTAACCCCAGAATCATTAAGTAACAAGCAATAAATGCTAAATTTTTGTTTCAACATATGTGAGTAAATACCAAAAATTTTTCCAGTTTCTTACTTTGTGAAATGTAATTGCGGCCTGCTTTTCAGAAGGTTGTTTAAAATAGAAATTCAGAGAATGTTATTTTTAGTTATTGTAGGCAAAATGTAATAATTGCATAATTCCTTCCCACAAATGATACTAAGTTTTTCCAGGACACAAAAATTATTCTGAACAATAAATATTAGTCTATTTATCATTGTAAGATAAATATAAATTAAATTATGGACACATATTCTTCAATCAAATGTTTAAATGAGGACAGTAATAAATATTTGTAGAAACTCTAACATGATAATTTTTTAAAATTTAATTAATTTGAAATTAATGATTACTACCAAAGCAGTAACTAAATTTTTAGTTACAAGAGAAATAATTTTGTTAAAATATTGATTCATATATTATATCTTAAATCGTTTCTTTTTATCTTAATTTCAAAAATTACAGTAAGCACTACTTTGAGTTTTCTCATTTTACATTGTTCTTTTTCCACTTTTATTCATCTGAATATAATAGTACTGTCCAAGACTAGTAACACCCACATACAAATCCAATTATTATTTTTCATTATTACACTTCAGTTACCACATGTTTGACAAATAAAATTTAAAATTAATTCAAAATTACCAGTTATTTTATATTAATAAAATCCGTAAAATGTTATAATTTTACAAATATTTACAAAATGCATATATTGTTTTCATTTATATATAATATATAAATATTATATAATAAGAAAAAATAAATGCTGTAAACAATAATTCTAAACAAAAAGATAAATGTAAAAACTTTAGCATCTTACTAGAATTTAAATTTAAAAATACAATAAAATAATTCATTGTATTATTAATTATTTAATTAATCTTTAATTTGAAAAATAAAGTTTAACTTAGAAATTTTTATTCAATAAATATTTCCAACAAAACAAAACTTCTGCAATTGAAATGGCATGCATTGGGTTTTCAATTCTAATGTCTAATTAATTTTTTTTTGGCACATTTTAAGCTTAAATAATATTTTAATAATCTTAACTAAATATTGATCAGTCAATAGACACCATAGAATGAAACTAAATTAAAAGTGCATGGAAATGAATTTTCAAAGCCAAGATGTTGTTCTTCAAGATATTTTTTGTTAACACAAAAATATCAATTAAATATATAAATTATTCTTTGTATCATAACCTTTTTAATACATATGTATACCTAACAAGATCATTTTCAAAACATTTGAGAAAACTGTCAAACTACAATTTCACACTAAGGTCAACAGCAATATAGTAAAATGTGCTTTGTTTCTCAAACTAGTTTAGTTCTAGTTCATATCATGATATATCCAATGTGAGCATCAAAAATATTATTTTAATTCTTCTGAATACATTTTGTTAGAAATTAAAAGAAAAAAAAATAAATGTAAAAACATTTTCTAAAAGAATATCTTTATAAAATATTGAGAATTATGAGATTTGAGTGCATTTTTACACTCACAATTTCATGAAAGAGAAAACTCAAAATAGCAAGAATTCTCAAGTATCTTGCAAAAATCATTGACTTCTGTTCTTTAAGTGCACAATTAATATTTCCCTATGCATCAATTATTAAAATGTTTAACTAGACATTGAAAACAGATTTAGAAACTATAATCCAGGAAATTATTTTCAATAAAAGTACATGCTCGATGATAACAAACTTAAAATTTTTTCATTATTAAGATAGTATAATAACTATTTAGAACAATTTTTCATTTTTTAAAATATTAAATTTGTTTTCAAGGAATTAATCTACAAATATTTAATATACATCATTGATCAATAATTGTGAGCTTACTATATGAAATCATACAATACAAATAATAATTACAAATAAAACATGTTTTCTTTTTTTTTTTAAGAACATGATGTATTAAAGAGCAGCTTTGACTTATTTAATGCTTAGTTTATTAATTGTTTAAGGAATTTCTTTATAAACTAAACTGGCACCTGAAAAAGAGGGATTTGGCTTTTAATTAAAAATTTTGTGGGTTTGGTTCTCTTATCAATTGATTGATTTGAAACAGATATTATAACTAATATATATAAACAATCAAATACTTTAGTGAATTTTTTAACATGAAACATACTTAAAATGTTTCGTAATATATAATTTTCAACCATAAACCTCAAATTTCAAATAAAATTATAAAAACCACATAAAGACATTTTTTTTTAATTAAGTAATAATCCAACAACAAAATTGAATATTTCTTTACCTACTTTAATAAGTGTAACTACTGATAAACAGAAATAAGTAAATTGAGAATTTTTAAAATACTTTTAAATTATGCACTTAAAAAGTTAATTTTTAAATAGAAGATTACACCAAAATATTTAATACTTACACATACAATAATTACAAACATCTTTTTAAATATTATTTGCTAAAAGCGTCAAGAAATACCTGAAACATTATTTTGATAGGAAACCATTCTTCACAATCTGGTTTACTGTGATTCAAAAAGAGAACAATATATATGATTCAATAGCAAATTTTATTTCAGGTCTAGTCCTTGATGAGGATAATGTTAAACACCAGTAATCATCTTCAATTTTCAGCTAAAAAGAGAATATGTTAAAACAAAAAAGCTCATAAACACCAAAATACTTAAAATAAAAGGAACTGCTCACACAAAAGAGCATACATTTTTGTTAAAAATATTTTTTACAATTTTGAGATATTTTATTGATTTGAAAAAATTGAGAAACAATACATGAAATGAAGAATGAATATTCTCAAAATGAAGTATTTGTAATAATTAGCTAAGGGAATCAAAAAAATACAAATTAACAGTTATTCAAAACAAAGAGGACATTCTTTTTTATATATCTAAATTATTCATAAAAGGCATATGCAAATTCCAATGATTTAAATTTAAAAATATTTAAAAAAAAATCATACATTTATTTAAAATGATCAAAATCTCCAAAAAAATAAGACATGACGTCTTATTTTACTACATATATTTTACATCTGTTTTTCACTCAAAAATAAATCGGAATTACTGATAAAATTTGAAGCATTTTATAGTTGATAACTTATTAGGTTAAAAGTTTTCAATTTTTTTAAAAAAAATTAGATTTTGTAACTATTATTGTAAACATAATGCTTTTTCACCGATAGACAACACTAATAAATTTAGCGTTTACTTAATAAGTAAACAAAGGGTAACATGTTTGGATAACTATGTCATGTTTTAATTTAGAAATAATAAATTGATTTTTAACACTTAATTTCTTTATCAAAGATTGCCACTTTTATTTCTAGAACATTTAGCCTTGGTTTTATTTTCCTCCAATGGATTATGCTTATTGTTCATTCAAAATAGTAAATTTTAATTATCGAAATATCAAAAAATTAATTTTAAAGCTTACCCTATAAAAACTGAATTTTAAAAGATAGATAATGAAAATACAATAATATGTCTATAAAGTGGCTCCACAAAACACTAAATGGTTCCAACTCACTCACTTTCCACAAAATTTCATCTACATAGAAAGGTAAAGCAGACAAAAATGGTTAACACTACCTGGGTAACACTAATATTGTACACAGTGCTCCAGCTGCATTTTCAAGTTCAATGGATGTTGTCAAGATACCATTGCAATTTTAAACTAAATAGGGGGTATCTTAAAGACTTAACTTTTATATCTGGCCGCAAAGTATTTTCAATCTGTAATATGGGTTACCTAAAACCAGCCTTTTCGCAAAATATCATAGACTGCTTGAGTCTAAGTTTCGATGGACCTGATCTCCACTTCTAGAGATGGACTTTGTTGGAATACAGACTTACAGACCAGATCAAGCTGCTGCTAGATCATGAAGAATTAATAACAATAACATATATGATTTTAAAACTCATTTTTAATAAGTGCTCTTTTAAGTTTATTTCCCCAGTGAAAAGACAATTTTAAAGAAAATAAATTCTTACAAAAACAAAGATTTGCATTATTCCATAAACTCAATGCTTGAAACAATTTATGGCTACTGATTTGAATTTTTACAATTAATTTCATCCTAAAATTGTTGATCAACAGTATTTTTCTTTTATAACATCCAAAAAAAAGCAATTAAGAGATTAATAAGTCATGATACTTCCCCAGTAAAACTGATTAACCATTGTAATTTGAAAAGATGCACTAAATCATTTAAAAGAAATATCCATTTTTTTCATCACTAAACAGACCAAATATTTTTTAGAAAAGAATAATAAAACACATTCATGTTATTCAGGTAACTAATAATTATTGAAATTAATATTTAAGATCAAAGAGAAACTATTCAACAAATATCAGTTTAACCAATAACACTTTTTCAGAGAATCTATAAAATTCATAACAATAATTCATCACTAATAACACAAATAATACAAGTACTTTTTAAATATTTTATAATGAATACATATTTAATATTTTATTTTACACATTTTAACAGATGTATAATAAAAACGAAAAAACAAAATTAATATTATATTATATTTGCAATATAATAAGATATTCTCTAGATTTCTTACACAGTTAATTTATGAAACTTTTTTAATAAATAAATTTTTGTATAATTATAATGATTACTAGGATTAATGTGTAATAATGCTAATCAAACATTTGATAATATAAATGTATAATTCAATATATTCCAAATAAATGAACAATATTTCTTTGTTTTATTATAAAAAAATGGGCATGACTTACTAGTTTTTATAAAATTCTTGGGGAATATCAACAGAGAAAATACACTTATTACTATAACAAAATAATACTACTCACTATTAAATATTTCAAATGCATCTTTTACTCTTCCAAAAGTGCAAGAAATGCAGCAGTATGTGGGAAAATAAATATTTCGGATCGACTTCCAATTTCTTGAAAAGGCTATTTAGAAGAATTAATATGGAAAACCTGAATTTGAAGTTCATAATAATTAATTTGATGTTTATACAGTGTGTATAAAATCTATAAGGCGGACTCATATTCTTTAAGAAATGATTCCAGTATTAAAGAAATACCAATTTGGCCAGAGAGTGCAAGATGATGCATTGGAATATCACCCGCAATATTACCTAATAAATTAATATTATATCATGAATTAAAATTTAATTTTTATTAATAAATTTCACATGATACAAAAATACTTATAATTCAAATTCAATCAAATTAATTCAGTCACAAAAATGTAGTTTAAAGCAATAACAAAGAATAATGTTATGAATTTATTTTATAGTTTTTATATATATTTATGGAATTCACTAAATATTTGATTAAGTAACTATTTCATTCATCAAAAGATTCATTGCTGAACCATGCAGCAATCATTGCTCAACAGTCTAGGAGAATTATTTGAGTGTTAACTGAGGTTTTAAAAAGGTCTATGATTCTTAGGAATCATCAGGGTTTGCATAGATTTCCAAGAATCAAATTAAAGTAATTAAATCAAAAATTTCCAGGAAGTGTCTCAAAATTCATGTTAAATATATTTTATTTTAAAACTTATTCTTATCCAAATAGGTATATAATTAAGTACATGCAACATTTTGCAATTATATTTGTAAATAATTGCAGAAATTAATATTTACTTTACTTAAGTAAAAATTATATTTAAGTTACTTCAAAAGCCTTCAATAAATTTAACTATAACAGAAATTATTTCATCAACAATCAATGTTATTGCTGGATTATAGTTTGTATAAAATCAAGGGTAATTTTAAACATCTTCACTAGATTCCTACCAATTAATTTATTGCGTATTTCAAGATGCGTATAACAACCTTTTTCCAATTATAAATATACTTACTCAAAACATATACGACTATTAGATAAAGCTTCTAGGGTGGCTTTTTTCCTTATTAATCAATAAAGGTAATTCTTAATTTTTCTTTTATTTACTTTCAAACTCATTTTAAAACTACAAAATCTCACATCTATATTTTAGGCTTTTCTATTTTTTAACCATTCAATAGATTTTCAAACTTCTTGCTTATGAAGCAAAACTATGAAACTATTATATTGACACCTTGTATATTTTTGACATGATCAAAGATGCATTTATATAGCTACAATTGAATACTTAAATTTTCTATCACCAAACTTTTTATTTGAGAGTAAGTTAAAATAAGAAATATCTATTTATTTTTAATAGAATCAAATTTCTTATCAATACAAGCTTAAACTCTTACAGTTGGTTGTAAGGGTATACACATGCTGATAAAAGCAGATGTGCCCAATAACATGCAAACCCAACTCTCAGAAGAAGGGTGTACACTCTTCTACAAATTTGTAAAAATTTTTTAAAGCGAAGTCTGATATTTTACTGATAAAAGTCATGCGTTGAATCAATACTAGTATATTTATTTACATCATGCAATTCTAACATCTTCTGTTGAGCATTACTCATTATACAAAGCATAAAATCTTCATTTCTGTCATAAGCTTATTAGTTAAAAAGCAATTTCCAACTTCACTCCTCATTTTACAAACTTTAAGATCAACAGACAAAGCATCATTTTTTTTATCAAGAATAACATTATTCTTTAATTTAAAATCTCTACAAATATTATACAAGTCTTTTTTAGTCGTGAAAGATAATCTTTTAGTTGGAGAATATTCAGTGAGTATATTGCTTAAAATTCTAGGTTTCGGAATTCTTTGATAGAATTGCACTGCAAATATTTCGTCTTTTTTCTTTGCATAAAGAAACTTTACCTACCTCATTTAAATGTCAGAAATGAGTTGCTTGAACATCAACATCTACTTTATCGCTACTAATAATTTCTTTAATTGTAACTGGACAAAATAAGTAACACTCAAATAAAATTCCAGAAATTTTATTTGAGCCACCAGATTTCACGTGTCTTTTCCTATTATTAATGGTTCGTTTATTCCCACTTCGATTGCAAATGAAATATCTTACAATTGCAGCATCTGATAACTTTTTGAAACTTCTCTGAACAAAATGAGCTTCAAATTCCCATTTCCAAGATTTATAACATGCAACTGAATCAAACGAATGCTTTTCCAATGATATTTCAGTGAGGTGTAAAGAATAGTGCATGTGTAAATCTTCATAAGACCTCGCATTCTCAGGGCATAAGCCACAAAGTAATAAACGAGAAATATTTAACTTCACATCTGGATGAAGTTGCCTAACATGAGCGTAGAAATTACATTTTCAGTGAATTTCCGGTCGCAAGCAAAACTACTAATTGAACTCATGATTACAGAGATTCAATAAAACGAAATAAGTTTCTTCAGAAGTAATAAAATAATTGCTTACCTTAACTTAGAAAAACTGCAAACACTGGTACTCCCGTGTAAGCTTAAGTATATATAGAATATGTAAACAACTAACTATACTTCAACCAGCAACACCGTAGCACACCAACGGAATGATTTTAGAACAAATATTCCCGCTTAACATGGTTGGCGAGACAGTATTCTACATTTGGCTGCTAATTGCCGCATAAACCATAAGTTTTCTTCTGCGCATGTACAGTCAGCTACAGGAAAAGATGCTTCTTGTACACTCAGCAGTAGGGATGGGTAGAAATATCAGTAATCAGTATTTTGTATCATTATTTGAAATCAACAACCTGTAATCAGTACTTTTTTTTCTTTTTCCAAATACTGAGTACTTCCAGTAACAAAGTCAACGTGAGTTCCAGCATCTTCAGACAATTGCAGGTACAAAATACTTGTCTAGATTCAAAAACAGAGCCAGTACGTGATTACGTACCTGTTATAAAATAATCAGTGTAATTACAGTGTACTTGACTAAATGTAACAAGTACAGAAGAGCCAATGACAGAAGGAGTACAAGTTCAATGTCATCGATATATCGATACTTTCAGATGAATTATGAGATTGTAGTAACTGCTTATGGTAGGAAGGCTGGGTGGGAGAAGGCACGTGACAGTTGGTTTAACTGGAAAATTAAAGAGGAATACTTAGGAAATGAAAGATCTCTTTGGGTTGGAGAGGGAGACATTATTAATTTATATTGCGAAATTAAGTACTCATGAAAATTTGTTTGGTTTCGATTAATAAAATATATGAGTTGAGAAAACCAATAATCGTGGCACACCTATATAGTGATTATCGTTCAAATATATATATTTTTTTTAACTATAAGAAAAGCATGATATTCTTATTATGTATGTCACAAATCGTAATACTTTTGAAAGTTTTAATCCTTTATTTGAAGCGTAACACAGAATTTCACTGCACAAGCACAAATAACTATTTGCAAGAAATATTTAAAATGGCAGACATAGCCAGAAAGCGTAACATATTTAAAAATCTTAGGTTAGGTTAGGTTACGACAAAAACAGTTTTGGAGCTTTATGCTCGTAGGCTTATAGCTCGCATTGAGTAAGATTAAGTTTTTATTTGAAACCTAAAACCTTTAAAAATCTTTAACTAAAACTGATATAGTAAGTAGAATGAATAAGTTGCCAAACCCAAAATTATAATTAATAGTAATACAAGTATATAAAATCCTAACGGGGAGTTGACAATACAGCGACAGTGGCAACATTTAGAATTTTTATTAACTTTTATTTTTGGTATTATTTCTTTCAAAAGTTTAATTTTTGTTTTATGAACATATATAGACTATTTATTTAAACCTTATATTACGTCAGATTTCTTAAATTAAAAAAAAATATTTCAAATAAATGTGCTTAAATACTTCCATTTTTATTTTACTATGCATATTTTGTACCATAATTCCGATTAAATATGTTTATTTTTTATTCATTCATGTTTTAGTTTCTCTATATTTTGCTATAAATATATAGAAATTAAACTTTTAAAAAAATGTTCTTTTATGTTTTTTACCATACGATTTATTTTTATTTTGATAATGAGAATGCTGGTTTAAACCTGATAAAGGTAATTTATTCATTTTAGTTTAAAGTTTCGAAATGAAAATAACGCTTTAATTTTTTCCTTATCTTTATTTATACCATCCTGTCTTACCGTCATGTTTATTTCTTAAATTTTGGATTGATGTAAATAAAATACATGTATTTCTTCTCCTAAATTTTGTATTAAGCATTATTCAGTATTTTACATTAAAACATTATAATATTTAGATTGCTGGTAAAACTGTTTTGTGTATTTTGATAGTTAATGAAATTTTATGCAAATATAACTAATAAATGATCATATTTACTTAGAGATTATTTATACAGTTTTAATTGCAAAGATACTTTACTTAACCATAAATTGATTAAGATTCAGGAAACAGAAACAAGTTATGTGAGTTACTGCAATTTTTATCTTAGAAAAAACTGGCTTATCTACTACATAGAAATATAAACAAATAAACGGCTTTTATAATAAGAATTACTGTCTATTATGCATAAAAAAATTTTTACTATGATTGTCTCGTTAATGTTTTATTATAGAAAAATAAAGCAAATTTAAATTAATTTGATTTTTTGATTAGTTGCTGTATTTTGGTAAGCAAACTTAAAATAAAACCTCTTTGTAATTGAATAAACCTCCCTCTTTACAATTCTTTGCAAGATATTTTCCCGTTAATTATAAAAATTCCTACATAGAATTTGAAAGTCTTACTACATTGTAATAAAAAATTAAGCTCATTAAGTTAAAAAATTGAAATTATATTATCTCATCTAATTTTATATTTTAATTCACATCAGAATTTATGACTTAGAAAATTACTACTGAGTAATTGAAAAATTTACTTAGATCAGATATAAATTCTAAAAACAAATGTAAATAACAAAATGTCATGATTTTTATATTGCACTAAATACGTTTAAAAAAATTAAGAAGTATACAATTTTTACATAAAAACGGTTTGCAGATACAAAACTTAAGTTTCTTTACCTCTTACTAGTAATTAAAGCATTACAGAAAAAACAAACCTTGCAATTAATGAAATGTTGCAAAAATAATAAGAATTATTTTTCATACATATTTTTATTAATATTTAGGTGAATGCTTGTTTATAAAAGATAATAATTTAAAATAAAATTAATTTTATGGAATAATGTAAAAAATGTCATTGATCTAATAATATAGTTTTAATTAATTATTAATTTAGTTTTTATTCAATTTATTTATATAATTTTAAAATCTTTGTCATTATATTTCAATCCGATAGATGGAAAAACAAAAGAAATTGTAACAAGTACAAAATGTAATCGGTAAAATTCCTTTTTACTTTAAAAGTAACTGTACGCAGTACGTACTAAGTACAGGAGAATTAAAAAGATCTCATCCCTAGTCAGCTGTATGAAAAACAGATTCTTCCAGGAATAGGTTAGATGAGCTAATCTGATACATTTTAAACTAATAACATTTACGTTAAGATTAAAAAAATGTTATCAATAAAGAAACATAATTATATTTTTTTTAAGTAAATTCAAACGAAATATTTGAAAATTTTATATTTACTTACGGAATTTAAAAAATAAATATCAAGATTTAAATATTAAAAATAAATGTTTCATAAATATCATTGATTTCTTTTATTTTGGATGACCAGTCACTACCAAACATTGATTCATTATCAAAATTATTTTATCAAAAATATATGTATATAAAAAGAAGTTTAATAAAAATTATTAAATCTACAAAGATTTCTTGAAGTCTTAAACATTTTACATAATTTCAGTCGCTAGAAAATGAAATAAAGATTTAATAAAAAATTTCATTTGAAAATAATTTTGAAATTTAAGATCTTTATGAAGAACAACATAGTTTATTTTTTATTATAATTAAACTATCAAAATTTCAAAAACATGTTTAATTATTGCTTTATACACTAATTAATAAAATATAATGTAAAATATGGGAAAATAAAATATAATGTAAAATAAAGCTTGAATTTTTTTTAATAATAAATGGAAGAAATATTATATTAAGACTAATGTTATAAAATGTACGTTATACTACTGTATGTAGAATAAGCACACGTCCGAGGTTCTATAATCAGGCTAGGCAAAGTTGACTTAGCTTTGCAATGGGTCGATAAACTGAGTACAAAGCATGCTTGGAAACTGAACTCTGGGGGTTTGGCATTAGACTGACTACCTATATATGCATCGCACCCCAGAGCCTCTCGGTCATGAAAGCAAAGATTTGAACCGAAGGCCTTGTTCCACATGGGTTGTCATGACGGTTTTATTTCCTTTAAATAAAAAAATAGTTTGATAAAATTAGAATCTTATAAAATATGCGAGTAACTTGAAGTGGGTTTTTATAATAAATACACGAAAAAAAATACATTACTGAAGTTTTCAAATTTAAAAATACTATCTCAGACCAATAATTTTTTTATTTTACTTTTTAGTATATGAAATATTTTTGTTGTTTATCATTTTAATGAATGATAATTTTCAGTTTATCATTTTCAGACTTCCATTTTATTGAATTATTTAATGTACTTCAATTTGACAGCAAACTGTCAAATTGAATTAATTTGTTTCACTATGAAATATTTCCTTTTACTATTACATAACCTTCAATATCACATATCAACAATGTTTATAGGTACACTATCAAATGTAAATGTATCACAGAAAATACTCTTAAAGATATTTTTTATCTATTTTTCTATCTATGTGAAAAATAGAATATTATTATTTTTGTAGAAATTTTCTTCAATAATTTGTAATATATTCCATATACAAATTCACATATTGTGGAATGACTGCTAGTGTTTTATTATTAATAGATTTTTAGAAGTCTATAAATTATCTTAAGTTAATAATTTAGCTAACATTTTATAATTAATCGGTCAGATATCTTTGCAAACCTTTTTTTTTTTTTTTTTTTTCCAAAAATGTGTGCTTAATTTAGTAACTTATATTAAGGTTTTGTATCAAAATGAAATGCGACATAACTCTGTGTGATTCGGGAAAACATATTGTAAAACCACATCAAAGGAAGTGATCGCCAAACATATAAAGCCTCTGAGCTACTGTCCGTTACTTATAAGGGTTTTCTAATTGTATAATTTCTTATGAAAACATGGCTGCATTCATTTAATGCAAGATAAACAAACACATGTTTCTGTGAATGACATGAAGCTATTGTTAGTCTCAAAGAAGTAAAGAGTCTTGAGAGCTTCTGGAAGAGTTAGTTCATTGATATTTCCATTGGAGTGGATTCGAAAATTTTACCAGGTGGTGTTGTCTCTCAGACGAGCCGATGTTGACTATCGTCCGAATAATGTTCCTTTTTTTTAAGCCTTGAGGTTAGTCTTTAAATATCGTTTCAATTCTATCATTCCGTTGTGTTAAGGGAATCTTGTGGGAAAAATGAAATATTATCTTATATAATAAAACGTCTTAAATTTAATCTCAGATTCAAATAATTTTCAATGTTTTATAAAAACAGATTTTTAAATAAATTTTTTAATTTAAATTCGCTTTGCTTTAAAATACATCTGTGAAGTGTTTTTATTAATGACTTCAAGTGTACGAAGGTTTAAAGATCTGTAAATTAATAGTACATAATCTTGAATGAGCTCGACACATTCCTGCATAAAATTAGCATAATATTATAACAATAGAATTCTAGATCCGAAAAAGTTTTGTGTTTCAACAAAAATTTCTTCGGCACTAAAATCTATTAATCTTTAATGATGTTCCAATGACCCGACAATTCAAGCATTCAAATTTTTTTTAAATATTTTGTAGAGCGAATCCTATGTTAATGTAATCCAGTGGTTTTTCACCAATCTATGAGCGATTGATATTTTGTACTCCAAAAAGATACAAAATGAATCCTTTTCTACTTAATTGGGTAGAGAAGTTCTCTTTCAAACACTCCATCCCCGATTTATAACGATTTTCACTCTTTTTTTGACGTGTTTATGGCACAAAGTAAATCTGATGTGCTCTGATTGGTTTAAATCATCACGTATCTCAATGCTTTCGGGTTTAGTTTAGCTAAAAGTGGAGGAGTTTCTAAATTTTCAATTTGAATTTAATGGTTAAAAAAAATAAATATCCAGTATTTATAATTCACTTGACCATAGTTTTTACATATATGACGTTATTGAGTGACATGCAAATTCTAATCACTATTTTCAGTTAAAATCTAGTATTAAAATTTTTTTGGTTTTAAAGTTGATTTTAAAATAGTGAAAGGTAATTATTCATTAAATTAATATTACTTGGTAATAAGCTTAAGAAAATTTTATTTTTTTTTTTAAAATCAATTTTAAATTTTTTTTTCTGTTAAAACTAAATTCTTATTAACTTAATAGTAAATTTGTAATTCATTTAAAATTTACTAAATTTTAAATCTGAATTTAATAGTATAAAATATAAATATGCAGTATTCATTCATTTGACCATAAATAGTTTTTACATGTGTGATGTTATTGAATAAACACATATGTGTATGTGTATGTATTTTTCTTTCAGATATAATGATTACAATTTGAAATGCCTAGTGAAATTCATTGAGAAAAAAATACTCGAACTTATAGAGAAAATTGTCTAAAATTAAATAACATTCTGTGATGAAAAATAGACCATCCATTGTTCTGTATCAAAGCTAAGCTTTTATATCAACATTATTTTCTAAAAAGGCCACAATGACTTAAGAGCACACCGAAATTTACATTCCTTACATAATTTGTATATCTGGATTTTTAATGGTAGAATGTGAAAAATGCTGAGCATGCATTTCCATGTTTTTTTATTGCATGTGAATAATATGTTTTAAATTACTTTAATGCCCAAAAATTTAGCTGATATTTTATAGAGAGAGTCTTTAAAATAAAAATGGAAGTAAGATCTTAATGTTATTTGTATAATGATTCAATGATCAAAAAGAAAGTAATTAAAATCTATATTTTTCAATATATGCAGCATTACTTATGTCTTTTATTATATTGTAGTTTTCAATGTTGTATTTTAAAAAATTATTTTATTTGTAAAGTATTTGAATATTAGTGTATGCGACACAAAATCATATTGTTTAAATTTTTTTGTTGTAATTTTTAAAAAATATTATTTATTTATTAAATAATTATCACATTTTCAGTTAAAGTTCATTGATTTAAAGATGCTTTAACTTTAGAAATAAATTTATGTATGCATGCATATATTTTTATTTAATGCTTAATAATCCATTTTGTAAAATATGATAGGGGCTATAACTGTTTCATAACAAATAAAAAATCCAAAATTGTTTTGTATTTGTTTCATTGTATATCAATAATTTATCATTTTTGCCACATTATAAAAAATTTCAAACACTGCTAGATAATCATTAATTTACTAAATTCAGTTACTAAATATTAATTAATTAATCAATGAGAATGCCATTTTTCTAACAAATTACTCTTGCTTTAAAATGCAATTAAAGATTCGATTAATTTAATATAAATAATTATTCTCTTTATTATAGATAGATTTTTAAAATTGTATATTTAGTATCCAGAAGCTGACTGTTTTCTTAGTAAATGTCCTGCATAATAAGGTCCTAGAATATTACATATGTTCAAAAACCTCTCGTATAACATGGAATAAATATGTGAGAATTGAGGATGGAATATTTTTAAGGCTTAATATAATTTTAATACAGAATATAAATACATAGATATCATATTCTTTGCAGAAAAATAAGGCTGTATTAAAAATTGAACAAATGTTCTTTGTATAATCTTGCATTTTATTTTTAATGTCACTCTTATTTTCAGTTTAAACTAAATTTCGACACATTCTTATAAAGAATTTTTAAAATGTATCGTAAAACAAGATTTATTTACAAAAACATAGGTCAGTTTTGTTCAACAGAATAATCTGTAAATATTTGTGTCTTAATCCATTAATAACTTCAAAAAAGCATTATTATCATTATTTAAAAATACATTTTTAGCTATACTTTAAACAAAGGATTTTTTCAAAAGCACTTAAATAATATTTAATTATATGAAATATTTATGTATTTTTTAAATTGTGCACAGTTTGTTGTATTAATAATGTTTGTAATAGTTAATTTTGTAATTATGGGACCAATAATAAAATAAACTGATAAAATAAGTAGTGTGGCATTTTTTTTTTTTTTTTTTTTTTTTTTTTTTTTGTGAGTGCTACACTCACTTATAAAACTAAATATATATAAGTAATGAAATAAATGGCTGAACAAATTGCTTAATATTGTAATTTAAAAACCACTATAATTATCCAAATCAATCAAAATATCATATTCACCTGTACTGCTATACTTTGACTGAAAAAACCGTATCTTTATATTGTAGTTTTCCAAAAAAAAAAAAGTTAAATTAATGAATTTAATACCTAATTTCTGCTCTAAATTATCAATATAAAAAAATCAGCAATACTTCAACAAAAGATTGAAATTACTATTTATTAATCTATTTTACCCCGTTAGACGATATGTTGTTACTCCTCTTAAAAGGAGAGTGGTTTACCCACATCTTTCAAAAGAGTGAATTTCTATCTTAAAGATTGGTTGAGTTTTCTGACAATGAAAGAGTGATAACTACTCGATTATTTTAAAAGTGTGCGTAAAATTACAAAATAAACATTTTTGTTTATTTCAAGCTTAAAGTAATTTTGATTGCATCAATATTTCGATATGAATTTTCAATATTGAAATTGAAATCAAACTCATTCTTATTTCTGAAAATTTGTCTCTCTACACAACGCCACTTATAAACTGTTTTGCGCGTTATCTTTTTCAATTATATTATATACTTAACGTTACCATTTTTTTTGACATTGGTTTATTTAGGTTAATTAACAGGTAGTCAATAAAAAACGACTTTTTTAAAGTTATTTATTCAGAAAAAGTCAGTTAGCTTAAAAGTTACGAATTAAAAATATATATACACCCGAAACGTTCAGTTATATTTATATTTATCAGAGGAACAAATTTGCTTTAATATAACTGGTGATGATTTTAAGTAAGAATGAAACTCTTGGCGCGTTTTTCTTACATTCACCTTAATTATCAACATCACCTTTAGAACTGAAATTTGTAACTGGGTCTTGTCAGATTTCCACAATTTGTTCATCATATAAAATACTCTTTCTAGTGGAGCATTTGCAGCACAAAAAAGTTTTTAGTAACAGGGGACATTTTTCAATACTCAAAAAGCAGCTTTTTAATGGCATTTTCGAGGCAGTCATAAGAGCAAGCCATCTTGTTTTGCTATAGGCGAGCATTTGTTGATATACCGTTTCAGTTTCGGAGCAAAACTCCTTTAGAGCTTCAACTCGAATCGTGTAAATATAAAAAAATGAATATATTTTCACAATAATACTTTCGTAATCTAAGGGTAGCCTGTCTGCAGCACAATTTATTGCATTGTGAATTAAATGGGCTCCACATCCAATACCTATCAATGGCTTTTTCAGTGATGATTTTAATTTCGTTAACACATTGTTAGTTCCTCGCCTAGCCACACCTCCGTAATTGATATTGTCTCAGCAAAATGCCACGACTTTTGCTGTCAAATTATTATCTGTCAAAACTTGGTTTAAATAATCGACAATGATGTCAGAAGTCTCACCTGGTTGTTCTTGGAGATCTCAAATTTTTACTTGCACACCTACGTAAGGTTGAAAAAAGCGCACTAGAATAAGGTATATTTTCTTGTTACCTTGGTTTGAAGCGTCGTTTAGTATTGTAATACAATTGGACTTATCAAGATCATCTTTTAATTCTTTCATTGCTATAGGCGTCAAAACATTTACTACAATAGCTTATGCTTTCGTACGCGCGCATGTAAATTTGGGATCAAAACATGATTGAATTAATTTAGATGCACAATCATTAGAGCGAAAACTGTAGTTTTCTTGCATCGTGTAATAAGCGCAGATGCCTTCTGCCGCTGCGATATCCAAATCCTTTAAAATTGGTTCGTCCGATTTCTTTAAAGAAATTAACATCAAAGAACTCGAAGTGGCGACATGATCGGATTTTTTATGTTTTTCAGACTTTAAATGCTGTTCAATATCACTGGCACTACCATGGGAAACGCTAAATTCTGAGCACTTTTCACATCTGACATCAGAGGGAGTATTTATTATCTTGATAAACGAATATTTTGCTTGTAAGTTAACATTGAACATACACTTTGCGTTACGGCATTTTAACTTATGATTCCAAAACAAAAGAAGTTTAAGTTATTTACTAGGTACACGAGTATCAAACAACAACAAAACAAATATCGAGAAGAACGAAACATACGTTCGTCGGCAGACCACCCCGTAGAGCAAAACCAAGCTGAAAGAACAGAACTGTGCATGCTCAGGAGAAAAATTGGTGACTTACGAATCTTATCTTTGTACCATATTTGGCAGCTTTCGGCGTTACTTTTAGTTATAAAATATTTTATAATTTAGCACTTTTTCTTCGCATCAAAGGTTTTGTTTTAGAAAAGAAGGGGGGGTGGAGAGTGGGGGGTGAGTGAAGGTCCCGTTCAAAACGGGACGTTCCCTCACCTCACGTTAGTTCTAAAAAGGGGCGGTCCCGTTCAAAACAGGACGTCTGGCCGCAATATATATACTACGATTTTGAAATAAGACTAACTATGTACAAAAAATTTAAGGAATATAATTTTAAAAAAATGCAATTTTACTATACACATACACATATATATATTACTCATAAAATAAAATGTCTAATAATAAGAATGATAACAAGTTTATCAGGATTAATGAGTTTTTACCTCTACAAACATATAGACATTTTATTTTACTTTGAACTTATTTCATGGAAGAAAACAAAAAATACTATACATAATAAGCTATGATTAATAATACTATCATACCAAAATACTGCGTACGATAAGAAATTAAATATATTTTAAATTTGAAAAATTATATATATCGTTGAAAAACAATTGGGTTTGTAGTAAAAATTCAGCCGAAAAGTATAAAAGCACTTCATTAACAAAACGAATGATAACAATACACTACAACACAATACAATACAGATGAAACGTTTAAAATGAATGATTTAAATGAATCATTTTATTCTCACGAAATTAAATTAAGAAGAATCTGCGCAACGCAAATGACATTACTTTTGACAAAAAAAAAAAGTAATAAAATATCAAAAAATGAATAGATATCATGTAGCACTTAAGGTGATATAAAATATGTAACTGAGGTTATAGTATCTATGTTTGAGAGAAAATGCTTGAAATTGAAATTATTATATTGAACACGATAAACAAGCTCGATTACTTTTTCCGGTGGAAACTTTTATAATGTTCTATGAAGTTAAATTTTTTGATTTTGATAATTTTTAATTTTCTTTCTTTCATTTTTCTCATTGTACGTTCCAAAAAATTAAAAACAGGGAATATATAATTACTACTTTTCATCTAGTAGAAATGCTGTATTAAAGTAATAGCTTCGGAGCAAATAAGAGTAACGGGAAAAATTATTAACTGATGTTCAAGAATATCAGAAAGGAAATTGAAAATCAATTAGATATGCTCATTGTCACTTGAGTGACTCGTCTAGAAATAGTGTGATTAAACGACTTTCTGTTATAACTACAACAATAATTAAATCATAAATCCCCTGTTTTAAAGTAATAAGTTTAAACTTATTTTTCTAAAATAAAATTAACTTTATGAAATTAATAAAGTTTTTACACATATTCCTTAGAATTGAAAAGAAAAATTAATGAGAGTTAAAAATTATTATAAAATAAATTTTATATGTCATTAATATATTTAAAATGTTTATAAGGAATAGAAAAATCCACTTTATTGCATTGTTTTATATAATGAATAATTTGCCAACGAAGAGAAATATCAAAAATTGAACTGAAATCACCAATGCGGTTTTGTAGCATTCACTTTATAATTTAAGAAATATGTTTTCGTGTATTGAAGAAAATGAGTGGTGTTGAGTTTTTTTTTTACTTGTTCCACAAGAATTATTTGCATGTTTATTTTGAGGACTCGTTCCTATGAAATCACCAACTTGCGGCTTTTTAATAATAAACAATAAAAATATCTTTTTAAATGTTATAAAAAGTATTAATTTCCAAATCATAAAAGGTTGAACGACAGGGCCATGAAAAAAATTTAACCAAATTAAATTTTAGAAAATATAAACTGCTACCCTTTTATCAAAAAATAGTAAAGTTAAAAACAGATATAATAAATATCCCAAATCATGCGTTTGAAAATCATGAAACAGTATTTTGTTAAAGAAAATGGCAAAAAGAAATGTAATATATTTAACTTCTCCTTTCTGCTTATTAAACAGTGTATCGATGGAAAATTTTTCCGAAAAAGTAAAAGATTTGGAGAAAAAAATACAAATAAAATGTTCAACATTTTTTAAATTTTGAGATAATTTTTTCTTACTCTTTTTATACTTACTCTTTTAGGGAAGATATAAATAAAAAATATTCTTTTAGTTTAGCTTAATTACTTGTCTGCAAGTTTGCGCTATTAATAGCACATGTTACCATTCATGACTCTACATGTTTTTGTACCAATAGGCAGCAACAGAACTCATTAGTAATACCTAAAAAACACGTTATTCCTCTCCTAACGGCTGATAAGTCAAACCATTCATATAGTTAATAAAAAAACTATATTAGCTTAAATGAAATTTTTTTTTATGTATTGTTGATAGTGTGTGTAAGTAGCATGTGTCAATATCAATTTTTAAAGTCTTTAATAATTCAAATAACCATTTAACCTTTTTTATTTTTTTATGGAATGACAAATCATTTGATATATTCCTTTAACATTGCAACAATTTCTCAACTTTTAAACCATGGATTCCCAAACATTTTTTTCTCGTGGACCACTTTCAAAGTTTCATTATCTTCGGTAGACTCCCTGCTGCTACATTTTTCCTGTATTCCCAAAACTCCTAAAAGATATCCTAAATTTGGGGTGTTAAAAAAAAAAAAAGCACATTTTCTTTTTCGTCTCTTGTTTTTTAAAATACTTGTGGTTATACAAAATTATAAACATTTATTATCTTACATTTATTATAACCACATTTATATCAGTTCCTCGTTGGCGCTGAGCACAAGTGGCTCATCTTGTAATACTACTTCGCCTCTTCCGTTTCATCAAATGGTGTTATGATCAATGGTGGTATTTCCATCGTCAGATTATCTTCAAATCTATTTTTGAAGTCATCATGCTGGGTATTTAAATGTTGAACGTTAGATTGAATATTCTCATCAAGACATTCTATCTGTGACAGGTGCGGAAACTAAGAAAAATTTTCGCGGACCCTCATGTGGTTTAATATGAACCTTGGGGGCCCACCTGGATCACTTTGGGAATCTATGATTTCAACCTTTTTAAGAGATATAATTTTTTGTCTTTATGTTCAACAGAAAGTCAAATATCTGAAAACTTCCTATTTTGAGTATCTTAAACACGGGTACTTATTAATTCATTAAAATCTGTAATCTCAAAAAAGGTTACGGATAAAATCTTGAACAATTGCACTCAAATTCTTGAAAGGTAAAACTATTTATGTATCCTTTGAAAGAAAAAAACATTGTGATATATCAAATTATTGACAGATTTGAAAATAGGAATGTTTTTTTTTTATTCCATTCAAATACGAAATAAAAATTCAGAATTATAATTTAAGATTAAAAACTATTATGGATAAAAAAAGTAAAATCGAGGACAAAGGCTGATTTTACATTGTTCTACAGTACAGCATAAGTTAATGGAGATTATTTAAATTTACTATATGCCTATTTAATAAGATAAATACCAAATTTTACTTGAATGTTCTCCACTTTTTAGTTGAAAAGCTACCAATATCAGGGAAGATTGATTATATCACCTGAAGTGTTTTTGAAAAATTTGAGTACATTAATATTTTCTAATGACTTTTCACAAATATGAATCTTTTACTGATATTATGGAATTTTTATCCATTAAATTTTTTTTTTTTAGCTAATTTGCATTTTGTTTTGAAAATCAGGAAATAAATAAATTCCCTAATATCTTTTTTATAAAAAAAAATTAAAATCAGTTTTACGCAACTTAAAAATCAATTATCCTAAACTTTTATTTTAGAAAATACTAATTTTACTTAATTTTACTCTATAATTAAAACAAAATAATACCCCCTTTCATAGACTTATTTCTTAAAACCGAAGTTTGTTCGAAGACTGATTAAAGCAAATGTTGTATATGTAAAAATACAGAAGAAAACTGATTTTCTTAAGAAATCATAAGCACTAAATTTACTTTCAACTTAGACGACATATAAAATTAATATTTTACACAAGCATATTTCATTTTAAGTATGTATAATAAATTTTAAATTACAGTAACAATATCTACAGTCTTTATTTATTCCAAACTAAACAAAATATTATACATTTTTACAAACATATTTTACATTTTGGTAACAAAATAACTCATTGCAAAACAAAGAATACTTATTCTTCTGTATTTAACAAAAATAAATGCAAAAACAAAAAATTCCAGCCAATAACAGTTTAAATGCTTTAGTTGAAATTGTCGCAAGTATAAAAAAAAGCTCCCTTGAATATTTAATATATTATAAGATACAAATGACAGAATAAGCCATTAAAAATATGACTGAAAGTAACTTATATGTTTTTATCTGCAAATTCAAAAAGAAGTTTCATATTTTTCTTATCTAACTTAGATAATATATTATGTTCATGAATAAATGTTCTTGCTAAATCAACAGCTCTTTTATGTTGCATTTCAGGATTTAAAGTTCTATTTTTCTGCAATATTTTAGTTTTTAAAAACTGAACTATTTTGTCAAATTCTTCAAAACTGCACACAGAAGAATCTGGAATTAAAAAAGCATATTTAATTGCATAATTATTAAAAATATAAGAAAAAGTATTATGATACTACAATATATATATATATATATATATATATATATAATATATATATATATATATATATATATATATATATATATATATATATATATATATATATATATATGGGTGTGTGTATGTT
This sequence comes from Latrodectus elegans, assembly GCA_030067965.1. NCBI lineage: Eukaryota > Metazoa > Arthropoda > Arachnida > Araneae > Theridiidae > Latrodectus > Latrodectus elegans. The sequence continues at coordinate 23,155,481 of CM057815.1, read as the reverse complement.
GAAAATTTAGATATTTGTTTGTATGTTGCACAAAATGTGTATTATTAGAAAAAGTTTCAAAACAATCATGCAAAAGGATTTGCTTTGGACTGCAATTGTATACCAAAATAAAAGAATTAATTATTGTTAATCATATATGTATTTATGACTTATTTTTAATCAAGGAAATTTAATTTTATAATGTATATTACCCAATATATACATTTGTGGTAATAAAAAATATAATTCTTCACTGTTTACAATAAATCAAAAACTTCACCTGTGACTAGTTCATGAGCTAGTTATATAAAGAATTATTTAATCTTTTATAATTTTCACCATGGCAATTTATTAAATGAAATAAGAACCACTATCACATATTTAATTTTTCATTTTGTTAAATTTAAAAAATAGCTAACTTTACATTAAATATATTCTAAACAAGGTAAAATGTTATTGATATTAAAAAGAAGAATTTATTGTAATTTTAACAATGCAGCAAACATTGAAAATGGTTGAAATTAGAGGAGCAAACTTTTTACAGTAGATTAGACAATCACACAGATGACTCAAGACAGTTGTTTCTAGCAAAAATTGTATCTAATTAAACTTTAGGAGTAAATATCAAAGATTGCACATCTACATTGTGTAATCTAATAATTTTCAATATGCGTTCTAACAATAACAAAATCTGTAGAATGTATTTGCATCATTATAATAATTTAATATCAGTAGCAAACAGAAGAATCTTAAATGTTTCAGTTAACTAAAAGTGTAAAAATATCCAACTGCTAATTTTAAATATTCAAGTTAAAACATTATTCTGAAAAGCTAAATTCAGTCAACAAAAATATTCTACCCCTTTGAAATTTTCAACCACGTGAAAATACAGAATTGATAAATTCACAATGAAAATTACTTTTGTTAAGAAATTTTTAAATAAATACTCAAGATTGAAAAACAATATACAATTATTTTATCACTCAATTAGGACTAAAATTTATGGTGAATATCTGGGATATCCAAAAAGATTCCAAAGCCAACAAATATTCAGCTGCTAAGGAAAAATAACTCAATACTTTTAAAGAAAGTGAAAATCAAAGCATTTAATGCTTATGCACTGGGTACAAACTTGAAGACATTAAATATAACCAGATCCTTCTCAGAATAAAATCTCTAGAAGTAGGTATTTTGAAGAATATTTCAATCACTTTGGCTAGAAAAAATGCCATATGCTGTGTAACACATCTTAGTAGTTTGCAATGAGACTCTGCATACATTGGATTGCCAATAAAATTTTAGAGATAAACTCTGAATAGGAATTAGCAGTTGTGGCCAAGAGAACAATGATAGAAGAATTATGTAACAAAACTTACTCGTTAAAGCAGCAAAATGTCAGCATAACTGCCCAAAATCTTGCACTTTAATAAAAACTTCAAGAGCCACTCAAGCTCAAGAAAGATTTGGTAAAAATAGTAAACATTGTAATTAACACTTCAAATTTGGCAACAAAGAATACACTAAAAATGAAAACAATCTTTTGAGTAAAAAAAAGTCAAGAAATGAAAGTAAACCTGAGCATGACATAGACTCCATGGCCAGGTTTGCTGCAAGGAATTACATTTGTCACAAATTCTGATAGCATTCATCAACAAGAAATCAATATTTTGATTTTTAATAGACAGAGAGCAGATGTGTCCTTGATTCTAGTGGGAACTACTTCTTGCTCTTATACACTATCACTGATCCAGAGATTCAAATATAAAGTATAAGAACTAAAAATCTTGAATTGGTATTCAAATGACAGGCCATTCACCATCGCCAAAGTTAATAGGAGTAACACTGTAGTTGACGTTTTTCAAACGATTTCACCTACTTTTATTGATATAAACTTTTAAATTAAAATGATTGGGTGTGGAAAATCTAAGAATGGAAAACTGCAAAACCCTACATTGTACAATTTGCACACATAAAATATTTTATGCATTTTCCTTTTATGAAGCATTGTTTCTGTACAAACTATGCACTATCTCTGGTTCTTTTCACCCTTATTGCTCGTGTTAAAGGTAGAAAACTGCCTACTAGAATATCGAATAGCTGCTACTACAGATATGACTGTAAAGTGTTTCTCTTCTTGATAATTTTTTATATTTCTCAAACATTTTTAGAAGCTATTAGGAATGTGAATACTCATATCACTTGAAAAGTTAAGAAGTTGAATTCTATTTGTTTACATCCGAATTCTTTCCCCTCCCTAACAATAGTTGACAATCAAAATGAGACACAGACAGAATAGGAATAAACTGATGGTTAGGAAACTAAAATTACATTTATTTCAAATGTGGTGGACAAAGGGAGTCACCTAGTGTTTATCATAAATTGTTTATGGTTAAGAAGCACATATCAACCAGCTGCCCATGACGCCAGATTTTTTTAAATGAATGTATATGTCAAGCCGTCAGAGACGTTAAAAAGGGACTCATATATGATTTGTCCATTACACAGAACTTAAGGTGCAGTTGTATTTTTGATATACACCTTATCAGATTCTATATAACAGTCTTAAATCAAAGGATGTTAAATTATTTAAATCATTAAAATTTAACTAAGCCAGATTTACATCACCACAAGAAAGCATGGTGAAGCATTACATAACAAACAGATAAAATATCCTACTGCTAATTTTAAATATTTAAGTTAAAACATTATTCTGAAATGCTAAATTCGATCAACAAAAATATTCTACCTTTAAAATTTTCAACCATGTGAAAATGATGAAAAATGATGAATTCACAATGAAAATAACTTTTGTTAAGAAATTTTTAAATAAATATTCAAGATTGAAAAAACAATATAGAGTTATTTGATCACTCAATTAGAGCTAAAATTTATGGTGAATATCTGGGGTATCCAGATTCCAAAGCCAACATTCAGCTGCTAAGGAAAGATTACTCAATACTTTAAAAGAAAGTGAAAATCAAAACATTTAATGCTTATGCACTGGGTACAAACTTGATGACATTAAATATAACTAGCTCCTTCTCAGAATAAAATCTCTGGAAGTAGGTATTTTGAAGAATATTTCAATCACTTTGGCTAGAAAAAATGCCATATGCTGTGTAACACATCTTAATAGTTTGCAATGAGACTCTGCATACATTAGAAGCAATTGCCAATAAAACAATGATAGAAGAATTATGTAACAAAACTTACTCATTAAAGCAGCAAACTGTCAGCATAACTGCCCAAAATTCTAGACCAAGTTTGCACTTTAATAAAAACTTCAAGAGCCACTCAAGCTCAAGAAATATTTGGTAAAAATGGTAAATATTGTTATTAACACTTCAAATTTGGCAACAAAGATTACACTAAAAATGTAAACAACCTTGTGAGTATAAAAGTTCAGAAATGCAAGCAAACCTGGCCATTACATACACTCCATGGCCAGGTTTGCTGCAAGGAATTACATTTGTCACAAATTCTGATAGCATTCATCAACAAGAAATCAATACTTTGATTTTTAATAGACAGAGAGCAGATGTGTCCTTGATTCTAGTGGGAACTACTTCTTGCTCTTATACACTATCACTGATCCAGAGATTCAAATATAAAATATAAGAACTAAAAATCTTGGGATTCAAATGAGAGGCCATTCACCATCGCCAAAGTTAATAGGAGTAACACTGTAGTTGATGTTTTCCAAGCGATTTCACCTACTTATTGATATTTATAAAAGAAAATTGGTTGTTGTCATTACTCAATTATCAATTAAACTTTTCACCATCGCATGTCTTTTTTTTACGATGCTCCCTGAGGATGACGCGGACCAGGAAGGAATTGTGCTACAGGATGGGAGGTTCGCACTGTTAAGCATAACTTTAAAAAAATTCACAAATCATAAAAATTAAGTTTTAATGTTGTAATTTTTATGACAGCTTTAGATTATCACACAAGTTGCGATTTACATTAATGCTAGAATATAATAACATTTTTTATTTAATTTACAGGAAAATATGTAAAGCAGTAATACTTGAATTAAGAAATAATTACCAAAAGTGCTATTCAATTTTTTCCGACATTTTTAATTGACAAAATAAATAATAAACTTTTAAATGAAAACGATTAATTGTTGAAAATCTTGAAGAATGGAAAAAGGCAAAGCCCTACATTGTACAATTTGCAAGCATAAAATATTTTATGAATTTTTTTTTTTAGAAGCACTGTTTCTGTACAAACTATGCACTATCTCTGTTTTTTTTTCAGCCTTTTTGTTTGTTTTAAGGGTAGAAAACTGCCTAATAGACAATCGAATAGCTGCTAGTACAGATATGACTGTCAACTGTTTCTCTTCTCGATAATTTTTAGATTTCTCAATCATTTTTCAACTGGATTAATTTTAAGTTGGAGGATTTGCATTTTAGTGACATGTTTTTTGTCTAAAAGAACGTTAAAGTTTAATACTGCTACACCTATAACTCCCCCCCCCCAAAAAAAAAATTTTTAGTACCAGATGACAAATTTTTAAAAACATGAATAGTGTATCATACTACTGACTCCAATGTATACACTACCTATGTTTTTATTACAACCAATGATACATTTAGGCTTAAAAATGCCCTCACCAGAAATTTTATCCTTTTCTTTTACCAGATTTAGTAATTTCTGGCTGATGTATGCTTGTTGGCACAAACAGTTTTCTTTTTTTGGTGAATGCAATGATTTTCATGTTGTCTAGTTGTATCACATCCAATTCAGCTCTTTTTAGTTTCTTTTGTGGAAAGTTTTTGGATATTATTTTCCTTGTTTTCAAATTTATTCCACAAATACTCATTTTTAGGAAACACATATAATCCATAATATGTAGAGAATTGAGCAGGTGGTCCAAATATAAGTTATACCTTTCCTTTATGCATAGGAACCCTCACTACCTACCATTTATGTGTCTTTACTGCAGTAAACGAAAAAATTCCATACACAACTGGAAACATATTTGCACATAAATTTTATATTTTTATCCTGTAATGTGATCTTTTTGATGGAACATATTGATGAAAGCCAAGTTGTTCTTTCCGGGCAAAAAGGAATTCATCAATACAAGTATTTTCCTTGGGTATGCAGTTTATTTTAAATTTATTCAGATATTCTATGATTTGTCCTAGTTTTCTCAATTTTTAGCACTTTTGTCTGAAGTGAAATGTAAAAATTTTTAAATGTTAAGAAATAAATATCAAGACATAATTTTGTTAAAAAGTAGAGCAGCAAATACCTCACTTGTAGTAAACATTATCAGGTTAGGTTTCTTGATAATGCCCAACAAAAATATTATAGCAAAAAACACTTTCCTGCTCTAAATAGTTATATCTGAAAATCTGTCTGACTTAGAAGTTGATAGAGCACTTCTTACAGAATTTTGAGCAAAACTATTTCTTCAGTAATCAAATTTGACAAATCATCAGCAAAGAAAAGATTAAAGAAATTAATTTTCTTTTCCGCATCCACTGCAGGATTTGTTCCCTGCATTCCAAAAAGTATATGAGGATGTAATTTGACAAGCTATCTAGTTCACAATAAAGCATCTTGAGCAGGACTTTTATGAGAAATGGAAGGCTGTCACTCAATAAACTAAAAATATGACAAAATATCTATGTCAGAACAGCTAAAATCATCACTTTCTAACACATTAGAAAATGAATCATCACCTTTGTCTATGTCACTAAATGGTTAATTTATCATATGAGTATGTTTCTCCCCTGATAAATAATTATTCCTCGATATAATAATCTAGAGTCAAGTTTTTATGAAATAAAAAATATACAATACATACAAAAGCAATAAAAACTGAAACAGAACTGATACCAAAACCATAAAAATTCCCACTCAGTCGCAAAAAAGGGAGGGGAGCTATTAGAAATGTGAATACTCATATCACTTGAAAAGTTAAGAAGTTGAATTCTATTTGTTTACATCCCAATTCTTTCCTTTCTCTAACAATAGTTGATGATCAAAATGAGACACAGGTAGAATATGAATAAACTGATGGTTAGGAAACTAAAATTACATTTATTTCAAATGTGGTGGACAAAGGGAGTCACCTAGTGTTTATTATAAATTGTTTATGGTTAAAAAGCACATATCAACCAGCTGCCCATGAAGCCAGATTTTTTAAAATGAATGGATATGTCCAGCCGTCAGAGACGTTCAAACGGGACACATATATGATTTGTCCATCACACAGAAGTTAAGCTGCAGTTGTATTTTTGATATAAACGATATCAGATTCTATATAACAGTCTTAAATCAAAGGATGATAAATAATTAAAATCATTCAAATTTAACTATGACAGATTTTTATCACCACAGGAAAGCATGGTTAAGCATTACATAACAAACAGATGCCTGAGTATTTTTGAGCATGTCCATATGATTTTGAAAAACATGCCTTAGCCAAACAAGAATTTCAGTTCATGTTAGATAAATGTATCATTTGGCCATAAAAGTTGCAGCAGGCTAATCACCCAAATTCAATTATAATAAGGAATATGGTTAGCCAAAAATTAAATGATCAAACAGTATCTGATCATTAGACGATTCCTAGAATTTAGAACTTTCATCTTATTTTGCCAGAGTAGCTTGATCTTGAAAAGCCTTTACTATCAGATAGTAATTGCTGAAGAGGATAAGCCAGAAACAGACACAGTTACCCCTTTAGAGTGATGTTATGAGTTTGGGAATCAAAAAATGAACCTGTTACTTTACAGCAACTTTACCAGTTACAATACATTTTTATTAATGCAATTTTCTTTGATTCCAATTTGCAATTTCCATAATTAGACAATATTGCAAATAGAGTTTATAAGATTAAATAAATATGATGTTTGATTTGATGTATGAAAAAGTATATCAAGAGTAGATTAAATTAAAGTCATAGATCCTTATTACTGTGTGCTAAAAGATTACATTGACTGCCTAGCAAAGTTTTATATTATCCTAGATTATACACTGGTAATGATTATACAAGATTTCCACACATTCTTGGGTATAATAAATTTCTATATGTATTGAAAAATGCAGCTTAAATAGATTGTATAACATTAGTAAAAAAGACTTAAGATAGTATTATATGATCATATTCATATATTTAATATTAATCCAATGCCTCTTTGAAAAACATTGAGGTTTGTGACAATCTAACATGATACATGAAGACAATGTTAAAAACAAACACATATCATCAAATAGTATGGGATTCAACTTTAAATTCAAAACAAAACTACAAAGTGACTATAATAAGCATACAAATTCTAGAATTTAATAGCATAGCTTACTAAGACAATGTAAAATATAAATGCATTAAATTTTAACGATTTATTATAATATTCTTATATATTAAGCTAACGATATTAAGATATTCTTATTTAATATTACAAGATTGAACTTATTAAAAGATAAAGAGTGTTTCATATAACACAATATATATATATAATTCTTAATATTTTCATCAAAATGGGGACATTTAATAGTTACAGTTTGGTTTATCTATTACAGACAAAAAGTCCTTAAAAATCACTTTGGTATTTTTTAAATTTAAATAAATAATAAAATAAAGTGGAGAGAATTAGAAATAGTATATACATATTATTTGGTTCACTATGCAGTAATCATAAGCATTTTACGAAATAAAATAATACATCCATTTTTTCATTCTACTTAAATGGCAAAAAATATTTTCCTCAAAAATATGAATGCACATTTTACCCCCAAAAAATCATAATGAATATACTTACTGGAGTTAGATATTACTTTGTTTTCTGATCTTGCAAGTTTAATTTTTGATAAGTTTTGAGTTGGTGCAGGAGCTGGTTTTTTTGAACTAGTAGTAATAACACGCGATTTATCATTCACAACAATAGAAAGTTTACCATTTTTTGGCAATGAAAATTTCTTTTTTGAAGTAAATTCAGAGTTTCTTAGTTTGACTTTTGAAGTTTGCAGAGGCTTAGTTTTTGAGGCAATTTTAATTTTATTCAGGAACATTTTCTTTTTACAAGAAAGCTTAGCATTTTTAATGTTCTGTGATGAACTCTTTTGTTGATCAATAGGCGTAGTAGATGGTTTTTCTGCTATTACTGTCTGAAACTTATCATTTACCATCCCAGGAGAGTTAACTTTCATAATTTTATCATGTTCATTAAAAATGGATTTTTTACATTCAGCTGCAACATTGCTTTCTAATTTGGCATTCATTGCCTTATTTTCCTGAATATTTATTAATTTTGCTGTAATTGCTGATTTACTATGCATTTTAAACGAAGTTTGTGAAACTTCTTGATTTTTTAATGTATTAATTTCGCTTATCGATTTTATTTCTAAAATATTAGATGAGCTTACATCAGTGTTTTCATTTATAATATTACAATTGTTACTATGCACTGCTTGTGGATAAGTAGAACTATTTGTAGATGGTGAAGACAAAACAGAATTTAATTTTTCATGTGAATATTGCACATCTGAAACTAATGATTTTGTAGGGGAATTCAAATGTGGATGTCCAGGTGACATGTGTAACTGTAATTTATTAGGAGATAATTTAACAGGAGAAATTGATACTAATGATGACTTTGTTGGGGAATTCAAAAGTGAATGTCTTGGTGACACCTGTAATTGTAATTTATTAGGAGATAAATTAACAGAAGAAATTGAAACTAATGATGATTTTGTAGGGGAATTCAAATGTGAAAGCCTAGGTGACATCTGTAATTGTAATTTATTAGGGGATAAGTTAACAGGAGAAATATTAAAATTTTTCTTAGGTGAGTTTGTACATGAAATTCTCGGTGAAGGAAATGATTTTCTTGGTGAGGAGTGTGATGGTGATAATGAAACTGAAGATGTTGAATTCTGTGCTGGGTAAGAAGTTACTGTAGACACATCTTCAATAAGAGGAGATGGCATTTTCCTAATACAATCCAAATTTTCACTTGAAATTTCAGCAACAGGAAGTTGATCCAAATGTGTTTTGGGATCACTTCTTCCACTGCATAATTTTGCTTCTTTTATAAAATTTGAAACAGCACTTTCTTTTATATTCAAAGTAGGAAGTTTCAAGAATTTCTGGAAAACAAATAAATATAGGTAAGTAAATCAGCTAAAGGAAGAAAAGATATTTTGAAATCTTATAATAGTAAAAATTATAAGACTATAAAAAAAATGGACAGAGGAAAAATCAATATATTTTTAAAAACTACACAAATTAATATTCTAAAAAAAATAATAGTAAATATTCTCAGAAAATAAATAATATAAATACTGATATTGGTAAATTGTTTTCTAAATTACATTAACTTACATTATATGCAAATTTTTAACAAATAACATGAATATAGCTATTCAAAATTCTGAAAATTTGCTGTTTTAAATTACCTGCTTTATTTCTTGAGGATGAGGGAGGGAGTGAATTTTGTGTGAGATTACTTATAAAGTTGATTACATTATAATATGAAAATTAATTATGTATTAAGAACCAGAATGAAGCAATATTATAACAACAAATATTAGGTTCACACACATAGAATTAACATTTGCAGCAAATAGAGAAATACTTTATTAAATATTTAATTCATAATTCATTCCGAAACACAAGACTAGATTACAAAAAATAGTTTTTAAAAAGATAAAATGCTCTATAACACTCAGTAGATATCATCCTTCCTGCTACAACAGGGATGGCGAACCTTTTTTGATGTCTGAGCCACAAAGACTTAAAATTTTTTTTTTTTTTTTAAAAAACTAAGTAACGTTCCAGAATAAAATTTCCTTTGAAATTTAGCGTGGGGAAACCATACGTAAGTATAATTAAATAGACAAATAAAAGCAATTCTTGGTTAAGCAATTTTTTATTAATCAATGTTTTACAAAAAGCAATATGCTAGAAAGAAAATTCACATTAAAAACAATTGTTTTAAATGGGATTTTTGTTGCTGTACACAAGATGATAAAGATTTAATATCTGGTTCATATTTAGTTAATTTCAACAGTACGCACGCAGAGCTTGGCTCATCCATCATTCTATACTTATATTTATTTTTTTAAAAAATATAATTCTGTAAATAGATTCATATTCTCATGTCAATAAAAATATTGATAAAATTGCTGTTGCCAATATTTTTAAATATTTAAACGTGTTAGGAATATAGTTAGAATTTTATCTTCTGCAATTTTATTTATTTTATCCAATAAATAATTCTAAAAATATGTATTTTAATAATATTGTTAAAAATAAATAATATATTCTGCATTCAATTGCAAGAACATATTTCATTACATATTAAAGTACTAAAAATATTGCCAACACAAGAAAATAATAAATAATATATTCATTCAAGGTAATTTTACTTATTATTTTAATATTTTATACTGATTTAATGATAAAATAACTTCTCATAATATTAAAATATTTTTTTGTTCAAAAATAAGCAACATAAATTATAAGTTTAGTAACTTTTAATACCTTAAGGTTGTTACATGTTAAAAATTCAGTCGTAACGGGATATGTTCTTATAAATGAATGCAGAATATAAAATTTAAATTAATATTTAAAAATATTTACCTAAAATAACACTATATCTGTTTACAATAAACGGTTATATGTTTTTAACAAGTCACTGAAGTTTCAAAGACAATGGTTACTAAAAAGGCCTACATCTATCGTCTGATTCAAACACAGCGATGGCAACAACATGCAATAACATAAAGAGAAACTGAATGTGCAAAATTTTTGCGAGAGAATTCATGCGATATTTCAAAAATAAAATGTATAATTTGACGGTTCCAGTTAACATACTAAGATAGGTATTCAGTACTACAAATTTATATCATAAATTAAGTGTAGATTAATAATTTTTAATTCATTTCTATCAAAAAATTAACTTATAAAAAATAATTTTTTTTTTGTGTGCGACATCAAAATTTTTAAAGGTTCCACTTGTGGCATGTGTGCCATCGGTTTGCCACCCGTGATACAACAATAATCTTGCTTTACAGCAAAATTGTAAGTTAAAACTCCAAGTTATTCTCAAATGAATCTCATCTGATATTTCCTGAGAGGCTTATCTCAGACATTGCCCATTTTTCAGGACATTTAAAATTTTTTCTGGCCGGGGCCAAGGTCATCATAGTCATCCCTATGAGCAGGTGAGTCCTTAAATAGTCTGTAAACTGCACTTGCTGTTGCCTCAATTTCTGGAAATGAAGAATATCCATGGGGTAAGCATTGTGTGGAATATGTAGAATGCAGCCTTTGACATTTAGAATATTTGACTGATGTTCAATTTTTAAATAATCAGCCATTTTAGTCAAAACAGACCGGTTCATATTTGGGCCATTTATTGACAACTGGAGTGATCCACTTGTTCCTGATTCCAAGCACTTCTCATTTACTTTTTCAAACAAAATATCTCCAGTTGAATGAACGAAAAATTCGTTCATTCAACTGGACGAAAAATTCGGATAAGAAATACTGTGTTTTAACTGTATTCATTATCCCAAAATCTTATATGGCAGTCTAATTAATTTGTCTGCAGATGATTACTTAAGCTTTCATCAAACAAATGCACATAATTAGAAACATCCCTAACTTTTTCTTTTAATAAGTTGGAAAATAAAGGTGCAATTCCAAAAGCTCTTAAATAAGCACACTTTATTTCAGCACAAATGAATTGCTTTGTAATAGCACTGTCTGGAAACATTGCTTGAAAGAGGCAATTTTTATGTTAACAAGAACCGTAGCTGAATCCATTGTTTAAAACTTTAAGGGCCCATAGAATTTCAGACTTTAAATCCTCTTTTGAAGAGTCAAATAACAAAATTTTCAGAGCAAGCTTTGGGTTCACATTCTTTTACAGGGTCAGCAAAAGAAAAAAAAAAAAAAAAAAAAAAAAAAAAACTTTTAAATGAATAGATTTTTTAGCAGATATATTGCTTGTTCTAATGCTTTTTCCTTTTCATATAGGATTTAATTGCCAATTCTTCGCCCATACTTGAAATATAGAATTCTTGCAAAACAGACAATGGGCATGTGTTATTTCTAAGCCACGCAAAAGCCAATCTTTGTATGGCTTTTCCAGAGCCCACTGGTCATTGAAAAGACACGTTCCACCAGGCATATTAAATAATTTTTATTTTGGTCTTTATTTTATCAATAAACAAATTTATCCCAATACAATTAAATTATATACAATTTTCATCAAGAGAAACATGCTAAGCAAATTTTAACTCAAAAATTTTATATTCAAATATTAATATTCAAAGAACAGAAAAAGCAGCAAAGAGAAAAAGAATAAATTAAAATCGCCCGTCTTAATTGCACACCATATTCATTTTGCTGGTTGATTACTTATTTTACATAAATATAAATACTACTAAACCGAATTATGAAATTATTGTAGCTGAACTAGTTTTTGAAATTGCTAATACAAATCAACAGTAAAGAAAACAAAATTTAATATCAATTGTCCTGCCATCTAATGGCAATATTAGAAAGTAATACTAAATTAAGTTTTTTGACAATTTTATTGAAAATTTTAAAATATTAAAACAAAAAAAAATAACATCTAGAAAAAAAAATAAATGAAATAAATGCACTAAGGTAAGAAAAAACTCCAAGAGTAATTTATGATTTACAAGGAGTCAAGTTGAAATTCCAGGAGTTTCCAGGAGTTGTGCAAAGCATGATTAATTAATTAAAATCTCGTTTAAACATGAAAAGAAATGACATTTCTTATTTATCTATGTTATTGTCTTTCAAAAACTTACAACTGATCAAGTTAATTGACATAGAAAGCATAAATTGACATTTTCTCATAAAAAATTTCAAAAATTTTTTTGTCTTTAAAAAAAAAAAAAAAAAAGTGACATTTTTAAAATTTAAGAAGTATACAAAGTATGTGACTGCACAAAACTGTGATTAAATCATATAAAAATCATGAAAGTAAAAAAAGGATACTATATTTTTTGTTGAAGATATGGAAAACACGAATTATTTTTCAGAGATTTTTTCTTTCTGCCTGTTTAAATTAAAACTGTAATGGATCACATAACTTGAACAAAAGTACGCAAATATGTAATTTTACACATTCTAGCAAAAAGTAATGTGTAACTAAGAGCAAATGAGACAATCATGCAGACATGGAAACAACTGGATTTAAAATAATTTTTTAGTTATTAAACTTTGTTTTTTAAAAGAGTGTGCTTTTTATTTATTTATTTTTTTTAAAAAAGAGTATGCCTATTGAATTATTAGTAACAATTTCTTAACATTTTATTCATTCATGCTGTTATTCATTTTAACACTTTATTTATCAATATTACTTGTAATAACTAGAAAATATTAATAAAATTTTAAAACCTAGGGAATTTTTTAGCTCTTTATAAATTTTACTATGCAAATTATGCAAAATATCTAATGATGATATTTTGCAAAAAATGAAATAATAAAATCATACACTAGATATTCCCATTTTTTAAAATAATATGTATAAGTCTTCCGCAAATAATACACAAAAATAAGTTTCAAAATAATTATACTTACGATAGCTGAATTTTCTCCATCGCTTTCCTGAAAATAATACAGATATTATTTATTTATATAGAGCATCAAAAAATTAAATTTATTTATGGAAATTATTAAAATTTTATTGGTTAATTTAAAAAATTGTTTGACAAAATGTAAGTGAAGGAAACAAAAGATACAAAATTAATTGCTTATTTAAAATAATAATTAAAAGATTCATTTTTTCAATTCAAAAGCTTTAATGTTAAATCAAATAGTAAAATTTAAAATGACACTTAGTATGAATTTACAGCCAAATTACAAAATTATTATATTTTAAAATAAATTTAAATATAATCATTTACCCTTTTCCAATAATTGTAAAAATATTCAGCTGGAACTATTAATGATTTTTCAGATGTATTTTCTGTCCAAGTTAAATCTGGGTCTAATGTTTTTAAAACAGTACAAGTTTCTTTTAAAGCAGAATCAGGAGATTTATACTCTTCATCAAGACAAGCGATCCCCAATGATTGGTTTTCTGTTTCCTATTTGAAAAGAAAGTGTAGAATGATACAGAATTATTAAATACATTTGTATATTACAAGATTGAAATCTAATTCAGTAAAATTATCGGCATATGAAGTTAAGTAATAATTGTATATTTCTTAAATTCACATTGAAAAAGCATCTTTTATTCTATTAAAAAATGTATTTCTTAAGCAAAATTTTTGTTACAGTAAGAAGTGAAAAAAAAGTTCTTAAACATCACTTTCCTTTTTATAATAGTTATAAAGCTGGAAAATAGCTAAAAGGTTCTTTTCTTTTGGTTCCTTTTCTCACATAAAAAAACTACAATTTCATAATTTATTTATATGCCCTAAATGCCAGCTTATTGTCATTTGGCAGTAAAACAACGTTTAAGAATAAAAGGCTTAAAATTTAACACCAGCATCACTGAGTAACAAGCAATAAATGTTAAATTTTTGTTTCCACATATGTGAGTAAATACTAAAAAGTTTTCCAGTTTTTTACTATATGAAATGTAAGTGTGGCCTGCTGTTCAGAAGGTTGCATAAAATAGAAATTCAGAGAATCTTATTTTTAGCCATTGTAGGCAAAATGTAATCCTTGCACGATTCCCTCTATTTTTTGGCACATTTTAAACTTAAATAATCCTTTACTAATCTTAACTAAATATTGATTATTCAACAGTCACCATAGAATAAAATTAAATTAAAAGTGCATGGAAATGAATTTTCAAATCAAAGATGTTGGTCAAGATATTTTTTGATAACAAAAATATCTATTAGACAGACAATATAAATTATTCTTTCTATAAATCTTTTAAGTACATATGTATACATAACATGGAATACATTTTCAAACAAATTTAAGAATGCTGTCAAACTACAATTTCACACTAAGGTCAAAAGCAATATAGCAAATATGCACTTTGCTTCTCAAACTAGTCTAGTTCTACTTCATATCATGATATATCCAATGTGGACATCAAAAATAATATTTTAATTCTTCTCAATACATTTTGTTAAAAATCAAAAGAAAGAAAAATAAAAGTATAACATTTTCTAAAAAAATATCATTATAAAATATTAAGAATTATGAGATTTGAGTGCAGTCTTTCACTCACAATTTCACGAAAGAGAAAACTCAAAATAGCAAGAATTCCCTACAACCTTGCAAAAATCATTGATTTGCCGTTCTTTAAGTGCACAATTAATATTTGCCTATGCATCAATTATTAAAATGTTTAACTAGACATTAAAGACAGATTTACAAACAATAATCAAGGAAATCATTTTCACTAAAAGCACATGCTCGATGACAACAAACTTAAAATTTTTTCATTATTAAGGTAGTTTAATAACTATTTATAGCAGGATTTAATTTTTTTTAAATATTAAATTTTTTTTCAAGGAATTAATCTACAAATATTTAATATCATCATTGATCAATAAATGTGAGATTACTATATGAAATCAGATAATTAGTAATACAAATAAAATATGTTTTCTATTTTTTTATAACATAATGTATTAACTTCTTGAGCCCGGTGTCACTGTTTCCAAAAACTGCTCCTATGGCAACACGAGAAGATGACATTTCCTATCCTCTTGAGAGAAAGGAAAGGGTCATTTTCACCCCACTTAAGCACTGAAATTTTCCCTGTGACGAAACTTTATCTTTTGAACTATAATTATCGACTAGCAATCGATTTTTTCCATTTGTTATTTTGCATACCAAATTAAGAAATGCTATAAGAATTTTAAGATTATAAGCTTGCATTTGTGAAACAAAGTAATGAATTAAATGATTAATTATTAATGATTTTAATGTAATGAATTCGCAATTAATTGTAATAAAATTATAAGGAATAAACTTAATTTTCAGAAAACATTCCTAAAAACAACATGCCTGGTATTAAAAATATAAATAAAGATATTTTAAACATATATTTCTTTTTATAAGTAAATACATGCAAATTGCCAACATTGCATTTGAAAAAGATTAAAAGTAATCTGCGTTAAATAAAGTAATGATTTCTGTTTTCTTTTGGTTTAAGTATTTTTATTTATGAAAAATTTCTGTATTGAATAAATTAAAATATATGCTTTTTTTTCTTTCATTTTTTAAAAAAAAACTAAAAAATGGACTTTTCTTTTCTGCGTTTTTCTGGAATTAAATATGAAATGTTTTACACAATCAATATAGCTGGATGAATCTTGAGTTTCTATTTTGTATGCAGCATTGAGGTTGATTGGCTAATAAAATTACATTTGTCATGCAATAAATAGTAATATTATGTTCATTTCTCAATGATTGAGAGCTTGAAAAATGTTTATTCAAATAGTACATTCCAAAATATGCTCGTTATAGTCTCAGAAAATATTTTTATAAAACTCTCATCAGAACATTTGCAAGAAAACATTATCTTTACATTAGGAATAAATTCTTATCTGCAGTGTTTATAGCTTTTATAAAACAATGCTTATTAAATTATTTTTAAAAACCTAAACCGTGATTATTTTTATATAGAAAGTAAAACAACTTAGAAGAAAGACAGACACAATTATAAGGCAACTTTCTTAAATATCTATCGCATCTCAATTTATGATTGGAAGTATTTTCATTTTTATTTTATTTCTAGCAATAAAAAAAGTAACTGATTATAATGAAAAAATCTGCTAAAGTGAGGATGAATATGCTTCCCTTTTAAAAAGAGCAGCCAATAAAACCGTTTTTTGTCAAAATTCTCTGCTCAGACAAATCCCCGATTTTACGACTTTCACACACAAAACAGTAGCAATTAAATCTTCCTCAACTGCACGAAGAAATTTGAGAGGGAAAAAAGTCCAGCGCTTGAAAGAAAGAAAAAATATATGGTACAACTTTTATACCACAGCCGCCTTCTGAGACACTTTTGTGGTAAAACAGTTGTACCGCCGGAACGAAAGGGTTAAAGAGCAACTTTGAGTTTTTTTAATGCTTAGTTTATTACTTGCTTAATAAATTTCTTTATAAACTAAACTGGCATCTGAATAAGAGGCACTTTGGGTTTTAGTTTAAAAATTTGTGGGTTTGCTTCTCACCTCAATTGATTAATTTGAAACACATATTATAACTAATATGGATAAATAATCAAATACTTTAGTGAATTTTTTCAACATGAAATGTAATTAAAATGTTTTGTAATATATAATTTGCAACCATAAATCACAAATTCCAAATAAAATCATGAAAGCCACATTAAGACATTTTTAAAAATTAAGTAATAATCCAGCAACAAAATTGAATACTTCTTTACCTACTTTAATAAGTGAAACTAATATTAATTAGAAATAAGTAAATTGGGAATTTTTAAAATGTTTTTTAAAATATACACTAAAGCATCAAGAAATACCTGAAACATTATTTTGATAGGAAACCATTCTTCATAATCTGATTTGCTGTGTTTCAAAAAAAGAACTGGAAACAGTGTTTTTATGTATGATTCAATAGCAAGTTTTATTTCAGGTCTTGTCCATGATGAGGCTAATGTTAAACACCAGTAATCATCTTCGATTTTTGGCTGAAAAGAGAACATGTAAAAACCAAAAAAGCTTATAAACATAAAAATACTTAAAATAAAAGCAATTGCTCACACACCAGAGCATACATTTTTGTTAAAAATATTTTTTACAATTTTGAGATATTTTATTGATTTGAAAAATTCAAAAACAATACATGAAATGAAGAATGAATATTCTCAAGATAAAGTAATTATAATAATTAGCTGAGAATCGAAAAAATACAAATGTACTGTTATTCAAAACAAAGAGGACATTTTTTTTAATCTAAATTATTTATAAAACACATATGTAAATTCTAATGTGTAAAATGTATAAATATTTAAAATAAAATTATACTACATTTATTTAAAATGATCAAAATCACCAAAAAATAAGACATGAAGTCTTATTTTACTACATATATTTTCTAACTGCTTTTCATTCAAAAATAAATCGGAATTACTTATAAAATTTGAAGCCTGTTATAGTTGATAACTTATTAGATAAAAATAGTCTTCAAATATATATATATATATACACACATATATAAAATTAGATTTTGTAACTATTATTGTAAACATAACGCTTTTTCAGCAATTGACAATACTAATAAGTTTAGTGTTAACTTAATAAGTAAACAAAGGATAACATAATTGGATAAATATGTTCTCTTTTAACTTAGAAATAATAAATTGCTTTTTAACGTTTAATTTGGTTTAACAAAGATTTCCACTTTTATTTCTAGAATGTTTAGCTTGGTTTTATTTACCCCCTCACTTATTATGCCATTTAAAATAATCAGAAATTTTGTTTATTTAAAAAAAATCTTAGACTTAGAAGTCCTGCATTTGTGGATTCTAAAATGTGTATATCAGAAATTAACAGTATTAAGGAAAAATCATTTTTTAAAATTTTTTTATTTTAAACAAAGATAGTTAAAGCTGTGTTTGTATGCCATTGGACACATTAAAAGTTACTCAATTATATGTTGTCCAATTAGTATTAGACAAGAATGATCTATATGTTAAAAGAAAAACTATTCTAGTAAAACAAAATAATAGTTTTTCTTTTAAACATGTTATTATAAACTAGAGAATTAGTACCATTCCTATTTAAATAAATGACATTAACTCTCTCTTAGAAAAGAAGCAGAAAAAACATCAAAATTTTCTGAAAAAGTGGTATGGGTGAGTAAAAAGTATACCAAGGACACAGATCCTTTGTGAGTTATAACTCACAAAGGATCTGTGTCCTTTGTGTGTCCTAAATGTGTTCTTAACACAAACAAGAAAGTTTACTTGTTTGTGTTAAGAACACATTTTTGGAGAAAATTTGAAATACACAATATAGGAATTTTATCAGAAAATTGAAAATAATCCTTTTTTGATTATAATAGTTAAAGCTTTTGCTTTTCAATTTTTTACCATATTGGAATGCCTAAGACTTGCCTCTTCCTGTTCAACAGAATTTCAATCTAATAGAGAGGAATTGAACAAGAGAGGGGTGGGGAGAATGGAGGCACTTTTCACAGCACCCAAAATATATATTCAAATTTTAAATTTAATCCTACATAAATATAAATTTAATTATAGAATATAATTATTTTATTTTTCATGAATTGTTTATAATGATTTGTGACATGCTGGTCAAAAATTTATGAATGATATTTTTTTCTCTATATATGAATGAAATTCAATGGCTTATTATTTAAAATAATTCTTAAAATAATAAGCAACTTAGATGAAGCTTCTATTTAATATTATCTTCAATTAAATGTATAAATTATGTAATGTACCCTACACATAATATTTCAAATCTTATCTATTTATTATTATTTCATGTATACACTTTTTTAAATAATTTACTTTATTAACAACGTCTGTTTTTTATCTTTAATTATAATTTTATAGAATCTAATATTGAAGAGTTTTTGTGAATAATTTACTTTCTTATTTAATGCTTTTATGTAAATAAACCCAAATGGCGGAGAAAGCTATGTTAATGTATGTATGTATATATATATATAAATTAGATTATAATGCTCATCATTTTTTTATTATAATTAATTTTAATTTCATTAAATGGTAAAAAGAAATAATTTATTTTTTAATTGTAAAATTAGTTATATTTTGAAATTCTAATTAAAAACTTATGAGGAATAATAAGATTGCACTTAGAATAAAATATTAAAAAAATCATGATATTTGTCCAAATTTTAATAAGATTTAAATTTTTATTTGGTAACACTATTTCTTTGCTTTTATAGGAATTTAAAAATTTTCTATATTTCATATGAATATAATTCTAAAGAATTTACCAATATTGTTTTTTAAGTTAAAAAAGAATAGCATTTGCATCTTGTATAAAAGTTTTATCAAATTAAACATACAATTATTGAATTATGAAAGAAAGGAACATTTTATGGGATGAAATGAACTTTGCTTTTAATATAATCATAACTATTTTTATGTGAAAAACGTATGATGATGCATTCTAGTAATACTTAAAAGTTCTCGGCTTAGTGGCACTAGTGACACAGCTTGAATAAAATTTACACCACCTGAATTCGAAAACAGAGCTGGTTTTCGATTGGGAGTTGGAAATCGGACTTATATATTGATCCGTGGTTTCAAGTAACAAGCATGTAAATTATAGATCAATTGTAAATATTATCAACATCAGTTAAATTTGAAAATCTATGCAAAAATGCATATATTTTTGAAATATTAAAATTTGAAAATCTTCAAAGAGGAGAAGCAATTTCTCCAGTCTTACCTTTTCAAAGGAATATACATTTTCAGTAGTTCGTCCAACATGAAACAACTGTTTTGCCTCTTGCATGTAGTCATGTTTAGCAAAAGATGTCACAAGACCCCTTAACACATATGGCTGGATTACCAACCAGTCTTTCAGAGGACCACAATAATACTGATAAAATTCAAACACTAATTCCATTTCATTTCTGTTCATAATTTCTACCAGAAATTCATTATATACTTCCTTTATGTCTGAAATATAACATGTGAATAGAATACATAATAAACAGACATTTTTAGTAGCAAATAAAGGTTTAATAGAAAAAAAAAGGGTCATAAATTTGCTATGAAATTTTATTTGAAAAACAGTAGCATAGCCATTATAACACACAAAGTTCAATTATTTAAAATTAAACATGGAATGCATAAATTTTACTTCCTAAAATTAAATATTCAAAAAAAAAAATAAATAAATAAATAAAAGCTTTAATTGAAACATACAAAATTTGAACTAATAAAAACAATAAAATAACGTAAAATACTTAATATGACAGTTTCAAATCCTATTTATGAAGTAAAATATTATTGAAAGATTAATTTACGACACTAATATTTAATGATTAATAATTTACATTTATTAAATAATTACAACATTTAATAAATGTTTTTTTTTAATTATGTCCTTATGTTGGCTCTTTCGAGCATAATAAGTCTTGCAATCCAATAAAGAAAAGAAGTATCTCCACTCCTGGAGATACTTCTTTTTTTTATTGGACTGCAAGACTTATTATGCTCAAAAAAGCCAATATAAAGATGTAATTAAAAAAAATTATTAAATGTTATAATTATAAAACAATAATTGTAACATTTCATGAATGCTAATCTAAAATAGATGGAATAGGATTAACAACTTGTCACCAAAGGAAGATAGGAATTATCAACTTCTTTATTCTACAATGCAATAATTTTTAAATTGCTTTAAAAAAAAAAAATTCAATTTTTTCTTATGAGCAGAGATAAACAGAAAAATTAGTAAGTGAAGAAAAAACATGTTGGTAACATGCTTTTAAATCTGCAAAGTAAAAAATAAATAAAACTCATTTATAATTCTTTTATGATATATTCTAACATTTAGACTAATCAGAGCAGAAATTCAACTTTTTGTTCAGTAATTTTAGAATTTGTGTTAAAAACTTTCAAAAAATGGGTGGGAACTTTTAACATAACTTAATAACAAGAAAGAGTTTAGATGAATATGAGAAAATAAGCATGTGTTGCATGATATTTGCTATTTAGCTAAAGTCTCAAGAACACAAGAAAATAATTAAAAGAGGAAAAAGTTTCACACATTCAGCCAGCTACCATTGTAATAGACATTTACTGTAAAGTTATTTACTCTGGCTACATCACTAAATGAAATAGGAAAGTTAGAAAACACACAACAAATTATTCTGTTAACTTAATTGGTAAACATAGGAATAATTGAAAAGCAAACAAAATTAAGAACATTCACTCCTTTCTAATTAATATACGAAATCAAGGTTGTGAAAAACAGTACAAATGTAAAAAAAAATGAATTCACTTTACAGCAATCATTAAATTTTCCACACATTGTTTTTTCTAAGAACAAATGTTTTTTAATTGTCTTTATTTGAATTTTAGAACAGAATTTAAAGATTTGAATAATATTTCATTATGAAAATTATTTAAATATGCTTACATTTGTATTCCTTTCACATAAATACAATTTAAACATTTATATTCCCATTTTCAGATATACATTTTATATTCAAAACCATAATGCCAGCTAATAATACTATAAATCCAGAGAATTAATTAAATATTAATTATTACTTAAATATGTATGTTGATATAATGTGCGATTATAGAATAAATTACTAACATGGATTAATAATGTGAAAATATACCTTTTTCTAATAGTTCAACTTCTTCTAAAGAAATTTCTGTAAGAAAAATATTATAAAATGTTAATAGAAGTTATTTTAGCTTACAATTCAGATAATTTTTTATAACAAAGATAATTTGAAATAATGTAAAATTAATTTAAAAATTTATACCTTGAACTATTGTTAGAAGATGACGCATAATTTTGAGGCCTCGATTTAAGGAATCAGTATGTATAAAGTTGTTGGCTAATTTTAATAGGTAAACTAAACAACGAACAGTAACGAATGATTTGTAATCTGACTTTAATCCTTCAAGTGATGATAGAAAATGAAAACCTGAAAAAAAATTCTTGATCACAAATCTCAATAACAAGAAATATTTAATATTGTTGAAAATTTAAACAGAAATAATATATATCAAGCTATAAAGATATTATAACTTGAAAAAAGTAAGTATACTTGATAGTTTTAATCCTTTTTATTTCCCCCAATATTTAAAATTATATTTAATAATAAGAAGTTTGAATTCTAAAAATTATCCTATCAAAAGATCATATACATACTAATTTAAATAGAAAAATATACTAGAGATTATTAGGAGAATCATTAAAAATAATTAAAAATCTTATATCATTCATAATGTTTAAGTGTTCAAAATTTCCATTGGAGAAATTAATTAACATAATTAAATAAATTATTTACTTTACCTTACCTTATATATTAAATTAAAACTTTAATATACAAAGAAACTTTATAATTACATTCAAATATTTAAATAGAAAATAGTAAATAATAGGAATACAATAGAATAAGAACATAATAGAAATATTATATAATAGGAACATTTTAATAAGCAATAATTCCAACAAAAATATGGGTGATTCCTTTATTAATGGAAATTTGTGTTGTATTTTCTGTTATTAACAAAGTAAACAATTGATTAACATTGCAATTAATTTTTTATTTCTTTCTTGATTTATATAGTTGAGTAAAGATTTATACCAGTAAAAGAGGGATAAATATTCTTGATATATTAGAATTTTAGACATGATATTATTGATTCCCTGATTAAAAAACAAAACAATAAATGAAAATTGGTTAGATATTTTTGTTGCTCAACAGAATTTTTTTTTTTTTTTTTTTTTTTTTTTTACAGAGGACTGATTAGATTGAGACTTACAATTTATGGCTAACTAAATACTTACAAAAATGGCTAACTACTCCTGTGTGCTACTAATATTGTACAAAGTGCCCTAGCTGCATCTTCAAGCTCAAGGGGTGTTGACAGAATATCACTGCTATTTCAAACTAAATAGTGGCTATCTTATAGACTTATCTTTTATATCTACTGCAAAGTATTTTCAATCTGTAATAAGGGTCACCTAAAACTAGCCTTTTCACAGAATGTCATAGACTGTTTGAGTCTAAGATACGATGGACTTTATCTCCACTTCTAGTGATCAACTTTGCTGTTCGACACAGACTTGATCACGAAGAATTAACAACAATAACATTTCTGATTTTAAAACCCATTTTTAATAAGTGCTCTTTTCAGTTTATTTCCCAAGTGAAAAGACAGATTTAAAGAAATAAATTCTTACGAAAACAAAAATTTGCATTATTCTATAAACATAATGCTTGAAACAGTTTCTGGCTACTGATTCAAATCTTTAAAATTAATTTCACCCTAAAATTGTTGATCAAAAGTATGCTTTTTTTTTTTTTTTTTAGATGATAGAAGAAACTATTACGAGATTAATAAATCATGATACTTCTCAAGTAAAACTGATTAATTATTGTAATCTGAAAAGATGCATCAAATCATTTAAAAGAAATATTTATTTGTTTAATTAATAAAAAAAAAGTTATTTTTTAAAAAAGAGTAATATATTAATGTTATTAAGGTAAGGAATAAAATTATTGTAATTAATATTTAAGATCAAAGAAAACTATTCAACAAACATTAGTTTAACTAATAACACTTTTTTAGAAAATCTATAAAATTCATAACAATAATTCATCAATAATAACACATATAATAAATACAAATCTTACAAGGAAGTTTATTCCAACATTAAATAATTGCATCAATAACTTTTTAAATATTATTTTATAATATATAGATATTTAATTTTTTATTTTACACTTTTGTATAACAAATGTATAAACAAATAAAATTAATGTATTATTTTTATAATATAATAAGAAATTCACATAATTTCTTATTATACATTTAATTTAAGGATTTTTCTTAATAAATATATTACTGTATAGTAATAATTATTATTAGGATTAATGTATATCATATATTATTTAATAATATAAATGTATTATACAATATATTCCAAATAAATGAACATTATTTCAGTGTTTTATTATAAAAAATGGGAATGACCTACTAGTTTTTATAAAATTCTTGTGGAATATCAACAGAAAAAATACACTTATTACTATAACAAAATAAAAATACTCACTATTAAGTATTTCAAATGCATCTTTTACTCTTCCAAAATGTAGACATATATCAAGTGCAACAAATGCAACAGTATGTGGGAAAACAAAAATTTCAGATGGATTTCCAATTTCTTGAAAACGCAATTCAGAAGAATTGATGTGGCAAACAGGAATCTGAAGTTCATAATAATTAATTTGATGTTTATGTAGTGTGTATAAAATCTGTAAGGCAGATTCATATTCTTCTTTAAGAAATGATTCCAGCATTAAAGAAACACCAATTTGACCAAAGAGTGCAAGATGATGCATTGGAATATCAACCGCAATATTACCTAATAAATTAAAACTATAGCATGAATTCAACTTTAATTTCTAACAATAAATTTCGCATGATATAAAAATACTTATAATTCAAATTCAATCAGTCATAAAAATGTAGTTTAAAGCAATAACAAAGAATAATGTATTTATAACAATGTTATGAATTTATTTCATAGTATTTGTATATATTTATGGAATTCACTAAATATTTGAATAAGTAACTATTTCATTCATCAAAAAATTCATTGTTGAAACATGAGCAAACATTGCTCAACAAAGTCTAGGACCATTTGAGGGTTAACTGAGTTTTTAAAAAGGTCTATGATTCTTGGGATTCATCAGGGTTTGTACAGATTTCCAAGAATCAAATTCCAGGAGTTAAATAAAAAATTTCTAGGAGGTATAAAAATTCAAGTTGAATATATTTTATTTTAAAATTTGTTCTTATCAAAATCAGTAAATAATAATGTACATGCAACATTTTGCAATTATATTTGTAAATAATTGCAAAAATTAATATTTTCTTTATTCACGTTAGAATTGTATTTAAGTTACTTCAAAAGCCTTCAATGAATTTATAACTATAACAGAAATTATTTTATTTAAACAATCAATAATTTTCATATTGCTGGATTATACATTGTATAAAATCAAGGGTAATTTTAGAGTTTTTAAACATCTTCACTTGATTCTTATCTATTAATTTATTGTGTATTTCAAGATGTGTATAACAATCTTATTCAATTATAAATATACTTACTCAAAACAAATAGGATTATTTAATAAAGTTTCTAGGATGACTTTTTGCCCTATTTTTACTTAAGTAATTCTAAATTTTTTTTTATTTACTTTCAAACTCATTTTAAAACTATACAGTTTCACATCCATATTCTAGGCTTTTCTATTTTTTAATCATTCAATAGATTTTTAAACTTCTTAACTACTTATATACACAAAAATTTGCTGTTAGAAAATGCTATTCTACCCTTAAAGTTTAAGTTTTCAGTTCATTATTATTACTGAATAATAATTTGTTTTTCTGAAGCACTACTGCTACACATGTTTGGTTTTGCAATCAATGTTAATTTAACAATTCTTTCAACTTTTCCAGCATATTCTACAGTAGTTTCTGCAAGTTCAGTTACATCATTTTCTAAATGCTTCTTTTTGACAGTTCATGAATTTCTTCAAGAAATACCTTTTACTTTCCCTCTTTTGAAGTATTTTTTTAAATTTTAATTTCTCTAAATAAATTTGTACTTTTGCCTGGCACCAGAAGCAAAACTAAGAGACTATTATATTGTTCACACCTCATATATTTTGGACTTCATCATCAATGATGCATTTATATAGTTACAATTGATTACTTAAATTTCCTAACACCAAATTTTTTTCACAGAGAATCCATGTTCAACAGATGCTTAAGCATGAGAGAGTAATAAAAGCAAATTAACTGGTCTCCATAAGTGACAATTTTTTTTTATTTGAGAGAAAGTTAAAATAAAAAATATGTATTTATTTTTAAATAGAATCAAATTTTTTATCACTAAAAGCTTAAAATCTTAGAGTTGGTTGTAAGGGTATACTCTTCTACAAATTTAAGAAATTCTTTTGTAGCAAAGTCACATTCTGACACATTGTATTTAGACACATTACTACAAAAGAAGTTTTTGCATTTTATATAAATTACTTGATTACATAACATATTAGAGTTTGAGAATATAAATTATGTTCCATACTTCACTTTTTCAAACAGAATATCTTCAATTCAGTAATTTAAAAAATCTCACGAGTAATACAGTGTTTTAATAGTATCAATATCCCTTTAATCTAACCTGGAAACCCAATCATTTTGTCTGCAGATGGTTATTTAACATTCATAACTTTTCTTTTAATAAGTTGCAATTCCAAAAACTGTTCAAGCACACTTTTTTTTTCCACCACAACTAAATTGATTTGCAACAAAACTATCTGGAAACATTGCTTAAAAGAGAAACTTATTCTGCTACAAAGACTGTAGCTGAATATACTGTTTGAAACTTCTAAGAGTCCATAGAATTTCAGCCTTTAAAATTTCTTTGAAGTAGAAATAAATGAATCTAAGACTGCAGAACATGCTTTGGTTTCACTTTCTTTAACATGAACAGCAGTAATGAAAAAATCTTTTAAATGGCAGATACAGCCTGCTCTAATAAATACATATCCCTCCCCTTCTTTTTCTTACATTTGAGATTATTGTTGATTCACCCATATTTGAAATATAGAAGTCTTTCTTGTGTGTGCAAAATAGACAATACACATGTATTTCTTTCAGAACAATGTAAAAACCAATTTTTGTATGGCTTTTCCAGAGTCCACTAGTCATTGAAAACACACTTTCCACCAGTTATATAAAATAACTCATATCAGTCTTTATTTCATTAAAAAACAAATTCACCCTAATTCATTGAAATTATATGCATTTTTTATGAAAGAAGATATGGAAAGTTAATTTAAATATTAATATTCAACTAATTTTATACAATACAAAGAAAACAGAAACAAATAGAAAAAAATCAACTTAAAGCACCTATCTGATTGCACAAAATGGCCTTCTGTTTGGTGATTACTTCAGTTCACACATAAATGCTACAAAGCTGAATTATCATAAAATTCCTGTGGCTGAACTAGATCTTTAAACAGTTAAGAATAGAATAATCTAATATTGATAATCTAATGGTAACATTAAGAGCTAATACTTAAGTTTTCAGACAATTTCATTGAAAATTTAAATATTTTAAAGGAAAAAAAATATTTTTTAAATAAATAAATGCATTAAGGTAAGTAAAAATCCAGGAATAATTATGAATTTCAAGGATTCAATTCAAAATTCCAGAAAATATATGAATCCTGATTTACTGAAAATCAATGACAAATTTACAAAATAGTGAAAAATTTAAAATAAACCTAGTAAACCCTATTTTTTATTTTAATTTATATTTTTAATCAAATTACTGTTAAGTGCTTTATGCGCACAATTATTACTACTCTGTTCATTTTTTTAAATGCTGCATATTATCAAGATAATGTAAAAAAGTCAACAAAAAATCAGTATTTTGTTTTTTATTTATTTTTAAATTCTAACAGAGAAAAGGTTGAGAATCCTTGATATGGAATGTTTTCAATACTTTGACAGTCATTTAAATGGTTAACAATAAATATATTATACTATATATATTATACTCCAATAAGCTTTATATTTAGGTGTGTGTCACCACATTAAAAATTATTCACTAAAATTTCAAATATTTTTAAAAAATGTATAAATAAGTGTTAGACGTATAAATTATTTTACTAGGATTAAAAATGAGTTTAATTCAAATTTTTAACACAATTCTTCATAAATAAATAAATAAATAAACAAATAAAAATGTTATAATAAAATGTTTTTTATAAATCTGTACAAAAACCAAACGAAATTTTATTTTCATAACATTTTCAATATTATTTTAATATCAGAAAAATTATGACAGTATAAAGCTTTATTAAAATCAGAAACACAATTCAATAAACAAATTCATAAGCACATTAATATTATAGATTCAATAGAAATCTTCAGTTAAATTTTGAAAAACAATTCATGCAAAGACAAGGCAGCATTTTATGTAAATATAAACGGCTTAAATTTAAACAAAAATTTCTGATATTAATTAATGCAAACCAGATAAAATAAATAAATTATCTTACCATGAAAAGCTACAGCAAACTTTTCAAAATAGGATCCGCAATCTTCTAAGGAAAAGGCAAATGTTTGATGGATGCAATGTAAAAATTTGCTCTTCTTAATCCAAGCTCGAAAAAATTCAACTATTTGTTTCCAAAGTTCATTTTGGATACAACAAAAAATAAACTTTTGAAGGAATGAGCAATCCAATTCATTTGAATTTGCAGAACAAAGAAGATTAAAAAGCCTCTTGAATTCTTCAGAGAAAGGAATTTGAAAGAAATTTTCATTTTTACTGCATACATCAATCAATTTATTAAATAATGTTTTTGGAATAGAAAAATCACTCACTTGTTTCAGATATTCAAAAAATGTTAAAAATTTTGAAATAACACATTCTGTAGAGTTCAGGAATTTTATATAAGCAGATATTGCCTCATAAGTCAAACAAATGTGTTTCTTTTGACAAATATTAAACATATTTTCCACAATGAGACTCAAAACATTTTGCTGTGAGCATTCCATGACAATCAAGGAACATAATTCTGTATTGTATAGATTATAATCATGAATAATTTGACATGCAACATTAAAGGCTCTTTCACAAGTTTCACTTAAGACAAAGTTTTGAAAAGAATTCATATAACTCATAATACCCAAAAACAATTCCTTAAGAATTTTTTTTCTAATATGATCAGAATGTGTTGGAACACATCTTTTTACAATGACTAGAGCTTCATTGATATTTCCTTTTACACAATCAGTTTTAATTAGTCCTATAATTTGACGAATATTGTTTTCCTCATCAGAATCTACCTGAAATTTAATTTCAAATAAGCTCCAAACAATATAATAACATTTTATAAATAAAAAAAAAATAGAATTTTAATAAGCTAATCAACCACGATATAAAAATGACAAAACATAGAAACAGACAGCACGTATTAAAAACTCATTTCTGAAATAAACAAATGTGTTTATACATTTGAAAGGATTATTAAAACTAAAATTGTATATCATTCATACTAAAATAATGCTTGAATTTCAGGTTTAATTATAAAGAATGCATTTAACATTTTAATATAATTGGGACATAAAAAATAGATAAAAGAAATATTAGAATACAAGTATGGTACAGCTAAATAAAGGGAGAAAAATATTAGTAGATGCCTGAAGAGAATCATTTGAATGTTGGAAATCTCATATTTTCTAGAGCTCTCATATTTTCAACATGAAGCAAGTTTAAGGTCTGATCTTTGTTATAGCTTTTGTTGTTGTTGCCTTGTGCCAAATAGGTTGGAAATATGGGATGTGGTTCTCCACTCTTCCAACTGAACCATAATTTGGTGTGGAGTCTGACTGGCTCAGTACGCACATGACATAGGTACTCGTTTATAGGGTAAACAACCATTCACACAGCAAAAGGAGAGAGAAAGTACATCCATGCTCGAACCAGGGCTCAAATCCAGAATCTCTCTATCAGCAATCAGGTACGCTGACCACTAGACAGAGTGGGCAGCTTGTTGTAGCTTTTAGAAATACAAAATGAAAATCTCAATGGGAGACAGAATAACAAATTTCATATTTCTGAAAAAAGAAACATACCTATTTTCATTTAAAAAATCCAATGTTAGTAATTTTTTTGCTATAATAATACTTAACACAAAAGTATTTGAGTTTTCCAGTGGCACCATTTCTTTTGGTTGTTGTGAACAAAATACATCATAAATGCAAGAAAAAATTTTGGTTTGCTTTGTGTATTACTTAATGGTCACTTCTTGCAAACAAGAGCTAATTATAGACTAGAGTCAACAATTTTAAGTGCAAGGCGAAGCTATTCTTCTCATTAAATATTTTTCACCTAACTTCTTTATTTAGTGTTGTACCAGCATGCTTCCCTGTACCTAGCCCTGAGTTGGGCTATACCAGTTAAAAGTAGCCAGGTGAAATCTTCATGATTTTGTAGCAGGAACCAAGCAGAAGAACCCCAATACTTGGCCTGTCACCCAAGAGGCATCATTTTACTCGGAGGACATTGTGACCATGCCCAGTTTTAACGCGCCCCAACCTCTATCAACGAACATGACAGATCTGCAATTAGGCTGGGATTTGAACTCACTATGCTCAGAATAATGAGAAAAACGCCCTAGCCAGCCAGGCCACTGTGGCCTCTAACCTCTGATTTGGAAATAAATGGTGTAGCTGCCTTTTAAAATCACAGTAATTTAAATTACTAAAAAATGTTATGAAAATAAACACCTGTATTCTGCAATATAATTTAATTATATTGAAAATATTGACATTATTTAACAAGTTTTCAAATATTTATAACAGTTTATCACTTAATGAGGTAACAATTGGATACATTGAATTCTCTGACTTTGCAAATAGTTTAAAAGTCTACAGCAGAGTTGCAAGAAATTCAAGATGAAGATAGTTTCCGAAAAACATTCTCTTAAAGAATAACTAAAACTATTCATCTTTAGTACAGATGAGAACTTTATCCATTATTTTGTACAGAATGTGCCTGGTATAGAGGATTCTCTACAAGACTGTAAACACAGTAAATGTTTTAAATTTCCTGAAAATTAAGTTTTTAGTGCAGCAGTTGAGTTCAGTGAATAGACAAAAATGAGGGAATATTTGTAAATTTAGTACTGCAGTAAAGATATTTTTAACATTGAAATTATCTGATTACTTTTCAATTAGTTGATATTTATTATTACACACAAGCATATGTATATTCTTTTGCTTATGATGTAATTGGATATTTTTGTAGATTTTTGATACTTGTAAATATTCAAATAAACACTCTCAGATGAAAAGATTGAAAGATTAAACTATTTTTCATTCTGAGAAATTAAAGATACTTCAATAGTATATTAAAATATTTTCTATAAAAATATAATAACTGATTTTTAACTAAAAATGTTTATTTTTAATTGTCTACACACAATCAAAAATATGTAACACTATAATGTATTTATTCCTAGATATTTTGCATTTTTAATTTTCAATATTTAAAAGAGAGATACAGTATTTAATAGAAAGTTTAAGGTATTATGTTCAATTTATCTCAGGTATTTTAGTTAACCAAAATTTTCAACTATGTAAATTAAATTACTTCATTATTATTATCAAATATAATTTTGAAGCCTTTTAAAAATTACAAAAACATTTCTCAACATATATAGGTTGGCTTTTTCAGCTCTAAAATGATCTTGGTATGTGTTCTCCATGCACATGTGTATGAATTTGAAATATATAAATACTATTTTGTCTTAAATTTACACACTCTCAAATGCTACGTAAGAAGCAAGCTGCAATTTTAAACATTACTTCAGATATTCATAACAATATTTTTTTCAAAAATCCTTAGCAAAGAGCTAAAAGTTTTACAATATACTGAAAAAGCTGAAAAAAAAATTAAAAAAGGAGGAATCAGGCACTTTTTTTTTGTTCAAGATTAAGTACATAAAAAATAAAAAAAATTTGTAACAAATTATCAAAAATAAAGGCAGTGGATTTCCTTTCTATGAACTAAATACTTTAACTACTATTTTTTATTGTAGCTGAAATATTCCTTTCAATCAAGGAAATAGATATTAAAATAATTTTAATGTATTTTAAACACTAATAATTCATACATAGTAATTAATATACAATTAAGTTAATATGTATTAAACTGAACTCTTTTAACTCAAATAATTATATCAAAAATGAGATGTAATAATTAGCAAAATTTTTAGTTCCTTCAATATCATACAATACCTGCATGGAAATATTGTTAATATCTTCAGACCCATTTTCCGAATAAGAGCTTCGATTACTTGCTGGATTAGAATGATCCAACTGATTTGAAAAATTATCCTTTTGCTTTACATAACATTTATTTTCTGAGATAGATACTGTTGAAGAATGACTATTACTATTATCAGACTCATTACCAGATAAATCCTTCTTTTTTTCATGTTTGTTATTCTGATAATACTCAGAAGGATGATTGGAAAGATGATTAAATGATCTTTCACTAGCATGATGGCCATTTGTTTTTCTGTAAATAAAATAAAAAATATAAATACAATATATCAAACATTCATATTTGCTATTTAAAAATATTATGAATCTTTTTTAAAATTGAAACACAGATATATTAAAGAAGAACAAATAAAAATATTTATTAACATATTTAAGAGAACTTGTAATATTACACAAATTTAAATTTTCAGTAATAACCCCAGAAATAAACTTGAAAGCACAATCACATAAATTGAATTAAAAGATTAGTTAACCAAATGATGTAAGATACTGATATTCAATTATCACAATATTTTCAGGAAATAAAGAATTTGGATAAATTCTAAAAGCTAACAGAGTAAAATCAAACTATATATTGGTTGATTTCTTTCTAACCATTTAGAACTAAATGAGTTACACTCTAAATTGAGGTAATTCATTTCTCATTATTTGTTAAAACAAAGGCAAGCAGAAATGTCTTATTAGGTTTCTAAATGAAACATATTAATACCACTTTTTTTCTTTTTTTTTTAATTTGAAGACATTTTGGAATAAATACTTGACAAAGTAGATAAATAGAATAATTAAGAATATAAAAAGATTATTTACTCATAAATTATATTAATTTACGAGCACATGTTTTTTAAATATTTAACTCATATTGGGATAAAAATAGACACACAAGTTTCTTAAATACGTTAAAAGTGCAAAGTAAT
This sequence comes from Latrodectus elegans, assembly GCA_030067965.1. Taxonomy (NCBI): domain Eukaryota; kingdom Metazoa; phylum Arthropoda; class Arachnida; order Araneae; family Theridiidae; genus Latrodectus; species Latrodectus elegans. Next base: position 23,122,012 of record CM057815.1, on the reverse strand, counting down.
ATAAGTCATTAAGATTATGAATGGTTATAATTATTGTTGTAAAAATAAATTGGGAAAACAAGTTGCTGCCATAAATTAAATTATCAGTCCAAAATAAAAAAGATAAAAATAATAAACAACTCTATTTGATAAAAATAGATAACAGAATTATGTAAGACACAACTTGAATTGAAAGCCAAATGTAGAAGTTAATGATAGTGATGCGGAGAAAACTAATTTTTCCTAAAATTAAGATGGTTAAAACTCTAGCAAAAGGAGACATGTCAGAATGGAGAAATATAAACACTAGAAAATTAAGTAATATAATTGATATTTATTATTATCCTCTAGATCAGTGGTGCGCAAACTTTTTTCAATTGCAACCCTTTTTGTAGAAACTTTTTGGCGATCCTAGAGATAAATGTTCACAAATATGACGTATATTTCGTGTATTTCTTTCATTTCATCAAATAAAAACATCATCATATTTGATTCATATTAATTTTATTTATATTTTTAAGAAAATACTTTTTGTATAACACAAAAATCAGTAAATATGCCTTTAACCCTTTAAGCAGTCAATTTTTGTTACCAGAAATACTTCCAAAAAAGTCATATTTTTTATTGCATATAATTAAGTACATTACTTAATAGAATAAGAATTATAAGAATTTTATTTTTTTTCACTTTTAATGATTTTATAACATTTGTTATTTTACAATTTTAGAACCTAAATGTTTGCTTTTCTCAAGTACATTCTGCATGCAGTGAAGAATGGTTAACAAATTCTACAAAAATTTCTCTTACTTACAGTGAATTTTGAAGTTTACACTTTTCCAAACAGTTCAGAAGTCCGGACTTGACTTGATTCTTCTTTTCTATAATTCTTTTATAAAATATTCCAACTGTGAAAAACAATTGGAATATTTTTTTCCATGGGATAAAATCTCAAATCAAAGAATTTGTCTACCAGCATGCCAGTTGGGATCTTGATTCAAAATTTTCTTTTAAAATTTCCCATGCCTTTTTTCCACTTTCAATTTAAGCAATTAGAGTTTGAAATTTTTTTCTATACCTTGAGAGATCATTGTATATGCTCTTATTTTACACCACTTGTAAGATCTCTTATATTTTTCAGATGAATCTTCAATATAATGTAGTCACTAAGCTTGGCAAATCAGTCATTTTGCAATTGGTTGCTTTCATCTAATTGACATCACTCTTTTCAGCTTTTTTAGAACTTCAGAAACTCTGCATTAAATTAACTTTAAATTCAGGTTATTCTGGCACAAAACTTGCCTGTGTTTAGACTTGAAGGGTATCAAGGCAACAGTATTAGATATATACAGAAATTATTCTCTTAAAAGGAATCTAACACACACAAATCTTATGCATTGAAATAACAATTATCAAAAGCATTTTTAAATTAAAGCTAGGCAAAATACATAATAATAATGACTAACTCAGAACTTTAATTGCCATACACAATTCTAAGATATATAGGTAAATGCACCTTACATAGTTAGATTTTAAATATATTCATGTTACATTTAGCACTAAAAAAAAAAAAAAAAAATATAAAAAAAAAACTCTTTTTGGCACCCAACAAAATATAGTTTCATATCCTTTGCCAGCAAGGGAATTCAGTGCTCTGAGAATCTTTGACACAACAGGATAACTTGTAAAATTGTTTTTCTAAGCTTCCAAAACACTCAGGCTGTCAGTGTACACACAAAATAGACAATAGTCACTTGTATTCACATGCTGAAGAGGAATATACAGATATTACTTCAGCAGTAACGATGGTATAAGATAGAAGAGGGCTGTAATTAAAAGAAGAATTCCTAATGATAACTCCAAAGCCAACATGTCCTTCTATTTTAAAACCATCTGTGAATACAGGTGAGAGTGATTCATAAGGACAGCGATAAATAGAATATAGCTGTTTTTGAAAACAATAGGTGTTGTGTCCAATTTTCTATATAGAGCAAAGATTTTTAATAAATGTAATTTTTGTGTCATACCCCTCTTTGCATGATTTATCAACTAATTCAATCAGTACATGAAATTTATCAACTAGGTCACAAAGTCGCAAATGAAATTTGACACATATGAGAAAAAATATGATGCTCATTGGACGAACATCATAAAATCCATTGAAAAAGGTAGTAGGAATCATGGAATGTAATGGATGATGAGGAGAAGAGACATAAACTTACTGTAATAATTGAAAAGAGGTTACATTTATCACAATTCTAAAGGTTAGGGAATTACATATGGACTCTGAAAGGATAATGTGTGAAAAGTCCCAGAGCATATCCTCGAAGCAGAGTGACGAACTTTGTCCAGTCTACATAAAACAAAAGATCTAGCTAATCTGTAAACAATACATTCATAGTCAAAGGGAGATAAAATCAATGACTAGTAAACTTGAAGATGTGATGTGTGATCTGCAACCCAAGACGTATTTAAAAGCATCTTAAGGATATTACGTGATCCCTCACACTTCCGGAAAAATAAAGCACGCAAAAAAAGTTAACTTTTAATTGGATATTATTCCCAGGAATTTTACCTCATTAATCATGGGTATAGTAGTGTTATTTATGTAGATCACTAAATCATTATACAGGCTAATCTTCAGAATGGACACAACTACTCTAGCCAGAATATAGGGTAGGGCCATTCCAGCACACAATGCAGCAAACTTATTAATATAGTAATCCAACTACCCGAAATTCGTTTATCTGAATTGCTGATTAACTATATGGCTTTCAGATTTTCATTTGAATACCCATTTTGTCAAACTAAATATATGGAAGCCTTGATGTGTGAATGGAGTAGTTATCCTGATAGAAGAGAAATGGGGGACTTCACAAAAATATTTCCACAGAGTTGGGATTGCAGCATCGTCTAAAAAGTCCACATACACATAAGAATTCATGTTTCCAAAAAACAGGAATAATAGACCCAGGTCAAACCATGAGAAACATTTCCCTGCCATTAAACTGCCAGACTGTACAATGAGATTCCAATTCCAAAAAATAGTTTTCTATAATGGAAAAAAAAAAACTATAAAAATAAAACTATTTTATGCAATAAGGATAATTTTATTGTTCCTTAAGTAATAAGTGTTTATTTTATCTACTGAAATTACAATTTTTTAAATGCATACATGCAGTAATTTGTTACTTTATATATTTTGTGATTATTCACTAAATCAACTCATGTGACAACAGTAGCTTTAAATTCCAAAAATGATCTGGAGTTTACTGTATTTAAATACATTAAATCATTAAGCCTTATTGTATATAATTAGTTTCTATTCACTCCTTTCCATTTGTAAGAATCACTCATACTTGGATCCAAAAAAATAAAAAATAGACTTTTTATAATCTAATTATCAAACATTCAGGAATTAATTACGCATTATAGGGAATCCAAACATTTTTGGATTAAGTCATTTTTAGTTTCTGTATAAAAGCAATAAAAAAAAAAAAAGAGGAGAATTAAGGATTTAAGACTACAGATTTTCATTGTTAATATTAGTATTTATTTCATACAAACACTGAATTTAACAAGTACAGTAGGTTTAGTTTGTTTCACGAAATTATTAATTATGCCTTCAAACAATGTTTTAATTTATTTTTACAATATTTATTATGTCGTAGCAATAATTTACAAAAAAAAAAACCTTCTAACTGAACTAATATTATTTTTTTTTATTTCCAATGGCAGATTATAGACAGTTGCAGCAAAATAAATAAAAAGGATAGAACAATATAACACAGAAAGATACTGCAACAGAGTTTTTTAATCTAACATGCCTCTAGATTCCCAATAGCGCTCAGTTAGAGACGTCTTACGAAGTGCAGGGCAGTGAGGAACTGAACTAATATTAAAATGAGTAAAACTAAATGAGAGGTTAATGAAAATGAAAAATCAAGAAGTTCAATATTTTATAAACACAACTTAGATTTAAAATATTCAATTAAAAGGAAGTTATTAATTAATTGAAGGATTTACCCAATACTTTCAATCATAATCTAAAGTAAAAAATCTGTATTAAATAAATACATAAACCAACAGTATATGTAGATGGATTGTAAATTTAAGCACATCAAAAATAGGAATGATGTGAATATTAGGAATAATTTATATCTTTAGTTTTTAACATTTTATAAAGAATAAAAAACTCAATTATTTTATCATTGACTAATGTACGTGTATTTTAAAAATCAAACTTCTGCAACAAAACAAATGAATTGAGATACAGGAAAATTAAAAGTGATAAAAAAATGATACTGCATGGATTAAAAAATTGCAGGTAAAATTGATTGAATAATTATAGTTTGGTCTCCCCCTCCTTTTTTAAATAATAAATGCGCTTTTCTAGGATCTTCCTTTCACTAGTATCTATAAACATAGTAAAAATCTTAAACTTTTTTTTTTGCTGATTTAACTATAACAGTTTAATTATAAAATTTAATTATTTTTATTTTAAAATTTAACAAATAAATTATATTGAACACTTTGTAATATTAAGTAGATAATACAAATAAAAAATATTATACCTTTTAAAAGAACGCTCACAATCAGTTTCAGAGTCATCTGAGCCAAAATCTTTCCACGATTGTAACTCATTTCCAAAAATAGGAGGTTTATTTACAAGTGAATAATTAGTTTTTCTTTCTCTTTCTTTAATAATATTTTCAAAACTAGGAATAAATGTTCCTTCTTGGGAATGATTAATTCTAGAAAATCGTGAAAACATTAAGTCATTATTATATGCAGAGTCAAGAAACTCATTTGAGTTGGAATTATATATAGTTTCAAATGTTGAATGTTCTTTGGAAGAAAAATCTTTCACAGATTCATTATCAATTTCAGACTCTGTTTCAAGACCTAAAATCAATACATCTTCACACTGGGTGTTTCCAGTCTCTAAATGTTTTTTTGTTGAATTTGACTTCATATCTGAATAATTAACAGTTTGCTTATATAATAAATTATCAAATGGCATTTTAAATGTTTTGTTTTCTAAGTATCTTTGATTGCATTTAGTTATTTTAATAGAATCATTATAATTCAAATTTTGGCTTGCATTAAAATTAGAAAATTTTTCTTCGTGACTGGTATCATTATGAATAGCACTACGTTGATTTTCCTCAATAGACATAGACTTTGTGATAGACGTGCCTTCTGCTTCTGAAGGCATAGCTGATGTTTCAACAAAATTAGCAGAACATTTAAAATGTGTTGGTTTAAAATCTTTTTCATTTAAGGAAAGAGGGCTTGAATTTTTACAAGTGTTTTCCATTTCTGTGATTTTCCTTTCAGTGTCAGAGCTCTTTGAGGCAGAAATTAATTTTGCTTTTGGAATATTTGTTACACTGTTAATTTTTTCTGTTTTGTTAATTTCATTTTTATCATCCAAATTCTTTACTATTAGTTTATTTCTTAACTTCTGTGTTTTTAAAAGAGGAACTTTAAAATTATGACTTTTTTTCATTATCTTTTCAGTAGAATTTAATGTCTGAATTTCTGAATTGTTTATTTTTTTACAATTTATATTATCATCTATGTCTTGCTGTTTTGTATCAACTTCTGTTAAAATTTCTATGTTTTTCTGTTTACCTTTTAATTCTATACGCAGATTCTTACCAATTTGCTTTAAATTAGTTTCAAAACTTTCATCATTTTCCGAGAAATTATATGGTATCTCATTAACACCTTTTAATTTAACTGCATTGATATCCTTATTTTTTTCATTGTTATTTGGAGAAAAAGTTATTCTAAAAATATCTTTATCACAAAACACTTTTTTACTAATAGGAAGAACTTTTTTATTCAAAGATTCTCTAGGTGAAGTCAAGTTAATTTCTTTAATTTCCTTATCAGTCACAGGCAAAACATAGTTAATTTCTGATTCAGCTTTATCTTTTTCATCAGATAAATTATCCACTATACTGGATTTTTTTTCAACATTTTTACTGGATGAATTTTCCTCTATTTTATTAGAAGTCTCCAATTTATTTTCAGTAGTTTTCACAAGATCCTCTAAAAGTAATTTGGCACATTTATTTGAATTGTTTAATTGAATAATTTTTGAACTATTAATATTTTCAGCTGTTATTTTGAAATCAGTCTGGGATTTCAAATTTGTAGATACTGACAGAGAATTTGATTGGTTAGAAAAATTACATACTGTTGTAGAAGAAGTATCACCTTGTTCATCAATATAATTAGTATATGAATTCTGAGAAAGACTAGAATCGTTACTATATTTAAAACCCTCAGTTCTTGTTAATTCATAAACACCTGAAGATTCCTGAGTTAAAATTTGTAAAGAATTTATATTTTCACAACACGGAATTTTATTTACAAAATTTATATTTGTTTTAGATTTAATATTTTCACTCTCATGCATCTTGACCTGGGGGACTTCTCCAATAAGATTATCTAAATCATTTTGAGGAGATTCAACATGAATAGAAAGAAACTTTGTCAAATTACCAGGTTTACATAAAGGACTGTTAATTTCACATTCAGATGATTTAGGTGACTGTTCAAGGTTTTTTATAAAGGTTGCTTGAGAAAACATGATTTGATCAGGAAATACTTTTGAACTTTCTTGTATTCCACTTGGTTCTTTTATTTCCAAACTTAAATTTGAAACATTTTCTGTACCACCACACACAGGAAATTGGATTTCTTTCTCAACATTCTTATTTAAGTTTTTCATCAGTTTTTGACTTGCATCATTTGTATTATAATCATCATTTTTCATATCAGATGCTTGAGTCAACATTTCAATACGAGTAGGCATAGAAATCCTTTGATCAGGATCAAATATATCTTGTATTTTAATAACAGAATTATTAACATTGGATATATATTTACAGTTATCTTTTATAGAATTTGTTTCCTTAATGGCCTCTGTTTCAATCTTTTTAAAAATAATATCGCATTTTGTATTATTATTACTTTCTTGTGTTGAGCAAGTAGTCTTTTTACATTTTCTTGTTTTTCCTCCAAATGATAAGTATGTTTCTTCCTTTTTCTTCCTAGAAATACAAGGTGAATTGGTACACACATTGTTACTGGATGTTTCTATTTCTGAAAGATTGTGAACTTGAAAAGTTTTAGGAACATTACTATTAGAATCATACGAGTGATATTCAATGCTATCATTATCTGTAACTTCAGAATTAATGCAAGAACTGAAGTCACCATTTAAAAGCATTTCACAAACATTATTTAAGGTAGTATTTTTCAAATCAACACTATCATTTGTTTTCAAATCAACACTATCATTTGTTTTCAATGATTGCATATCATGATTTTCACCATTAGTTATTTCTTTTACTATGTAATTTTCACCACATGGTTCTGATGAATTAATACTTTCTTCTTCTATTCTTTCCTGGTTAGCCTCATTAGTTAATATTTTAATTTTTTTAGTTTTTCCATCAAATAATATATTAGTTTTTCTTTTTCTATCTGTGACAGACAAATTTGATGCATTTACTTCTGCCCTTACAACAGATGATTCTTTCATTGAAGACTTGGATTTTTCCAATGAAGTTTCAATCACAGCATTACATCTATAAGAGTTAAGCTCAACAGGTTCAAAATTCATTGGAACAGTCAATGGTAATGAACCCAAAGTTTGAATCATATCAAATTCTTTAATTAAAGGAACAGAAAAGTCAATTGAGGTAGATATCTCACAAATATGTTGCATGTCATTTTTTAATGGATAAATACAAGTTTCTGGACACAATTCTTTATTTAGACAATTTTGTTTTTGAATGTTATTATCAAACAAAATGTTTTGATCATTCTTATAAATTGAACCTGATTTAGATGGGTCATTTTTAAGAGAATATTCCTGAGAATTACTGGTTGAAATATGAGGAGGAAAATTATTTTTGTGCAGGAAATACTCATATGCTGAAATCATAACACTCATATCAATAGGAATGGCAAAATGATCAACATCTTCTTTTAAATCAGAAGCAATAACAGTATCAAACTGCAATTCTTCTAGCTCATCAGATGAACTCATTGCGGCAAGTGTATCAGGACACGGTGAATTCAAAGCATCTTCAAGCAATAATTCATTTTGTAAGCAATTATTCATATCAGAATCAGATAGTGCTAAAAAATCTAAATTTAAGTTTGTATCACAGCTTTTTTGATCATATTTAAGGCCTATAGAATATTCATCAGATTCTGTACTTTGATTTTTTGCACCAAAAGTATTACTTTCATTTACCATTTTGCACCCAATATTGTTATTTTCAAATGAACAATCTTTACTACTTTTCATTTCTGAGATTTTATTTGATTTCTTAAATTGTTCAGTTGAGGGAGGCATATGTTGATCATTAATATTTTCCTTTAATGATGTCAAGGTTGTTTCAGACAAAGACTCAATACAATGAAGTAAACTAGAATTATTAAGAGAAGAGTCAGGCCGATTCATATGGTCTAATGAGCCTCTTTCACGATCTTCATTATTTAAATCATTATTAAAAACAGATGAAATCTTTAGAGAATGTAAACTACTCACCAAATTAAGTGAATTATTATTATTACATGGAAACTTTAAATTTTGTACACGGGATTTCAATGATTTGGTTTTTAATTCATTCTTAAAAGAAGCTAATTTTCCGCCTTTACCTCCGACGGGAAAACTTCTAACAGGAAAACCTTCAGAATCAATTGAATCTTGAGTAGTGCTAGAATCACTTAAATTTTGTTCCAAATCAGATATTAAAATAGGTATGTCATTTGGATTATTTTGCTGGCTTAAAATTGACATTTCCGTTGCTAAATTTTCTGTAGAATTAATTTTATTTGTATGATGACTAACTTTTTCACCAGGAGATGATTTACTAACAGAAACATTTTTTTCTAGAAAATTTGAATTTTCTTCACAATTCTTGTTTAAATTTTGGTTTAAATTCTTAGTCAGTATATGTGAAGAATCATCAGAATCACTGTCTTCAAAACTTGAGGTTTTTAAAACTTCAATTCTGGAGTTTACTTTCCTTGATTTACGGGACTTAGAATTCTTCTTTGGATATTTTACAGAAGAATTTATATTTACTTGTGAATAGGAAACACTTTTATCATTAACTATCACAGAATTTTCTCTTTCATTAGATGTTATATTTTTATTCTTAAAGGTAAGTGGTTTTGAAGATATTTTGTTATTTGATCTAGTGTTCCTTTTTGTTGGACTATTTTTTATTTTCAGTTTATCTGTTTCATCTGCATGAGAAGCTCGAGATAATAGCATGTTTTGCATATTTCTTTTACCTGCAGTTTGACCCATATCTTTTTCAGATTGTTGAAGCTGTGATTTAGCTTTAGTTAAAGAATTCTTGCGTGTCTGGATACAATTCTTTTGGTTTTCACTTCTTAATTCAGAAATTTGGCTAGAAATGCTTTTTTGATTAAAACAATTTTTACTTTCACTTCTTAAACTATAATTTGAACTAACAATGATATCACATTTTTCAGAGCTCATGGTTCTGCAAAAGAAAATACTTTAAAAGTTAATTCAGTCTTATACATCAAATAAAAGATAAATAAAGCAATAAAATAACTAAATTGATTAAACGAGCATAAAATTATACATATTTTTAAATATTAATTAAATCTAAAAGTAACTAGTATTTCTAATTGTGTTCGATTAATAGATTTATACTGATATTAAAGTAGATCAAATGTTAGCAATGTTTCACATTATTTCAAGCAACACGAAATATTTTATTGAAAACAAATTCTTAAAGAATAACTAATGTTTACAAAATTCACTATTGCATGATATTAAAATTTTTTTAATTAAATAAAAAATTTTAAGGGTAATTAGAAAGAAAACACGAATAGTATTTTTGACAATTACCCTTACAATACTTTTTGTAATATTATTTCTAGAGCTGAAAATAAACAAATGATTTATCACTATTTTATATGCTTCTTTACCATAAGGACAGACTAATCTTATATTGAAAAAGATCTACACTATTCATATCAAATTATATATTGAGTTACTTTCATATTATTTCGGCTGTTTGTAAAAAGCATAATCCCATATGTGAGGGCACGCCAGTCAGAGAGAGAAGCGGAAGCGTGGGCGAGGAGGAGAAGGAAGGGAGAATCGGTATGAGAAGTGGTAGCGAGACTCGCAGACTCTCGGACAATGAGAGATATATCCTTTGCAATATATATATATATATGTATCTAAAATTTATGCTTTAGTATTCAATGTTTGTGTATGTTAATATTAAATAAATGAGAGATCAGAATCTTATTAGTTTTCATGTTAACATCACCATAGAAGGTTGCAGTTCTGAAACATAGCGATGAGCCACGCCGCATTATGTTACAATGATGGCAGCGGAGCCATGCCACAAAAAGGAAATACAAATGTACAGGTAAAACAGGATAAACTTCATCGATGTGTTTGAGGGATGTCCATCTTACAAAGCATGTGAGTGATGTTTGCCAAATATTCATTTTTATTGGTTGGGATCCTCTATTAAGATTTCATAATAAGAAATATTTTTTTTTAAAAAAAAGTTTTCTTAAGTTTAAAGTATGATTATTAATTTAATAAGGTTCTGTTCTTGAACAGTAAAAGTTTTGTGTACCACGTCAGTGATATGTACTAAAACTGTTTGTGTCAGCAAATGAGTATAAATTTCTGCTCAGCAGAACTGAATTGATTGGTATGATTGTGGTATACCATGCCAGTGATAAATATTATAAAGTATAAAATTGTTTGCATCAGTAAACAAGAGTACATTTTTACGCCAGTAAAAATAAATAAATTTCTGCGTCAGCAGTACTGTATTTAATTGTATGACTGTGATGTATCACACCAGTGATAAATATTTTGAGGTATAAAATTGTTTCTATTAGTAAACGAAACTAAACTTTTACACCAATAAAAAGTAAATAAATTTTTTTTTTCTGTGTCAGCAGTATTGAATTGAAATTCAAAGTTGATAAATGGCTACACTGTATTATAAAGTGTATTGTTTGTTAAAATTATTTGTATGTCAGTGAAATAAATTTTATTGTATTGATCATTGTGTATTTTATGATTATTTTAATGTGTGTTATTATTGTTCATTTACATGGGTAAACCATTTCTCTTGAAACTGAATGAATTCATGAGTTCTTGTTCTCATTTAAAATAAAGTGATTATTTTGAAGTAAAGTAATATCTAATTGTATCACACATAGTATAAATTTTTTTGATTTCGATTCTCATTTGGAGTTGAAAAGTCTGTGGGTGTGGTAGAAAGAAAAGAACCACACGGGTAACGAAATCGTTACTCATCTTTTTGTTGTTTTTTGATTTCTAAAAAATAAGATAAACAATATTATTTGATGTTTTGAATTTTTTTTGTGCACTGTTATAAATATTTTTTTACTGTCTCAAACTTTGATTTGAGTAAAAAGTGTGAAAGTTTGATTTGAATAAAAAAAGGGTATATTTATGGAACATATTTTAAATGTTTATGCTAATAATTATTACAGTTTAATAGATTTGCATATTTTTAAGTGTTTTGATCAAAGATTTGAAAAGAAATTTATGTTTGAATTTTGAATATATTATTGCAAATTCTATTTAAAGTGAATGTGTATATTATAATAATAAAAGGAACTGCACAAATTAATGCTAACTGTGTGTTCATTTAGAATTGAATTGATCACTATCTGTATTACAATTGAAATGTTTTGTTATAAATGAATATATTGATATAAATTTAAATATAAAGTCTTTGCTTTTAATTATCATTTCAAAGTTATGTTTGGTTTTTTCCTTAAATTTAGAAATAATTGTGTTTAATTCATTGTGTGCTTATTTTATAATTTTAATAAGTCATTTCTGCAGTACTTCAATTTATGATTTTCAGTTTGAAAATCTAATTCTGGTTGAAATAAAATCAAAACTTTTTCGAAATTTCTTATTTTTGAAATTTTAACATAATAAATTCATTCATGTGTGTTAAAATATTTAGCATTGAATATGACTTATTTCGCGAAAGGAAAAAAGTCAGATCTTCTAGTTTTGCCTTCAGAATTGCGCATCGTGTTGGAACCTGATGTCACGACACTGAAAATTCAAGAGCTCATTACTGGAAGTGCTTCATATTATGAAGAATTTACTAAATCGTTGTTAGAAACAATCATTGATACCAGAAAAGAATTAGAAGCAAATGTATTGGTTAGGAAAGAAAGAAAAGTGGAAGCAGAGGAAGTTACGATTGGAAAATGAAGCGAAAAAGTAGCAAATGGAATTTGAACTGGAGAAATTGCGAATAGAAGCAGATCTAAGTGTGCCAAAAACAGAAAGATTAGGGTAGAATAATATACAGATGGAACTAACCAAGTTGATGCCTCATTTTGATGCAAAGGAATGTGAAGTTGTTATATCTTTCATTGTTTGAAAGACAGGTCAAAAGGATAAAAATTGAAGAAAAGGATATGGTTTCATATCTGTTACCTCTTATGCCACCAGACATGGGTGAATTGATTGCCAGAATTCCAGAAGAAGAATTTGGAAATTATGAATATGTGAAAGAGGGTGTTATTAAAGAAAATCAAAATGAATGCAGAAGGATTTCGGCAAAAATTCTTTCAGCACCAATGAAGTACCAATAAGACATGGAGAGATTTTGTTTACGAAGTGACAAACTATTTTCAGGGTTGGATCGACGGGCTTGAAATAACTGATTTTGAAGGACTTAAGACCCTTATAATCACCAACAAAGTTAAGAAAAGAGTTCCTATTGAAATAAGAGACCATTTCGTCGATGAATGGGGAAAGATAGACAAACCATCGCTTTTGGGTGACAAGCTTGATGAATATGAAAGTGCACGCAAGTCATTTAAGAAGCAAACAGGTGCACTACCTAAATTTCTGACCCAAACTTATAACAAGTATCCATTACAACGGGATAGCAGAAGATATGAAAATCTTAGAACTCCTCATACCGAAAAAAAGTATGTGAGTTAAAGTCTCAAGAAGAAATTTCTAAAACTTGTCCTAAGTGTGTGTGCTATATTTGTGGTATGGACGGACATGTGAAGAAGTTCAATGTAAACAGAGCTGCAGAGGAGATCTGTGAAGAAAAGGAGGAAGCAAAGCAATAGGAAACGGCTGTAGTAGCCAAAGTAATGTCTCACAAACGAAACATAATTGGTGAAAACTTGTGTAATTTAGAAAGCATCCAGATAAATGTTAATGGAAAACGAGCAACCGCCCTGGTAGATTCAGGAACTGAAATCATCGTGGTTAGAAGTAAAAGGGTAGATTTCCCTATAGAGAAAGAGCCATCAATTTATATTAAAGGAATTTTTGGACCTGCAGAGAAATGTCTTTTAGTAAACATACCAATGAGTTTATATATGGGAGGTACAAGTGATGTCGTGCATCAAGATGTCCTCTGTACAGTTGCTCCTTCCCTAGTAGAAGACATTCTCTTGCCACCAGAAATAAAAAATATACTAACGGGAACTATTGTTTCTGAATCGAAAATATCCGTAATAGACAAATCCAAAGTTGAATGTGAAGAATTTGATGATATATGCAAAAAACAAAAAAGGAAGCTATCTTTACCGATGAATTTACAATGAATGAAGCTTGTGTTGCAGAAGTGGAAAAAACTCTGATGAAACATATGAAAACTGAAGAATTTCTCCAAGAACAAGAAGCTTGTAAAGATCTAGAGGAAGCTAGGAAAAATGCAAAGGAGAATTTTATTTCAAAGACAAATTTTTGTTCCATAAAGAAAAAATTCTGGGAGAAACAACAAACCAATTAGTTTTACCAAAATGCCGAAGAAAGGAAGTTTTAAAACTGGCTCATTGCTCTGTATTTGGTGGTCACATGGGAGCAAAGATTGCTATGGACTATAAGCATAGCATCTAAGATATTCTTTTTATTGGACTAGTCTTTCAAAAGACGTAAAGAACTTTTGTGAAACTTGCAAAGACTGCCAATTAATAAGGAAAATTAAAGTTAAAGATCCAGCTTCTATAACACCTGTGGTGAGACCCGAATTGCCATTTCAAATGGTAAATGTTTATATGATAGGACCAATTGAGCTGCCTAGCTCAAAAGGTCATAAATATGTGCTGTACCTGGTAGATCAGCACACAAGATGGGCTGTAGCTGTTCCATTAACAAGTCTTACAGCCGAAGCAACATTTGAAGCTCTGTTGTCAACATTCATGAGAACTGGAGTGGCTAATATCATTGCATCAGACAATGGGACTAATTTCAACTCTGAGCTGACTAAAGAGTTTGAAAAGAGAATGGGATCAAGTCCAAGATTTTCTACACCCTTATGTGCTCAATCCAATGGACTAGTGGAGCGTTTTAACCAAACTTTAAAATGAATGCTGCATCATGTCATTCTTGATGAACCTTGAACATGGCATACCAAAATTCCTTTCATTCTTTGGGCTTACCGAGAAGTGCCAAATAGTGAAACTGGTGTTGCCCCATTCCAGCTGCTGTATGGACACAAACCTGAAGGTCCACTCTCAATTCTAAAGAATACATGGACTGGAGAATTAGAAGGTCTTCAACATGACACAACTCCGATTTCAGTATATATGGAAAATCTCAAAAGAAAATTGGAAGATGATGCTTTGAGAGCCAAAATAATTTCTAAAATCGAACAAGATAAGATGGCACATTATTACAACTTGGAGATCTTGTTCAAAGACGTTTAAACCAGATGACAAAGTTATTCTCCTTCTTCCAGACTCTAAAAATAAGTTGTTAGCTCGCTGGCAAGGTCCAGGGACTATTATGAAAAAGAAAAATGAGAATTCATTTCTTGTTAAGATGCCGGATAACAGTTTTAAACATGCGCATCAAAACAAGATTAGAGAATTCATCCCTGAATCAAACACCGTCAATGTTATCTTTGATGGAGAAGAAGAATTTGGGGATGTTCAAACCATGCCAACTAGTCATACTGAAAGGTTCCATGAAAAACTATATGACTTAAAGATGTCTTATTTGACAGATAATCAACAAATTCAATTGATAAAGCTTCTTAGAAATTACGAGAAACCGTTTACAAGACCCTTGCAACCATTGATGCATCAATCAGAATGTGTGTGGACTACAGAGCTCTAAATGCAGAGACAAAGGCTCCAAATTTCCTTATGAAAGATATACAGAGTTTATGTTATCTCTTAATGCTTATTGTGTTTCCCAATTTTTATTTTTATATATTTGAAAGTGTATGATATATGTATGTAAATAATCAGTAAGTTGGATGTGTTGTCAATTTTTTTTTGGATCCTACTAATTATTGGGTATTTATTTGGTAAGTTTTTTTTTTTGTCTTTTGGCAAACATCAACTCATGTGCATTGTTACTTAATCTCAGCTTGTATATGTGATTAACTAATATTTTTTTTTTGTTTATGTCTGGGTTCCTGCAAGGAAATAATTCCACGATAAGACTGTTTAAATAAATAAGCCTCTGAAGAAGCTAGATTTACTTTTAACGGTGGTGTGTTAGGATGCGCCAGTCAGGGAGAGAAGCAGAAGCATGGGCAAGGAGGAGAAGGAAGGGAGAATTGGTATGAGAAAGGGTAGTAAGACTCGCAGACTCTCGGACAATGAGGGATATATGCTTTGCAAATAATATATATATGTATCTATAACTTATGTTTTAGTATTCAATGTTTGTGTATGTTAATATTAAATAAATGAGAGATCAGAATCTTATTAATTTTCATGCTAACATCACTGTAGAAGGTTGCAGCTCTGAAACATAACGATGAGCCACGCTGCGTTATGTTACACCATACTTGTCAAAATTTATATTTTTAAAACCTCACAATTTTTCTGAAGTGTCATATTAAAGCACAAAGGCATATAAAACACATACAAGCATGAAAAAGCATACAAGCATTTCTGAAATGGACAGGATACAATGGATTCTGCACATTCTACTTAACAGACATTACATGGTAAACAATGAACTGAATTTGCTGTACTATTGGGTTGTGATGCACCTGAGTGATCCATCACTGCTATGCACACAAAATATCTGCCATTACAAACAGTGAGGGAATATGGCAGAAATGATCAGTCACACTGATCAGCTTTTCCTTCTTGCATTCATCAATTAGAGATATGTATCAAAGTTTCTTGATTTAGTCTAACATCAATATTAATTTCTCTGAAGGATAATCTGCAATTCCTATAGGAACCTATTCTTCCTGGTTGAAATTCAAAATCTTGCTTGAAAGATATTCAATATCTTTTAGAAGGCATAATTAAAACTACTTAAAAGAAGTAAGAAAAAATAATTGCAGTACTCCAAACTGGCAATCACTTCTCCTTCTCTCTTTAGATAATGATTGCAGATATTACAATTGTCCCTGATATACAAATCATTAGCATTGCAGATCACACACACACATATATATATATCACCGGCTAAACACATAATGTAAATTAAACATGATTTGCATACTTTCATCAGGATGCTGCATTTTAGGTTGCCAACAATATATAAAGATTTTATAAGAATAAAAAGAAATTTCAGAGTGTACGTTATACTGAGAAAAAAATCCATTAGAAATAATTATGACTAGCCTTGCTTAGAACAGTATTCTAAATTCACATAATACATATCTTACTCACACAAAGCGAACAAGCTCAATGATTATAATTTTTTTCAGGAAAAGACAAAGGTGTTAGATGTTTCATTGTAACACAGCACAGATTATTTCACTTTTCTAATTCAGCTTAAGAGTGCAATTCCTGCAAAAAAAAAAAAAGATCAGTGTTTTCAATAATTGCAAGAGCTTTTGAACCCCTTGAGCTTTTTAGGGTCCAGTGATAATTAAATCTAAGATCTTCATGCAAAAACTTTGGTGTTTAAATATAGACTGTAGTGATATCTTTCAATCAATAGAAGCACAGCAATGGTAGAACTTTATTAAAACTTTGACAACAATAAACAAGATTAGAGTTATAAGATACACATTGATAGATATAAATCAGTGCATATTGAACTTCAAAGATTTCCAGATGCATCCAAGTCTGTTTATGGATGTGTCATTTACAGCAAATCGACATCAAATACCAGAGCTTATAAGATTGGTTTGAATTTGATTCGTAGCAAATTACTCTTCCAGAGAGCTACAATTTCAAGATAAAAGCAGCGTGCAGCCTTTTCTTTTTTTTTTTTAAACAAAATTAATAACAAAAAAAAAAAGATGCATTATAATTTAAGGAAAATGACATCTATTAGAAGAGAGATTCAATTATAACTTTCATGGATCTGGAAAGAGCCTCACCTTCTGAAGACATAAGTGGCCAACAGTATAACACCAATATAAGACTTGACTGTAATTTATCAGTGGTGTTATGAAACTTTCACGGACAATCCAGCTAACCTTGTTTCGAGAAAAATAGAACTTGATAAACTGATTGAGAATGAACTGTGGTCTTCTTTTTCTTGCCTAATGAAGAAAACCCTAATCAAGAAATTCTTTTATCAATCATAAAAGATGGGTTTACATCTGAACTTAAACATTTACATAAAAGTGACTCATGTTTGCTGACTTTCAACTTCAAATGCCTTTATTTATGACTTATTCAATGTTAATAATAATAATATATATACATATATTTACAACAGTGTGAGCATTTGAGTGATCAACTCTTCCCCACAACAAGGCCGGAAACTGCTACTAATTTATCGTTATCCTGCAGGCACCTGTGAACCAAGTCACAGAGGTGAGTAGCATTACCCGCACTATACAGCTACAAACTCATTTATAGGGTGGGCCACATTCATACATCATCACAGAAGAAAGGACAGAGGAACACGGAAAGAAAGTAACATCCATGCCCGAACAGGTATTTGAACACTGGACCCACAGCTCAGGAGTAAGAAACGCTAACCACTCAGTAACTGATCAGCATACTAAAATATTGCATAAGTTATATTTTTTGATTTTCATCAATGAGCTAAAGAGTAAAAAAAAAGATCAGTACAAAAAAGAGAATAGGAGAATTGTCAAGAGAAGAAATCAAAGTAGCAGAAAATTTCATAGTTACAGAGGTTCAGAAACTAGAGATCCCACTAACATTAAATGTTTAGCTCAACAAAAATGAGATAAAATATTTGTGTACCTTTTTAGACAAGAATGGACTACTAAAAGTAAATAGGAGCATAAAAAATGTGAGTATTTGTTTCAATTGTATATAAATTTGTATTCTTCCAAACAGCCATAATCTTACAAAAATCATTATAGAAATATTTCATAAGTGATTTTTTTCACTTAGATTCAACTGCTTTGCTGGATTATGTCATACACAAAATTTTTGGCCAACATAAGATAGAATGTGTATGATTCTATTAAATGTTTTCGCTAAATATAAGAGAAGCGTATAGAGGGTAAAATGCGCCAAGAATGCCATAAAGTGTACCAGACTGGTTTACCAGTTTGGATTACGTAGGTATGACGTACTTTTCATTTTACATGCGCGTTTTGTATGTAACCCTTGAAACTATTGCAGAATAATCTTGAAGCACAAGTTTCGATTTTTGGAGTTTTTGTGTTGCTTGCAAAAATTAATAAGTATGGATTAGAATATATTTACTTTACGTTTTCGCAGAGTACGTATGGAGAAAGAATCACCAGGAAAACATTATAGAAGATTTTTTAGATGCAATAAAAATGGTATATTCACCGAAAAGTAACGATTCGAAGAGCGATGAATATTAGATGAGTAATTTTGTTTTTCATTACAATTTTAGTCATATATTTGGAAACTAAAGTTTTTATAAAAATGAATGTTTCCATAAGTAAATGAATGTTTAAGTTGTGTGTATTGCATTTTTCATGTTAGTGTTAGAATGTGCCGCGAACTTAAATTTCTTTAATGTGGGTGTAATTGCTCGTTACATTAAAATTCGAGTTTAAACAAAAAATGAAATTTGTTAACGTTTGAAATTTAGCTTTATTGCCCGGTTGGCACTGTAATAGTTAGCGCTACACTGATGTTTTTTTAAGGTAGGCGCCACAGTTCGATATATTAAAAATTTTGTTTCTATTTATTAGAATTTTAAATCTTCCACAGTATTTAGTTATAATGAAATATTTAAAATTTTAATATTTGGAATTCGGAAAAATGTGCGATTTCAAAGCTAAAGTTCGAACGCGATTGTTATTGGTTGCCGACAGAGCTGTAGAGTGCTTGGCGTGAAAATTTGAAATCGCGCCAATCCCGCATGGGTCTGTCGTCATTTACCAATGTTTTAATGTTAAACTTATAGGAGTTGAGCAATTAATGTGTGATTTGCTTAAAGAGGGGGTAACTCAAAATTTCCCCTTCAACTGATTACGAGTCGATTTCTGTAGACCATTTAGTTTAAAATATAAACATCAAAAAAATGTTGTCTTCCACAAAGTATACGAATATATTTTTATATGTTTGGTTACCAAAGCCATTCATCTTGAAATAGTAATGGATTTAACTTTAGAGGCATTCATTGCAAGTTTGAAAATATTTGTTTCTCAAAGAAGTTTGTGTTCAAAACTATAGTCTGATAATGCAACAAATTTCACAAGTGAAAAATGAAGAGTTAACAAGAATGCACCACTTAGTTTTAAAACAAAATGAGGAATTCGCAATTTGCCTGTCAACAGAATTGACTGGCTATCACTAGAGCCTGCAATTTTGGTGGTCTATAAGCAAATGGTGTGAAAGCAATTAAATTTCATTTTACTAGAGTGTGTACTCAGGCTTAACTTAATTATGAAAAATTTTTAATTGCCATTACTCAGATAAAGAGTATTCTAAACTTCAGACTGATTGTACCTCTGTCATTAGATACTGATGTGTATGATGTATTAACATTTGTTATTTCCTAATTGGTAGACCTTAAATTGCTATCGTTAAGCCAAAATTTAATTGAGATTAGTTAATAATAAATTAATTAACTGGAAAAATTGACAAAATTTATTCAAACTTTTTCGAGAAAATGGCAAGTGCAACACCTTAATAATTTGCAACAGAGGTTCAAGTGGAGAATCGAGAAATATAATGTAAAAATCAATGAGCTAGTGCTCATCAAAGATGAAAATCCATCTCCTCATAAATGGTCATTAGGTAGAATAGCACATCTCTATCTGGAAGATGATAAACAGGTCAGAGTTGTTAAAAGTAAAAACTTCTTCCAGACTCTTCAAAAGGACCATCTCAAAAATTTATTGCACTTATTATAGTGTAGTTTTTGGTAGTATATGTTATATTACTTTATATTAATTTGTATTTAATTTTTAAGTATACATTTTTTGACATTATTGGTTGAATGCAACATTGCAATGTGAGGTGGAATACTATGTACTAAAAGAGCTGCAGCAGCATCATATTTATATGTTAACAGAGAGCTTATATAAATCAATAAACTTAGGAGAAAATAATCTTAATCATAATATTAAGTGGGCTATTTCCATCTTCAAAACACTGAAAATCAAATCTAGAGTTAATAAAACCATGTATAGCTGATTCAAAAGTTTGAGAAAATCATCTCAGTGCTGATTTTTATAGAGTTTGCTTTTATTGTGGTATATTTAAAAGATATGGTGGAAGACTACAAATGTTTCACTACAAAATTTGGCAAAAACTAAGAGCATGTTAAATTTTTTAGACCACTCCGTCTTTTTTTCATCTTCCTTAAAACAATAGAAAATAATATTGATAGAGTTGTTAAAGAATATAAAAAGTGATAATAGTTAGTTACAAAATTTAG
Source organism: Latrodectus elegans (assembly GCA_030067965.1). Classification (NCBI taxonomy): domain Eukaryota; kingdom Metazoa; phylum Arthropoda; class Arachnida; order Araneae; family Theridiidae; genus Latrodectus; species Latrodectus elegans. The sequence continues at coordinate 23,101,206 of CM057815.1, read as the reverse complement.
ATTTAGCCTACCAACCAAGTAAAATTACTGATATAGCATTACATCAGTTTATCTCTAAAAAGAGATGCTAAAAAATAAAGAAATTATTATGACAGCTTTCCTTGAAATGGTGAATATTGATACAGAATTCTGGCCAACTGGTGCAATTAATAATGCCTCTACATTGAAATACACATACAAAAATGTTACACTTTTTTAGATACTTTGATAGTAATGGAATTAATCAATTTTTATATCAATTGAGTATAAATTTAAAATAAATTAAAGCAATTATAATATAATAAGTTATGAATTTTATGAATATAAATGCATATATAAATACAAGTGATTTTATGCTTAAGGGGTAATGAGTAACTAAGACAAATTATTGTAATTTGTTAATGGGTTCCAGGTGATTGCCCTGCTTAATTTGTTGTTCTAACATTATTTTTAAAAAACACAAACTAATTCAAAAAAACTGCACTTACGTATTATCGCAACCAGGTTGGCGCGATTTGTAAGTTTGAGTGAGAAAGTATGAATAGAAATAAAATGTACATTTATTAATTACAAATAATTTTTAATACAGTTTTTTATATTATTTTGTTTTAAAATATAAAATAGCAATTAAACCCTTCCGGTTTCGAATTTGAATAAGTTGCAGAATTATTTTTTCGGCGGAAATATTTTGGCTATTGCTTTCAGCACTGATTGAAAATTGTCTTCGCCATTAACAGCTTGAGTTTAGCGCCATATAAATTCGATAAGGTATGAGTTCAAGATGATGACGGGCTGTTCAACTCTGTTTTTTGTTGCGCCATTTGGCTGAGCCCCACATGCATTCTACATGTTGTGAGTGAACGCTCGTGTCGGGATCCACAAGGTTATATTTGTGATAAACAGTTCCATGCAGAAATCCAGCAATTTCCAACTCACTTGTCTTGTATCCTTTCCAGCAATCCGAATAAATAATGCTTCCTTCCTTGATATTTTCGCAAATTTTTTCCAAGAGAGTAATGGCGCTTCTGTTAGGTACAGTAACTAAAAAAGTCTTTTTCCTTTCTCGGTAAATTCCACCGTAAACCCATTGCTGTGGTAGTACACGCCCAGTGTTATACGTTTGTTTGGTATAATTCCATATCCCTGTAACAATTCAACAGCATCTTTTTCACTCGCAGGTAGATCCCGAATATCCTTAGTTAACATATTTCTCGGCATTCAATTTAACCAGTAAGCAAAATAATTTCTTTACGAAAAACCATGTATAATATGTAGGGTTGCCATTAGTAGGATCACCAAATTTGGTGATTTATGCAAATTTTGGCCTGGTTGCTTAATACGTAAGTACCAAAGAAACTTACAATCACCAAACTTAAACTTACCCAATCATTAAATGTTTAAATTGTCTACTCAAGACATTTAAAAAACTGATCAGTGAATGATCAGCTAATCACTAACTTTTAAGTTAGTGATTAGCTGATGATTAGTGAAATGCAAAAAATATAGACTATAATAAAATACACACAACTAGTATAAATCAAGGATATTATTTTCTTTTAAGATTAATTGAAAGTAATAGAAGGTATATGCTATTTCCTAGTCAGTCAAAATATAAGATAGAAATAAAAATTAGAAAATGCATTTGAAATTAATTATGCTAATACACATCTGAATGTCTTTGGTTTTAATTCACACAATAGCCACAAATCATTGCAAAAAAGTGGGTATCCATCACCACTATAAATATTATTTCATGGTTTATTTAATTTAAGGAACATATAGAATAGCAGGATGCAATATAGAAAATTAAACAGTCATTATTCTTATTATTAATAAATTTTTTTTATTTTAAAGTAATTGTTAATATATATATAACTCATTAGTTCACCTAAATTTATAGACAGGTTATGTAAATCACTTGTCTTGAAGGAACAAATGCAGAAAATCGTAAGGAATAAAGATGGAATTTATCACCTATATAGCAATCTTTAAATAAAATAGTGATGCAAAGAAAAAAGAATGTGTAAGAACACACTTTAGACGATTTCAAAATGTGTCGGTTCGGAAAGAAAATGATAAGTTTAAAAGTTGTTTATTTACCTATAATATACTGTGTAAAATAGTTTATGATAATAATTTTGAATGTATTACACAAACAACAATATTACTTTACTCGTAATAAAAAAAATAATTTTTACAATATACATTTCTGAAATTTGGTGATATACTTTAAGATTTTGGAGTAAACTAATATGCCTAGGCACAGTGATTGAGAATAACTGATTTAAAATATTAGTACTTACAGAAATTAGATTTAAGATAAAATGTTTAAATGAAATCCAAACTTTGAATGATAACATTGGGGTATAATTTTTTAAAATACTCTTTGTACACTTTTTTGATTATTCGAGCTTTGAATATCTAAATTAAACATTTTTGTTGTTTCCTGGATGAAAACAAATATTCTCAACAATGTGCCATGCTTTGTTTTGAATATGACAATGATGCCACTGGCAAGTTATGAAATATGCAAATAGACCATTGACAAAAGACCGCGCGAAAATATACTTATCTAAGAGAATCTAAATCATTTCACTTCATAACTATAAATATTTCAATACAAAATTAAATTAATAAAAACAAAAAAGAAAACATTGGTTACACATTGACAAATTATACTTCAATATCACTTTAATAATATAATAAAGAATTAATCCTGTTGTTCTGTTCCTATTTACTCCACATATTCGTATTTGCACCACATTCGAGTCAATATGACCCGATTCAGGAAACTAATCTTTCTTGAAGTAAATTACAAGTGTCATTTAAGAAATTATTTAAACCGTATTAATGTAAGTTTAATAGATCTAATAATATAAAACATCTATAATAATGATAGAAAGATATTCGAAATTGAATCTTACTTTATTTACGATTTTAGCAATATAACTTACATGAGATTTGCAAAAATGATTTTTACAAGTGTTGCATACCATATTCGTTTTGTTGCCATTCATTGATGGACAGAGCTTGTACATTGCACATTCGACCCACAATGTGTTCTTAACAGATTCCGATTGTAAATTTGCTTTTTTTTTTCTCTGTATTCATTTCATTATTTTTATGAAATCCTCACTTCTTAGTAGATGTGGCCTTGCTTCAGTTTGTGGGAAAATTATTGACATTTCCAGTTCTTCCGAAAATAGCCTTCATTTAGTCAAATTTTGTTTTCTTTCCATTCACTGTGTACTGAAGTCCATAAAACAAATACATTGTACTCAAAAGTATCAAGCATGTTATAGAAAACTATCCTGGGCCAGCGATTTGATTTTTTTTGTGAGTGTATGTATTCTAAAGTTGATGAAGAGTATCCACAGCACCTTTAATTGAATTGTAATCTAAGATCTTCAATGGTTTTATATAAGTCAGGTCTATTATTAACTTCTTTGTTTAGATTTCTTCAGAAAGTTCTGAATTATATTTCCTAATGGTACCAATCATGACCATTTTCTATTTTAGAAGTTATTCTAAGTTGGAAGACGTGAAAATATTAGCACATGTGTTATTGTGCGCCAAATACCCATAAATAAGATCACAAAATACTCGTACTTCCTGATTTTTTTCTGACTTTGCTTTTGTTCTTTTCCAGTACAAATTTATGTTTTTAATATATACGAAATTTTACAGTAACATATCCCATAAGTCTATATTTTGATCCCAAATTTAGATGTCTTATTTGGTAAATACTGTTTGAAAGGAAATCGGCCATGAAATCCTAAACTGATATCTAATATTTTCATTCGGATTATATAATTTTGGCAAATTTCTATCCACTTTTCTCACAGATATATCACACTGCAGATAATTTGCCTATATTTCTTCTTTATTAAAAAAGGGATTTATTATCAAAACGAATAATTCTCAATTTGAAGCAGAATGAAAACATTCTAGGGGATATTGTAGCACAAATATATTGTAGAATTGAAAACTACCTCAAATGCACCTTTTACGTCTGTTATCCTTGCCGTTGCATATCTTGTAATCCCTGGAATAGTTTTTATAATATTGGCAGCTGTTGTTTGAGAAATTTGTGGCAGCGGATTTAACTTCCATTTAATTTCACGATTCTTAAACTGAATACTATCTTTATAGTTCATTTTTCGAATATCGATATCAAAGACGTAATCATATTTTGGATATTTCTTCTTCTCTGTCAGAAACTTTTATTAGTTCATCTATATATCAGCATGACTAAAATTTATGTTATTCGACATTTTTTTCTCGCTCATTCACAGGCACAACTCTTTCACAGTAAATCAGAAAGTTAAATACATAAGAAAAAGAGAAATGTTGTAATAAGAGCAAATAGTTTGACCTTATGTCAATTGTGTCAACTTTTTGACCTTGCATGCACTTTCTTGTCACGTGACCACATACGTCATCTAATCAGATTTTGAAAGCGGGTAAATTAGAAAAACTAATGTTATTCTTTTTTTTTAATCATTCTAAGCGAAAATGGACTTATAGGAGTACAAATAAATGATTTCTTACATCAGGTCATGCTGACCCGAATGACACATTAGGAGTAACTTGAAAAATATTCTTTCGAAATACAAATAAACATAAATCCTTCTAGAAGTACATATTTATATTATTTATCATCAATGTCAAGACGTTTCAGGAAGATATCTCTGTACTATATTTTTTTATGAACGTATAAATTTTATTTTGCGCCATATAGATCAGATAATAGAACTGCAAGGTTAAAGCTGCATTTGGACTCTTGGTAAGAAGAGAATTGGTAAATTTATGAAACTTACGTGATTGCCGGCTGGCAGTTTTCAGAGGTCCCTAGATCTGGCGATCCTCAACCCTCATTAGATAGCTGGTTCTTGGTTGGTGAGCTATAACTTAAATCTGATTGGCTTAAAATGAGTTTGAAATTTTAATGGACATTTCATAAAATTTATTTCAAAATTTAAAAAGTTATTGTCGATTAATTTATTATTTATGAGAAATATATATTTAAATTAAATGAAACTAATAGAACAACAAAGGAAATAATTAAGGTACAAATTGAGAGAGATAAAAATATTTACATAAGAACAGGTAAAGGTATTTACAAGAATTTATACACGCTATAATATTTACATGGTATAACTTGGTCTGCACTACAATATCTCTATCTTTATCTTTTTTTATATTTTATATATTTACATATACATATATATTAAAAAAAATATCTGTTTTTATATACATTTAGTATGCGCACTTGTATTTTTCATCGTCATTTTTATTTTTAATAGTTTTGTTCTTCACATATGGAATTAGATGTAACAAAAAAATCCTTTTATCTTTTTAGTAGTCTCTTTTTTCCATACAAAGAAGTAGTTATCAAAGAAAAATTTTCTATTTAATAATTAATTTATTTCATGGTGGTTGGTGAGGAAACTTTGGGCAATATCTGAGCAATGAGCGAGGACGGAATCTATTATGGGTACTTAAGTCATTATAGGACGGAAGGCTAATTATTGTTTCGTTATTAGTTCAAATATTTTTGATCATGTTATACATCATATTCGCGAAGAATTCTCTCAGGGTAAGGATTTTTATTTTTTCTCTGATTTTTTTTATTTCTAATGAATCAGGGGGCCTTAACAGCCCCTCTGAGGGCTTTATTTTGGAGAGTTTCCAGTTTTTTAATATCACCATCATGGGTGTAACCCCAGATAGGGCAGGCATAGGAAATAAGTGGTGTGAATAAATAAGTGATTTATAAATGAGCACTTTATTTTCCATGGAAAGTTTTGAATTCTAATTGATAAGTAGATATAATGCAACTGTTTGCCGTTTAAATTTGTTAATAATTTGGATCAGATGGGGGTGCCATGTTAATTTTCTGTCGAAAGTTACTCCTAAATATTTACAGATTTCTGACCATGGTATAATTTCGTTGTTGATCTTAATTACACTGGGTGGTAGTCTTTTTTTGTTAAAAAATATGGATACACTTTTATTTACGTTAATAAGAATTTTCCATTTAACGAACCAGAGCTCAAACTGTTCTAAATGTTTGTTGAGTGATTCTGGGATATATGATGTTTTCCTACCTTGTGCTAGTATAAATGTGTAGTCGGCAAAAAGGTGCAGGGAAGTTAGTGTTGATGTTGGAATGTCGTTCACATAGATAAGAATAGTGATAAGAATAGATAAACCAGATAGATGGCGCGTTGTGGTACTCTAGCTAAGATTTGTCTATGTGTTGAGTATGTAGTACCAATGCGAACCTGGAACTTTCGTCCCAAAAGATATGAAATTAGTATTTTAATAAGTGGGTCGGGTAGACCAAAATTAATGAGTTTGTGTACAAGTCCACCAATCCAAATTCGATCAAAAACTTTGGCAATATCAAGAGAAACTGCTCCTGTACTTTTTTATGTTGAAATCCCTGAGTGATGATTTCACCTACTCTCATAAGTTGATGCGTTGTTAAATGTGATTTTCTGAACCCGTGTTTTTCAAGGATAAGAATACTATTGTTTTATAAAAATTCATCTTGTCTATTTAGAATAATTGCTTCGGTTATTTTGCATAGAGACAGCAGTAGACTAATAGGTCTATAGCTTGAGGGAAGGTAGTTGTCTTGTTTTGGTTTTGATATTGGTACTATTACTGCAATTTTCCGTTTTTGAGGAAAATACGTTATTTTTAATATCTTGTTAATAAGCATCGTAATTTTGAATAATGTTTTGTTTGGAATTTTCTTTAGCATTTTGTTTGTTATTCCTTCAATTCCTGGGGATTTATTATCTTTTAATTTCTTGATTATTGTCATTACTTCCAAAGGGGTGGTGCTTTGTATGACGTGTGTGTGGTCTGGAGAGAAGTCTGAGTATTCCTGGCAACCAGATCTTCGGTTCTGATGTTGTGTAGGTCATTAGTGGTGAATTGTGTTTTAAAAATCAATTGCTTATGTTTTTTGTGTATGCAATTGTAATTTGGCCTTGAATGGGTGGAAAATACTGTGGTTTCTTCTGGAGCATACTGACGGCCTTCCAAATGGATCGGTTGTGAGTATTTAATGGTTCTAATTTTTCTCTCCATTTTTGTGAATTGTATGAACTTATCTTGTCTCTAAATTTCTTTATTCGTTTTATTATATTGATTTTTTATTTGGGAGTCTCTGCTAATTTGATATAGTTTCCTGAGTCTGTTTCCATTTGCTTTCAAAATTCTGAAATAGCGGGGTAGGAGGTGAATGGGACGGGAGGAGTGAGGTTTTTCTGATTCGCGGTGTGCTGCAAGCAGTTCCGCCTCCAAGCGAATCGTCTCATTTTCAATTTCATCTCTTGTGTTTGTATTAATTACATTAAACGGATTATTGTTTAAAATTTGGTTGTATTTGATCCAATCCGTGTTTTAAAGTGTGGGAGTATCAATCAACGGAATATTAAAGTCAAACTCGACAATGACTGGATTGTGATCCGAATTGAGTTCCGTGATTGTAAAAATTTTAGTGTTATAATTAATTCTTCTGATGAGTGCAATATCAATTGTTGTTGCTGAATTAGCACTAAAATGTGTAGGTGTGTTAGGTGCATGGACTTCTAGTCCAGCTATATCAGCGAATATTTTTAATTATTTGACCTGTTTTGTTGTGTGACCTACTTTTCCATGTAGTGTGCTTAGCATTAAGATCTCCAAATATAAAAATATCAAAGTTTGTTGTAAGTATTGCTTCAAGATCCATGTTTATGTATTGATATTGTGGTCTAGGTTTAATATATGTGGAGCAGAATGTAATATGGGGTAGGGTTGGCAGGGTAAATGTGACCAAGGTTGCTTCTATTGTAATTAATTTGTGTGTTGTGTTTTGGTAATGTGGGAGACTACTCTTGACAAAAATAACTTCCCACGGCATTTCTTGGGCGATCATTTCTATAGCATGCATACTCTAGGATGTGAATATTTACATTATTTATTAGGAATGATTCCTGAATTAAGATTATATCTGGATTATGCTCATTTACAAAGTCACGAAATTCGACCATTTTGTTTCTAATACCACAGGAATTCTACGATAAAACTAGAAATCTCCGTTGTGTGGCACACATTAAGGGGTGTTATTGATTTGTTTAGACATGTCCATGAGGACAAACATTTTATCCATTGGGTCAGTTTCAGACTGAATTCTTTTGATGGCTTCGGGGATATTAATTCCATTAAATACTTCTCTTATTCCTTTTAAGAGTGTTAATAAATCATTAAAGTCGTTTTTATTTTGATTTTGTCCATTGCTTGCAATAGTTGTATTGGTTGAGGGGTGTGTGGTTTCGAGTGCCATGGTAGTGGAGGTTTCTTTATGACCAGCCACTATATTTGCGTATGAAATCTACTCTCTTGTATGGTTATTTTTAAATATTTTCGGTTTGGGTTTAGGGAGTTGTTGAATTTCTCACATCCTCGATATCTTGCAGGATGGTTCCCATTACAGTTGCAGCAGACTGGGGATTCTAATTTTTTGTCCTTGAGGCATTCTTTTGTATTATGTGCTTCTGCACGTTTCACGCAGCGGGATGCCATATGGCAGAAATCGCTTGAGTGATGAAAACGTTGGCAATTAAAACACTGCATAACTGTTTTGTTTCCACTATAATGTTCTATGGTAGGATTTGAAATATGACACAAACTTTTTAATTTAAATATTTCTGAGTCATTGTAGAGTTGGACCAGAAATAGAGGTAGGGGTTTTCCATTTCTCTGGCTAGTCATCTTGTTTACTTTGTGGATTTTATAGACTTGATTGGCTAAATCAGAAACAATTTCTCACTTTTTGTGGTCATGGGAAGTCCCCCGACTACAAATTTACGGGGTTTCTAATTTTTTCCTCTTAGGAGGATATGTTCGTAGGTGTTATATTCAAGAAATTTTGTAATTTCCATGTGGTGGTCTGCTGTTTTGGGCAGCAATTTCAAATTTTCACCTGTAGCTTTCGCTTCAATATTTATTCTTAATTCATTTTTTAGTTTGGTGATGAATGAAACATGGCTTTCACCATACCTTACAATTATGGGTGGAATTTTAGAGGCTATTTCAGTCACTGGCTGGTCATCCATTTTTTTGTGGTTTTCTTCCTCTGGAGTTAGCCTACTGAACGCGTTAGCCGCAGCTATGGGGGTCTTGGTGACACTCTCAATCACAGTTTTGGCTGTTTTCTTTGGGAAAATAAAATGTTCCTCACTATCATTAGTTCGTTTTTTATTAAATTTATCATTTTGAGTGACAATATTAGTAACTTTTACTATTATGGTATAGTAGGGGGGTTTGACATATCAGAAACAAGATTATAGCTACACATACTTGCAGTCTTTAAAGTTTCTATGCAGGTTTCAATGTTGATATCCAGCATGTCCAAGATGTTTTGCTGTGGATGTACTTCAATAGTGCAGTCTCTTCTACCTAGTAGCGCCGTCTGGATTTCCAATAGTTGCTTCAGATGGAGTTCCGAGGCATTGTTGTATATAGGATTCATTATGTCCGTCAGCTTGGCAGGTTGTATTATTCCTTTATTTGCAGCCATCGTCCCAAATTTATGAAACTTCGACAGCTAATAGTCATCATTATTGAGAAAAGTAATAGGAGTATTTGAAATAACAATATATATATATATATATATATATATATATATATATATATATATATATATATATATATATATATATATATATATATATATATATATCTGTGTGTGTGATAAATTAACCATTTTAAATATAAAACTGTTTCTTCATTTTAAGCAGTGTGATGAATAAGTTAGGACAGTAATTAGAATTTCAGCATTTAATTTTTATACCATAAACGATAAGCATATACTCATTTTGAATTGGTTGTTTTAGAGTAATTCTTTTTAATTTGTATTATTTATATATTAACTATGAAGTTCACTTATTTAAAAGAGTGCCAATATGACATAGGACATAATATTTTCCAATAAATTTCTAAACTTGGCCCCCACCCTTTGTTGAGAATGATTCTTTAATTTCGAGGATATGTGGTCCATATGTAGATCATATGTGATATCTATATGTGATCTATATATAGGTATTTCAACCTACTGGTTGAAATATTAAAGAGAAAATAGATATATTAGATTTTAGAAAAGATTAGACTGAATGTGTTGTTAAGATTAAAGTATAATTTCATTTTTGAATAAATAACAGTATTATTGAAATTGTTGTTAACGAAAAATGCGGTCGTATTTGCCTTCAGAAATCTACTTCGTCACTTTGATTAAAAAAAAAAAAAAAAAAAAAAAAAAAAAAAAATTTCCCTTTATATTGATCACAAATTTTTAATCTGGTTGCACAGAAATAGTAGCAATAATCAGTGGTTGATGAAATAGACACTTACCTAACAACATTTCGATTTTGTAGTTTTGTTTTAGTTTCGTAAAGAATCTAAATTCAGATAGTTCAAATAGAAATACAATACTTAATTTAAAAAAATTATTATAAAACTTTTTTTTGCTTGATAATTTGATTATTTAAATTAATACAGAATAGGAGGTAAGCCAAAGCCTCCTAGAGTGGAATGTGTTGGAAAACATTCAGAGAGGCGTGGTGAAATTTAACTCTTTAAATAAGTCTTTCTCGTCTTAACTGGATTGTAAAATATAATGGGAATGGAAAGCGAAATGTGAATGGAAATAATGGAAAGGGAAATAATTTAACAACGAAGCTTTTCACTTGTTAATTAATTATTATTGCAAATTTTAGTTTGTAGTATTTGAATAGTTGTTTAATTCATAGTATTTGAATACTATAATGATTTCAGTTTACTTTTGATATTTATGTAGACAAATATAATTTATTTATGGAAAACAAAATACGAAAATACTACAATGAATTTACTTAAAAAATTGAAGTTAATCTTCTCAATATTTTATTGAAATTTACATTATATGCAATAAACAAAATGCATGTTGAAATACACATTAATTTTTAGCAGCTCTTATTTGTACAATGCTAACAGTCAATAATATAGATTACAGATTCTACATATAAGTGGCATAATATAACAGAAATATGAATTATCAAAAATGAAGACCTCCTTTCTTGGTTCAAATTACTTGTTATCTAATAAAAATAATTAAGAAAAATGATAAAAATAAGAATCGAAATTAGAAAGAAGAGCTAAAATTCAACAATTGTAAGAAAAGGTAGCACAAAAGCAAGCTCAAAAGTGAACAAAAGCGAAAAGAGCATTTGATTATTTTATAAGAAATTCCCTCTCAATACGTATCATTAACTCCGTCTAATTCTCATTAATATGTCATCTCCTCCTCTGTGCTTGGCACCATCTTTAAGCAATTAGCAATCTTATTATAGTAAGGCAGCACCATAACAAGATTGCTATCACCCTTTTGGCACCTTATTTAACAAGGAATACAGCGTATAATCGAAGCAGTTCTTGCTGAAATATTCCCACATCCATTTTAGGATTAATTTAAATCGGCAAGCACATTGTTAGAGCCTTTTTTTTCATACTTTGCCAGAGCCTTGTTTTTTAAAATTATAAACCAGTAAGACTTTTTTAATTGTTATTAACAGTTATATTAACAGGCCTAGATATATCTTTTCAGAAACAAAGGGGTCACAAAATATCTAAGGGTAGAAATGTCTTAATTTGAAATTACCAACCCAGTAAATTAGTATTCATGTATATTTAGATTCGAAGACGTGAGGCATTAACTGCACACAAAAACAAAGATTTAATCTTCACTGAAGATTTCTTCTGCAAATCAATAGAGGGCGTAACAGTCTCGCCCTTCGACTCCAATGACATCCCAGATAAGATTGAAATATCAGGAGATACTGTACCTCCCTACGAAAAGCATTTTGATAATCGACATTTTTTACGATTCAAATTGAGTTTTATTATTGATTCCATGCTTTAAGCTTAAGAAGCAGACCTGAGACGTGATAAGTTTTAAAAATAAAAAAAAGTTTCTATATATATAGTTATTTCATACATATTAGAAAATGCTGCGTTAGGAAGATGTATGGACCGTATCCAAAGGGAGCAAATGTTGATGTTTTTCGTTTAAGTTGAAACCTCAATTGAATTGTATTTTCCTCTTTACATCAGTGAAAATTATTTATATTCATATGTATGTACCCAAATATTTACAAAGTAAATTTTTTGCAAAATACAATCAGATATATAGTTGTATAATTTTGAATATGTTTTTCATATGCATTGCATTATTACACCATAAGCAACATTTATCGTTAATTAAACTTATCAGAATTAAAGAATTAAGAAAAAGAATTATGTATGAAAGTATTTATTCAAAATAGCACTCTTTTAACTTTAAAAGCTTATTTTAGATAACAATAGTTTTTCTTAATTTTTAGTTTTAATTTGTAACAATGATGATATAAAAGTAATGCTTTGATATTTTAAAATGATTTGATGCTTTGCAATGCTTAAATATTTTCGAATACTTAGATAAATACTTTGAAATATCAATAGCAAAAAATTTTAATTTATATTTTTTATTTTGTTAATTTGAGGAAGAAAAGAAAAAAAAAATTTTTTTCAATCCAAAAGCACATTATTGATAAGATTTAAGTCCAATGAAAGACAAAGCATTAACAGAAAGCAAAACAACACCCAATCTCTTCTTGTTTTGCAGTGTTATACTTAGTTATTAAAATAGCATAAAGAACGGTCTTCATCTACTCGATACTCTTATTGGTTTTCGTTTTAACTCAGTGGAGAGAACATACTAGTATTCGAATCTGAATCGCATGTATCATAGGTCCCGGTCTAATTAGCCCTCGTGTGCAAAAAATGACTGTTGAGCGACAAACAAACAAACTATATCGCATGTATTATTGTATTATCGCGTGCATTATAATTATCCGACATGTATTCTATTGTAAGTCTTATAAATGTAGATTTAATTTTGGCTTCTGAGCAGACTTTTTCATTGATAGCGCACTAAAATTTGGGGATAGTAGGTCAAGTATTAGGGGGTCTTTTGTTTGATCCTGACTTCTTAATTACGAAGATTCCAGCTTGGATACTTCCACTGACTGAAGGCCGCGGTGGCCTGGCTGGTTTGGGAGTCGTTATCATTATCGGAAGACAGTGAGTCCGAATCCCTGCTAAACTGAAGATCCGCCGTGTTTGCTAAAACATGTCTTGGTTGCTAGGTTTTCCAAGTGAAATGATACCTCTGGGGCTGGAAGACCAAGTATTGGGGGTTCAAATCTTCTGCTTCAAAATCACGAAGACTCCACTTACCTAGTACAACCTAACTCCGGACTAGGTAGAGGGAAATAAGCTGGTACAACAACTGAATTTAAAAGTAACTCAGAAAAAAAGTTCAATAATTTATACTGACAGAGATGGAAGCAACAAATAGAACGCAATACTTATCTGCCATTGTTCAATAATGACTAGAATCAAACTCAGGATATCCTATACTGAAGAATGTTGCCCTGCCAATAATTGTGAATCTTCAATTTTTCCTTCAAAATGCATTACTTTATGTTAAAAAATGTATTCATTGTTTTATATGATAGTACATTTCCCACACTGGGCAAATTTCCTACAATCGATTTTGATTCCGTACCCCTATTAATTGATGGTAGGTACTATTTAGAATTAGATAGAAATAGAGGCTTCGTGGTTTTTACATGCAAGCCGCATGAATAAACTGATTCGATTAAAAAAAAAATCAAAGAATTTCATTTCTAGTGAATTTACTAAGACAGCCAGATTATTCAATCTTCAGAATAATGATTATACGCTCATAATGCAGTTACACTTATGGCAATAGGTAATTTACACTTTATCCCGTTATAATTCACGAATAAAATCATCTGACAATGTTTTCCCTTGATGCAGCCAATGCACTTGTAAAAAAAATTTAAGTGACAGTTCGTAGAAACAGCCATATTTCAAAGTCCCTTTCTGGACTTTAATGACCAGCTGTGGAGCGCCCTTGAGTGTCAAAAGCACTTAAGCAGTGCCTCTGTCATCATTCGCGATCTTTTTATGAAGCTCCCAGTACATCATCGGACAGCATATTAAGTGCAAAGCGTGACCGGCAAATGGGACTCGGCGTCACGTTGTGTGGCTTTTATATAACCGTTTGGGAGGTCCGATCTATTGTTATTCCACGTCGTGGACTCAGAATTCATCTGAAGGATATAGATCATTAGTTTTTTGGGTGGATATTCAGATTTTTCTATAAATTTGCCTAAAAAAAAAAGGTCGTTTTTGGAAGGATGAAATGTAGGTTCGATGATTTAGAGGAGGTTTCTCACTGTCCAGTTTGAATGGAAAGGCCATTCGGAAAGTGATATAGTGTCTGAAAAATAATTCACCACAACCAGAGTCATAAGTCTCGCAGGATTTATATAGCTAATGATTTATTTCAATCACTTCCTATATCTCTTTGTAGTATCAATATGCATTGAATAAATTCAATAAATAAATAAATAAATAAAACATATAAATGTTCCTAATAATCTGTCAGGCTGCTTACAGGAAGCTGGTATGCTTGACATAATTTACAATACAAATGAATATTTAATGAGGTCTATATATAAAGTTTATGTAAATGTTATATATCTAAAATTAATCAAGCTTTTTTTTAAAGCTACAGTTGAAACTAGGGATTACAGAGAATATTGCTTAAAACCTTATGGAACAAGAGATGAAAATTTTTTTTCAGCGAATAACAATTAATAGTATCCTCACTCAGAGGCAAGGCATTAAAAATTTACATAATTTACAAAACCGGGCATTTTTTGTAATTTTAAAATTATAATAAATATATAACTTTTATTACAAAAAAAGTTATTACACGTGAGGGTTATCATTTTTAGCTACCATCTAAAATCAAGCCACCCGTGTCTAATGGTCAGAATGTCTGACTGCGGACAGGAAGGTCCTGAATTCGAATCCCGGGTGGCGCAGGGATGTACTTTTTCTCTCTCCTCTGTCTTTGTCCTTTCCTTGTATGAATGGTTGTCTACCCTATAAACGGGTACCTATGACATGTGTGTATTGAGGAAGTCGGACTCCACACTAAATTATGGTTCAGTTGGAAAAGTGGAGCAACGCATCCCATATTGCCATCCTAGCTGGTACAAGATAGCCACAACATCTGAAATCATGAAATGCCGAATTCCAAATTGTATTAAATAGTTTATGCTTCAGAAAACTTTAGTTATATTGTGTGAAATATTGTTTCTAAGATCAAGAAAAGTTCTTTAATCGCATTCACTTACCAGACATTTTAAATCCATTAAGGGCCGGAAATCTCCTGGATTGAGTTCTCCAAAGCTGCTAATTAATGTAACACTATCTGGTGAGATGTTTCTCAGTAAAATATGTTTTAAGAAAATTTTTGTATATGGTGCAGTGCATGAAAAAATTGAATAAAAATTAAATTATTTACAAGATGATAATGGACCTTCAGGGTTAGAACGTTTTTGATTTTTAAGGACATTTCATATTACTGCATTAAAATCAGTAAACTTTAACTCTTTAGAGTAATTAAAGTAAAATTAATCATGAAGCATGTTCTTTTGTGGTAAAAAGTGACCACAAAAATGTATAAATATACTGAAGTTTCGTATATATTTTTAAAAATACATAATAGTATAAGGGGGGGGCGTAAAGTTTTTATTGGTGGAGGAGGACCACATGAAAAATGTCACATTTAGAAAACAGCTAATAATTCACAAATTTTGAGAAAGTGTTAAAAAAATAAATGGAAAATTTGGAAAATATTTAATTTTTCATTTCACTCATAGAGAACTTTTCAAAACTCACATAAGTATCTAAACAAAATAAAAAAAATTAAATGCATGTGTCTGCAATCCATTTTTTTTTACTTCCTTTTTTTTCTTTCTTTGTTTTCTTTAAAAAAAAAAAAAAAAAAAAAAAAAGCAGATATTACTTTGCTGAATTCATCTGTCGAATTGTTAACTTTGAGTGATATATTCTTAAGAAGATTTACCCTATCTTGTTTGGAATAAAAAAAAAAATACTCTTTTGTATCCTTGATCACATGAAAATGAGTTGTCATCTCAAGCAGGTAGTAATTTCGCTGTGTTTACAGAGATTATGTATTTCTTTTCGAAGCAAAGTATTTAAATATTTTGACATTCAACCACCTGCATTTCATAGGGAAGTCTTTATCACCGTTTGCATATCTTGCAGATTGTCTCGTTTAAATTCTCGACGCAGTGGCCACAGATCAGATCATGACACAGAGTGGAGGTGCCCGCCCCCTTTTCCGAAGACACACAATGGTTCCAGTTTCCCGGTAGGTAATTCGTTAATTTGCGGGGGTCAGAAAAGAGCGTGATTTCTTGCCTTCTCGCACAGAAGCTAGGGTCAGAGGTGAATCTTTCGTCTTAAATAGAAGATTTTGGAACACCTGCAAAAAGGTTCGAACACGGTGCACTTTAATAAGGTCTTTTGCCTCATGTGCTTGTCATTTTCAGGTTTGTGAAAGGGGTTTCTTGTGTCCCTTTTTTTCTGTTAGTGTTATTATTATTGCGGTTTTGCTATTCAGACACTGATGGATAGTCGGGCTAGTCGCCCACGTCCGCCTGGTTCCCATGGACCCCCTGCGAAGCACTGCTTTGCATGACGAGGAGCATGTACCGGTAAGTGTCAAGGGCAAGAGTTCGTTGGTTTTTGGCGAGAACTTTCGCTTAAACTGAATGCGTCATGGTTAAAAAACCTTCAAGGTAATAAAAAGTAACATTATGAGACTTCATTCGAGTTACAAACAAGAACAGGAGGACATAAGAAGTGAAAATGAATAGTTGAATGTTTTCTCCAAGGATTTTAGATTTGAATATTTTTAAATTATTCAAAGATATTTTTTCAACAAAAAAATGTATTGGCATTATGAGATGGAAATTTGTCTTATGTATTAAAATTCCTATATTAGTTTAATATAAAAATTAATAGGGAAAAATATATTTAATTGATTAAACGCAAAAACTTTCGTCTGAAAATAAGAATCGATTATTTATTGTAAAGAGTCTTCAGGCACACTATTAGTAAAGTTATAATTGAATTTTCTAATATTTTATTGTGTAAACGCAGTAAATTTCCAATTGTTTTATTTTTTTATAAACAGAGAGTGTAAAAGTGTATTTGTTAAGCAAGATGCATAACACACGTTAAGTACCCTTAGAAATGGTATTTAAAGACAATAATCAAGATTCGTGATAATCAGAAGATTAGGTAACTGTGGTTCCTGATTAAAGAGTTAAGCTTTAATAAGTTCAATTAGAGCGAGCTTTTTTTGTGATTCGAGAAGAAGAAAACCATTGCATTTTATTTTTAACACACCTACTTAATATTTTTATTTTCTTATAAGCAATAAAAAGTTTGTGAAAGAAAAAAAAATTGGAAAATCGTGTTGATTGTCTAATTAATTAAATTACTTTCGTTTTTTTTATATTAAACTTGATGTTTTCGGTATCTTAATTATTTTGGATAATCGCCAGCCTTTATCAACTATGAGTAAAACGACAATTTATAATAATTAGTCACACTGTAAAAATATGATGAAACCTTAAAACTATATTGGGTATGGTTAGCAAAGACAATGTAGTAAAACTTAATAAAGTTTTGATTTTGCCAAAATTAAGTCTTAACCATTTTAATCAAAATATAATGTTTTTCTTTGTATCTAAATTGTTTTTGCATAACATCAAATGTTATTGTTTTTTCCTTTTCAATATTATGATTACAGTAAGATGAAATATAGAAAGAAATTATGAATCACAAATTTCTTTAATTTTCATTTGTTGATTAAAATGAAATCTTAACAAAAATATGATTTCATCCGAAAGAGCTTTGGAAATCTTGGTATGTTTTGGGCAATATCGTTGAATTTCTAGAGACTCGCAATTTGAAAGTTTTAATAAAAAAAAATGTGCTTTAAATAACTCAGTAATTAAAAAAATATCATCTTATTGTAATAAGAATAGGGGCATTTTAGAAACACTATTCCAATAACATTTTAACTGAAAGTTTTTATTTTACAAACAGCATTTTCAAATTATCGGAAAGTTATGCAATATTGTTAGATTCCTGTCGTAATTAACTAAACCCAGATCTAAAACACAAACTCACAATGAAGAAATTTTTAAAAGCGAAAAAGAAATATCTTTGTTTGATTGTCAAAGACTCTATACAGAAATGTATTACCTCTGTTCATTAATTTTTTTTAATGGATGACTCCGATGGACTTGAAGTTTGATTCTGAATTCCAATGAATTGCTATACGAAGATACGTATGTCAAATATGTTCCATGTTCGGTAAGTGTGATGTAATCATAGTTCTTGCAGACAGTTAAATTTTTCGTTATTTGTTATAAAATAACTTTTTGAGAAATTCTTATCTTCCCATCTATTATAAATTTCCACGTGTCTGAACATGCATAAAGTGGATATTCTTACTTTTCTTTTAACTTTGCTTAAATTGATCTAGATAATCTTGGAAATCTGCAAGAAGTCATCAAAAACTGTGTTATATAATATTTATTTATTAATACATAAATAATATTTTTACTTGTATTTTCAAAATCATTGTTAATGGCTCAGTTAAGTGTTGAATGCTTTTAATTTGCTGCTACTTATGACATTTGGACAAGCCAAGCTCGCTATGCAGACGGCTATGCGAATTTAAGCCAGTAGGGTGCATCTTTCGTTTAACCAGAGCACCACGAAGGTGAAAGTACGACTTGGATCTAAACTCCTCAGATAGATGGCGCCACCAGAGGATTCACTCTCAATTTTGATGTTGAATTGGAGAGGGAGGAAACTTTCTCCAGACCATTACACTCATGGTAACTCTGCTAAAAGACGTATCACAGCACTTTCTATTCCACAAATTCAACGAACATGTGTATCGCATATACTCTGTGAATTCTTTGAAACTAGGCTACCACGGCTCTGAATGATTTTACGGTTAACTTATTAATTTTTTCTAAATAATATATGCAGAAACATTTTCTTATATAAAAACTGTTTCTTTTTTACAGGTCTTATTTAAAATTGAACAAAAATTATTAGAATGAAAAATCGATTTCACTTATCTTGAATAAAACAATTTTGTGAAAAAAATTTAAACTGTAAATTTATTTCTATTCGAAGTAAATTGATCTTCATTGCATAGTCTATTAATTCCATTAAAAAAGCGTAAATATAATTGAAAAATATTGGTATAGTGTATCACATAGCTTTTTTTTTTCTTTTTTTTTTAATGGAAGAATCTTCTCTTTTTAAGCTTTATTTTAAAGAAACAAATTCATCAAAAATTTTGATAAGGGTGTTGGTTTTGAAAATTTTAACTTTTGCAGTAATAAATATTTTAATCAAGCAATATTTTTTGTAATAAAATAAAGAACATTAGTTTGAAGAGACATGTGGGAATATTTATTTTTTACACGAAGATGCATTCATTTGAGTTTTACTAATTTAACTCTAAAATGAAGTAGAATTTTTATGAATTCCAGCTATTATTTTTATAAAATTTGCTCAATCAATTGACTGAAGTTATAAGGTTGGTCTGTATTTTTATTCAGATAAATAAAAGTATTTGGAGAAATAAATAAGTATTACATTTACAATGGTGAGACTTTTGGCAACTTTGTTTAGATAAAATGAGAATAAAGAATTTACTGAATTTGCCGAGCAACAATTATAGATAGAAATTACTTCTTTTTGAATGATAAAAATCTTTTTGAATAATAGCTTATAGAATTTTTCAAACTGTTAAATCGAACGATATTCAAAAACAATAAATCATGCAAGAAAATAAAATTACGACAGTTTTTAAAAATACTGTATGTTAGCACAAATTTAAGAAAATATACTACAAAAAAAGAAATTTAATGTACCATAGTGATAAATTAAGGGATTTAAGTAGATAAACAAATTGAGAAATAAGTTTTCTAACACACAATTTCACATTTCATCTACAGCAGCTTTTGTATGGCCATTAATTGCTTTTGGGCAATTTTTCGCTCTTGGTGACATGGGATAGTAATACTCGCTTAAGCCAAACATATTAGATCAGGTTTTTCAATACAATTCTCAAGGTTAGAAAACAATATTATTTGGCTTGGCCTGTAGAAGAGAATATTTCATTAATAGGAGAATGTGTTTTAAAAGAAATAATAATAAGTTTTTAAATTAGAAAGAAAATATATTGATGAAAAAGGGTAAAATTAATGAATAATCACATTTCCTTTTCAAGGCATGTTGAACGTGAAACCTAGATTATTCTTACTGAAAATAATTTTATCTCAATGTAATATTTAACTTTAGGGACTAAAAAGGAAATATATTTTATAAATTTAAAAGTACTTACCACAGATCAATTGTTATATCCGATCAAAAGTTATATACATAATTATTCTTTTTGGTTGAATATTTTTGACGATTAAGGTCGTTAAACATGGCCTTATCTAGTCATTTCATAATTTAAAGCTACGGTCAAGTACCAACAAGTCAACTAGAAACATCCTTTTCAATTTTCTATCATACTTAAAAAATTATTTTAGACCTTACCAAAATTCAACGTAATCACACACAATATTAAAAACATTGATTTAAAAAAGTTTCAATAAAATAATTTTTGCTGCCTTTTATTTACTTTATTATACGGCTTATTATCATACGGATTCTATTAATATGTAATTGTAAAATTTACGTAAATACACCATCATAAGTGTATAACTAATTATGAATTGTATATAATTTATAATAAGCTTTATACGGAATATTACGAATTCGTAATACTTTTTTTTTAGATTTTAAGAGTAAATATATCAATATGCGAAATAGTACTTAAAGAAATGTGTAGTTCACATATCAGTAGTTGAAAGGCGATTTATTTTTTTATTTATTGTGTGTGTGATAGCTTATTAAGATAACTCGTTAATTAATTTGGCCCATGTCAGTATTCATGGCTTCAATTCTTATTACAGGCTTATGTTCTGATTCAGAAGTTATCTAATGTGTCTGGAATGATTCTGTATTGAATCTGTAAATAGTTTCTAATTTACAAAAATGACGCGATGGGTCCTTCAAATTAAGCCTAAAATATTAACATAATTATTACTTATGATTTGGTTTTATATTGATGAATACATTTTAAACCCTCTCGTCAGTGGACGTTAACAAAATAAATATTATCTTGGAAATTTCTTTTGGCGATAAAGGAAAAGCGCCAAGAAACTCTCCTCTGCATCTCAATGAGACGCCTATGCTTTTTTTATCAATGGAGACGAGGTGAAGGGCAGGCGTTGATGGAGAAGCCTCAGCATCAAGAAACGTGAGGTGGAGAATGAAAAGTAATTCCAACACGTGGACAACTGATTTGGTAGCCATGCTGTCTGAGGCGGTCGTCTGATTTATCGCGATTTTTTCGCATTCACTTTAAATATTCTTAAAGACGGATGACAGTTAATCATAGGATTAAAGTACGAGAAAAGAAAAAGAAGGATAAATGTTCGTGATTGGGCAGCCTTCATTTTGTTAAATATATTACGAAGATTTTTATTTTCCCTGACATAATGTGGTGTTCCGTATATCTTTAAATTTTTATCACTTTCATATACAGTGATTGCGTAAAAGTTTTATTCCGCTCATTTTCTTGAGCGTGCTGTGCATGTAAACGTTTATAATATATTTTAAATTTAATTTGATAAAATCCGAGAAGTTCATAATTTAAATTAAATCTCGGAGTGCTTTCTATACTGTTAATACAATACGTAAAACAAAAATACAATAATGGAAATTATTTTGGATATTTTTCCTGAGAAAAATTTTTACAAGCCCTTTGTATATGTGTCGTAAAAACATTGTTACCCTTACCTATCAAATACTGATGTGTATTTGACAGCATGTAAAAATAGTGGCCAATTGATTTTATTAAACTAGTCTCTGGAAATCATTTTAATCAACAATGTATTTTATTTGAAATATATTAGTATCAGAGAATCGTCTCCAAAAAGGACTGTTCGTTGATTTTCATAGCGATGCAATGAAGAATACTAATTAATCAATTAAACTGTTAATTTAAAAATCGAATTTTGTAAATTTAAATCTGATTCAAATCAATCTAAACTGATTCAGTTATAAAATATATTCTTTGAATATTGTTAATCGAATCTATTTACTTTAATATTGAATTGATTCTTATAGTTTTAATAGGATTGATTATATACTACATTAAGCAGATTTCACTCTATTCCTCTCTTATACATAGGTAAATGCTTGATTATCAGTTTAACTAACCTTTAATATTTTAAAAGCAAAATGAAAGTTAAGCAGTTTATACAAAATTTTATCATTTCTCTTGCACAATCAAAAGCATTATATGACCGTGGTAGCCTAGTGGTTAAAACATTGGCTTTCCGTCCGGAAGAGTGGGGTTCTATTCCCAATCCTGCCAAAGACCCATCGAGTACATGAGATATACGTGCTCGCTAAATTTGTGGAATCGAAAATCCTGTGGACGGTCGTTGAGCAGTTACCATGGGTGCAATGGTTTGGAGAAAGTATCCTCCTCCTTCGGATCAATGTCAAAATTGAGGAAGTGGATCCTCTAGTGGTGCCATCTATAGGAAGATTTCAAGGGCAAAGTCGTACTTTCCCCTTCGAGGTTTTCGGATTAAATGAAAGACGCACCCTGCTGACTTAAATTCGCATAGCCGTCGGCATAGCTAGCTTGGCTTGACCGAGTGTCATAAATAACAACAGAGTATTAGATAAGCACAAATATAATATTTGACATTATTTTATTTACTGCAGAATAAATATTACATGAGATAAACACATCTTTGGAATAATAATACGCTACATGACTTTGACCGATCAGTTGATTTAATTCTTTTCATAGTCACGCAATCAATAATATGCTCATTCATTATGCTGATCTTAGCTTCAATTTATAAAATGCAGTTGGAAAATCCCTCTCTCAAAGACACATTCGTGCATAAAAATGAGAAGATACTCAGACTCGTTATCGATTAGTTAACGAGTTATGTCATTTCATGACCATTAACCTCGTAGTTTTGATTTTCAATCAAATGATGAAGTCAGTACCTGATCTGTCAACTTCATCATCAACTCCAATATAACCAACATTCATACGAAACCACAACAGAAGAAAAATATTATGTCCAACGAATATTTAATGCAAGCAGGCCTTCTCTTCTCGTCGATCTCTGATTAGGTCAAGGGAGATCAAACGAGATCAAAATTTTTTTTTATCAGTCCCTAGTCTCAAGATATGAGCAAAATAGAGAAACTAATCTTTCAAAAAAAAAAAAAGTAATTTTGAAAAGTATTTGAAATTTTCCATTTTTCGGTAAATTTGCTTTCGTTTACCGAAATCAAACATTAGGTTATGACTGTTTCTCTTTAATTCAAACCGTCGGTTAGAATTATTTTCGTTTCTTAATATTTCTCACTAATGTTTATTTTATTAGTTTTCCCTATTCTTATGAAATATTTGTATCCATAAATGAGTTAAAAATGAAAAGCTGGTTTGAGTGATTCTTACAGAATCCATAAAATTTAATATAAAAAAAACTCAAAAATATTATTGTCTTGTGCCAGCTAGGCTGGCATCATGGGGTGCGCTGCTCCACTTTTCCAACTGAACCGTAATTTGGTGTGCAGTCCGACTTCCTCAGAACACAGATGCCATAGGAACTCGTTTATAGGATACGCCACCATTCACAAATCATTCATAGAAGGTAAGGATTAAGACAAGATAGATAGAGAGAGAAAGTACATCCATGCCTGAACTGGGATTTGAACCCAGGACTTCCCAAATGCAACCTATGGCCTCAAGGGATTTTCTCTGGTCCTGTTAATATGAACTCTTATCTCGATTCGGACTCGGTTCTTCATTGCTCCCTAGACAAAATAATGTATTTTTATTTTCCTAAATCCAATTGTAGAATTGACAATTACAATTGGTACTTAAAGGAGGAATACCTCTGATGATGCTCTGAAATTCTTAGGTGTACTCTAGTGGATCCCGGAGGTTTTAAGTTTTACTGAATCAAAATAAAATATATTGTTTCCAAACAAGATAATTGTGTGATATGTATGTTATCATGCAGAGAAGACAGATTTTTTTAACATTAATTAAAGATTTGAATCTAAAGTTGAGTATTTTTAGAATTATATCAGATTTTCATGCAGGTAAACTATATAAAACTTCTTAAGGTACCCATCCATACACGTTGAAAACGTCAATTTCGACCAAAAATGATAAATTTATTGTATTCTTTCGTTAAATAAGAAATTTAAATGGCTTTCTAAAACAGGTTTGTTTTTGTCTCTACGTTAATTAGATTCCGAGGTGTAAAGGATTTCGTAAAGATTAGAAAACCAAAAGTGGACATATTTAAAAAACCGGAAGTGGGCGTTTAAAGGGCCAGAATGATGTTAAAAATTAGTTTAAACAGTGTTTAATTTTGAAATATAAATTTAGTAAACTTTTAAAAGATACATAAAATAATTACTGTTCTGGAAATCAATCAAAAAATTAAATAAAAAAATTAATCAGCAAATATGAGAATTTCTTACAAAGATACAACACTTTAATTTTTAGATGCGATTTTCTCAGAACTGGATTTTTTTTACCTATAGTTTGCACGCTTCAAAAATGATAACTCAAAATATTTTTATAATATCACTATGGAACTTCGTGAGCGTGATTTGTATATTGGTTTCTAGTGAATGGTGTGTACGAAAAGAATTTTAATCACCAAAATATTTCTCATATTATGGCCTGTTATTCGAATAATGGTATAGAAATTTTGTCTAAAATTTCAGTATAAATATTCAATTGGCCGTATTTTTTTATTTTTTAAACAAAATCTTAAAATTTCCGAAGAATAATATTGGAATGTATCAAATTTTAGTAGCTCAATATTAATGTTTTCTAAAGTGAAATAAGAAAAAATCGTTACACTGTATATATGCAGTGTATTTAAAAAATTCTCTGAACGTATTATAATTGAATCAGATTAAGGAAGGTATTAAAATATTTTTATGCATCATCATCTCCGACGTCTGTTATAACGACGACGTCTCAAATTATATATATATATATATATATATATATATATATATATATATATATATATACATATATATATATATATGTATATATGTATGTATGTATGTATGTATGTATGTATGTATGTATAACAACCGTTTTCTAACTTTGAACTTAAAAGAAGGGATAAAGATTTTTTCCTATTTGAGCTATACTTTTCGAATTTCTATAACAACAGTGAGAAGTTAAACCTTACAGAATTTCAGAGCACATTTCCAAATCATTAAAATCATTAAGATATTTTCCCTTTAAGTCAGGTACCGGGACCTCTACATATCAGTAACAACAGTAACTTACCCTTCGAAATATTGCTCATTAAAATGATACATTGTCAAGAATTTATTAATACATGAAAATTACTCATGAGACTTTTCCGACACAAGCTTTGGTATATCAACTCTGAAATCATAATGATTATGTAATTTAAGTGTGAAGTTGGGAGCGACAAATAATATTAAATCCTCTGTCGTTAGAAAACTAAACTACTTTCAGAACAACTCAATGAAATATTGTATGATATGCAAGATTAATAAATACACAAATTTAATTAAATATAGTATATGTTTAAAATCCACTCAGCGGAAAAGCAATTGAAGTAGAGTTACCAAGTATATAATAGAATTTTATTTTATGCTTAAAACAAACATTAAAAGAGAAACATCTAATATTAAAACAAGATTGGTTGATGTCATCTATCTTTTTTAATTTAGAATATGGTCATTTTGATTGTAGTTAATTGTTCCTAATACAATCTATGTTGCCTAGTGAATCGTCCTATAGGGAACCATGTACACTTGATTTTCAGTTGTTCATCATAGCTATCTGAATCACAAGACCTCCATTTTAGTCGGTGTGTTACAATAACATCTTTACAAATATAATGTCCAATCTGAGCATTTATATCTCCAAGTATGATTACGCAGTCTTTTCTGCTAGTAGAGTCGATAGACAGTTGAACATCTTGTTAAAAGTTTTCTTTTACCAACTCATCTGTATCACTTGTTGGAGCATAAATGTTGATCAATGTCATTTTATAAAAATGATCATCCCGAGTTTACATATTCATTCATTGATTGAAACAAATCTTAGAACTGATATACAAGGTTCTTATTAATTATAAATCCTACAACATTTCAACCTTGTTTCTCTGATCAAATGTAGTAGCAACTAAATTATTTTTCCTTAATCATATCACTATTTTCTCATCTAATTTCTTGTACTTTAGAGATGTTTACTTTATAATAAAATAGTTTTTTTTTTGCCATTTTTTATCCTTTTTCCAACGTTGATTGTATATTTCTAACTTCCCATCTTGTAGTCAAAATTATCATTTTTCCTATTCATTCAGTGTCGTCTCCTTTGAGTCCGTCTAAAATTTATTAGTGTAACTTTCGAAATTGGTTGAATTTACAAGGTGAGATAGTTGGTTTTACGCTTAACCCCCTACTTGGATTGGATACCCTGCCGTTGAGGATTATATCAGTCCCCTGATATAATTCCCAGGTGCAGGGTATCCACCAGAGAAGTGCAACTAGTTCCTTAAAAATTTGGTTTATAACTATCCGAATTAAAATTCGTATTACATTATACTTTGAATTGAAAATTCTTCTTCTTCATAAGCACAATAGTCTTTTTTAGGCCAAGGCTGATTCGCATATCCTCCTCCACCTGTTCCCGTGAGGGGCGATGGCCCGCCATCAGTTGACTAAGTCCTTTTTAACATCATCTAACCATCTTGTAGGTGGTCGCCCCTTTCTTCTCCTTCCTTATATCTTTGAGGTCACCTTTTTTGTAGGCTCAGTATCAGGCTTTCTGTATAGATGGCCCAGCCACCTGGTGCGTAACGCTTTGACTGTCCATATAATGTCAGTCCCGCCAAATTTATCATATTGTTTTGTAGACCACATTGTTGTATAGGATTCTCCATATGTTACCCTCTTTATCAGGCCCAAAATTTTTTCTTGGGATTTTTCTTTCAAAAATTAACAGTTTTTATTCCTCTCCTTTATTGAGGGACCAATATTCACACCTATACGCAGCAATGAATTAGAAGCTTTATAAATGCTTAATTTTTTCTTGCTGATAAATTTTGAAATGAATTGTTTTCGGAGGCTGTAGTAGCTTCTGTTCGCCCTGAAAATTCTATTATTTACTTAAATTTTCAGGTTATTATGACTTATAACCAGTGTTCCTAAGTATTTAAACTGACTTACAGTTTCAAAAGGGCACTGGTCAGGGGTACTATTTGTTGCTATCAAAAATTTGATTTCGTCTGAATTTATTACAAGTTCCCTTTCTTGAATAGAAAATTAAAAATATAAATATAGCAATTTTCTACATAAAAAATTCAATAAGAGCGCCTTATGTATTTTTACTATTGGCTTATAAATTATTAACTCTTAAAGGATTAAGGTAACTTTCATCTTCAAGGATCTTGATGAATCGCATTACTATACTTACTTTCATCATTATACACCTGTTTTAATGTAAATTTTTCTCCAAGTCTTAGGGAAATTTCATGTGCGCAGAATATGAAATAATATGTAGCATGGAAAATAAAATAATGATTTGTTCGATTCACAAGCAACAAAATTTGATTGTGGCATACATCTGCAAAAATAATTTGAATAGGGTGTAATTCATAGTTATATTCAGTAACTTCCTGGTTTCATTCCATTGAAGACTTGAGAGCAATTTGATGTACACTTTTACCGTATCGACTTTATGGTTCTGAAATATTCAGTTTTACAAAATTTCAATGAAAGCGTTTTATCTATTGATGGTATTTTAAACAAAACCGTTTCCTGGGTCAATTACCGTTATTGTTTCGTAAGTATATTTACCATTTTTTGGGCAAATTTAAAATAATTTTCTGGTTAAATATAAATAAATGAGCAAGAATTCATTCATGGTAACAGCACATTTTTTTAAATTAGATTATTATTGAAGTTAATCTTCTATAAAAATCTATTTCATGAAAGTATACCACTTAAACATTTAAGATCATTGAAGTGACATTTAAAATGACACGTGTTAAATTTAAATGGTTTAATTTTCTGATAAAAATCTAAGCTTGAAATTGATGTAATTATTTTCATTTAGATCAAGTATTTATTTCTGCTAGCAGTTTTATCTTCACAAGCAGTACAGTTGGAATATAAAATCTTTTAATGCAATGAATGTATTTTAGAATTTAGAATCAGTGAATAATATCCTAAAATAATCATCAAAATGGTCTATAAGACTCTTGAAGATTTTCTTAGAAAATTAAAAAAACTCTTAGAGAATAATAAATAATATCATGCAAAATAGCTATAGTTTATTTATATTTTAAACCTGAATAAATCATTATAAATAAAAAATGAATGTAGATATATATAAAAAAATTAGGTTTCAAATTATTTTATCATATACAACTTTTTTACAAACTACAATAATTATTATGTACACTAACAAAAAGTACTCAAATTTTTTAAGTATGTTATGGTAATTGTGGATTATTGAGTTTGAAGAACAAAGCTGTAACAAGAAGTGTTCAGTAATAATAGTTTTACATTCGAGGTTAATGAAATATTAAAAACTTTGAATTTTATCCGAATAAAAATAAAAATTAAGATTTTATCAATTTAGGCTCCATATATTACAAATAAGATTCTATGAATAGACATCACCTTTTAAATAATAGCTACTTAACATATAGTTTTTAATATAATTAAACATGGATTTCTTAATATGTAAGAAGATAACATTTGAATTAAAAAAAAAAAAAAAAAAAAAAACCAAATATATATCATTTAATTTCGTAAAGCAAAGGTAAAATGTTAAGCAAAGTTACGAAATAAATTATTGTAAAGTTGTTGGAGCTTAGAAGTAATAATTTTTCACGAATTACCTAAACAATAAATAAACTCCGTCTTTTTAACCAATCCAACAGCTTTTATTTTTGCTACCTTTTGAAATATAATGGTGACGAAAGCTATAAAATCAGTGTCTTTAGGGAAGAAGGGGGAGAAACAATAAAATTCTCCTAAGCATAAATTAAACCTTTTTTTTTTTAAATACATTTCTGTGTCTTCCTTTATTGAATGAGATTAGTGGTATAAGTTAAATTGCACTATTGTTTTTAGTTGTATTTTTTATAAATACAGGTAATTGCTGATCGTTAATGTAGCTGAAGTAGATAATCTAATTTCGTGGATAATCCAAAAACTTATGAAAAAAGTCAACACAAATTTGCCTTTAAACGATTTTTTTTTGGCTTGTGGCAATAGTTGCCTGAATGGTTAGACCTTCCTTCTCATTATCACATGATAATGAGTTCGAATTCAGATTTAATTGAAAACCCGTCGTATACACTAAAGACACTTAGAATATGTTAAATAAGACGGGGTCGCCATTGTGTTATAAAGTTAAATATCTTATAAAATTAAATGATGTCTCTGGCGGTGACAGAGACATCATTTAATTTAATAAGACATTGCGCTTTGTCCCTCATTCTAAATTACGAAGACCCCAAACGTTGCTTACGCCTAAATGGTAGAATCCGACTCTGGTATAGGTATAAGAGAAATATGCTGGTGAAATAACACACTCTAGCTAACGTAACAGAGTTTCCATTAAAAGAATAAAAATAATTAATTATTCGCATTTTTTATCATTTAATTCATTCAAAAATTATTCCCATTTCTCATATTAAAATTTTTTTATTAGAGGCTGAAATATGTTTTGAATATAGGCATCGCGAATAACTCGCCAGGTGGTTGTTCCGCTCCCATATAATTGCCACTTTTTTATATTAGAGTAGATATATAATTAAAAAATGCATTCAAAGTTATTTCGAAGCTTACCACATACTGGATTTCGTTAATATTTAACGCATTTGAGAAGCAAACTAACAGGTGATTGATGTAACAAATATTAGTCGGAACTGACATAAATAACGGAACTGACTGATAATAAATTTGACAAATTGTTAACCTGTGTTACTGCAGTTTTAAATTTGACCTGCTCTAACAATTTCACATATAATAATTTTACGTCACATAACACACACACACACACATATATATTTATATATAGTATTAAGTAAAAGTGTGTAATAAATTACACATTAGAACAATGAGCTGAAATAACTCCTTGTAACAACTGGATTTTGATATATTTGTGTGAAAATATCTCTAACAATGACAATAAGTTAGAGATGTTTTTAGCACACAGATGTTTAAATTTCAGAAGTTTTAAAAAATTGTGAACTTTTGAAGACATGTAAAATATTTTTATACATGCCAATTCTCATTTATATGAACCAATTTGATCAGTTTGTTTCCTGGATATTAAAAGAAGAATGAGGAAATATTAATAAATAGTCTAATATACTCTTATATGCTTGTAGAGATTGAAAATTTTACTATGTAACAAAAAGTATATTCTGCTCCATCTTAAATCTTTGTTTCTTGTGGAACGTGATGTACAGACTAAATGTTGCGCAACACTAATCATATTTAATGTATTTTAACTTTTATTGAATGCAAAAAGTTCTTAATCAAAATTCTGAATTTAACTAAGTTCATATTCTTAATGGTTAAGGGATTTTTGGTACTTTTTTTGTTAAATAGATAGATTTTGTGAACTGTATCACAATTAAGTATCAAATAACGATAAATGTTGCGTAACAAAAAAGTAATCATGTGACAAAACATGGGGAATGAAATTTTATTTTGAGGATCCTAAATGGTTTTGAAGTCTCTATTTTGAGCACATATACATTTAATGTAGTTTCGAAATGGCTACTTTGTATAATTTAATCTGTTATGATATAAAATTCTGAAATTTTATTTTTCAAACAAATCCTATTTAAATCAATACATTAAATTCATGAACATATGCTCACTGAAAATTATTTGTCATTTCATCTTTTATTTTATTAGTAGTTTTAATGATCTACAAATGACCCCATGTTTTAATAAATGTAAATTTCAAAAGGTAAACTTAAACCATTTAATTATTTTTTTTCTTTACTTATTGACAGAAGCGCTTCAAACAGATTAAAATTAAGCAATTTTAACAATCTTTCCCCAGGAATAGCATGCCTCGTAAGCATGGTAAAATAACTTTGTATTATTTCAAGCATGATTTTTTCACGGGGAATAAGATACAAAATTTAATTTTTTCTGTTATTTAAATGAGTTTTTTTTATTAAACCCTCGCACGCGTGTCTAAGAGTATTTCCATCGGAATGCCGAACATTAATCTCGCCCCATGGTTACTGCCAAGACATGTCATCTCCCATGATGCCTGAATGGCAAGAATTGCCATTACATCTAGATATCATTTGTCTCCCAGCATCCATTTTTAGAAGATCCGTAATTGATAGAAAATGCCCTTTGTAATGATGTCTTATTCAAGTGACGTCTCATCAATCATCACTCGGGAGAATTGATGGATTGATCAACTATAAAATTTCTATTTTTAATAGAGTGTAATGATTCTCAGAACTAAAACATAAAATGTTTTTTTAAGAAATTTGAGTATTTTTTCAAGGCTTATTTTAATGCAGATTCAATTAAAAAAATTACGAAAATGAATTCTAACAAAATAAATGATATTTTTATGATAAAGTTTCATTAAGAATTGGGAGAATAATGAGTTTTCTAAGTCAACGATTTAAGCTAATCCTTGCTTCATTTATTTTTTTAAATTTTTTTTTTCATTTGGGAAAACAAAAATATCTTCCTTTGCACCAAGGAATACCACATAGGGCCTGAAGGTACAACAAATGTACTACATAACAAATGAAAAATAAATCATGAGATGAAAAAGAATAATAAAGATAATAAAAAAATAAAAGATGGCAAAGAGAAAAAAAATGAGATATAAAAGCAAAAAAGGAGTTAGATAACAGCATGGATAAATTTTTAAAAAATTACAAAAGTCTTTTTCTTCACTAGGTCCACCGAAATCGGGGGCCATCTGTTATTTAAGTCTTTACGAAGCTCTTTCCTTTCTTGTGAAACAGATGGGCATTCAAGAAGAATGCGAGAAGGGTTGTCCATCTCGGAGTCGGACACGTACACGTCACTATTTTTAATATGGAAACGGTGTAGGTAGCGGTTGAATTTTCCATGTCCAGTGAGGAATTGAAGAATTTTGAAGTCACTGTAGAACCAGTGGTTCTTAATTCTGCAGGGAACTGAAGGGAAAAAAAGATTTAGTCCACTTACAATTGGGAGAGGGAACAAAACCTGAGTTCCATTCTGTGATGATTCTTAATTGAGATATAATTTAAGAAAAGCACACACATTGGCAAAGTTATTGCGAATTATCTGAAGTAGCTTTCCAGTAAGGTTAACTTTCTCAACAGATTCAGCGAAATAAAAAGCATCGAGCTTAATGCTATTTAGTCTATGGAGTCCAAGTGAAGAGTAAAAATAGCAAAATTAAATTTGAGATCTATATGAAAATGTTTTAATTAATGAATGTTTACAATTAAAAATGTAGCTAAATATAATACGTGGGTTTTGCTTAGCAAAGTAATAAATTAACTACAAAAATGTGCGATAAAGATCTTGAATTTGCCCGGTTTTCTTTAAAGTAATTGAAATTTAGTCTAAGTTGAGCTAATATAAAAACTACAAATTCGATCTATAGTAATATTTGTGCTAACATGTAAAACTAATATTTTATTTGATTGTTAGATGTAAATTTCAAATTCAATGTTTAAATAACTACGAATATAAAATTAAATATTTGGGAAAATTTCCAAATACTAATATATGTAGTAAACTTAAAACAAATTTATAGTAAAATTGTTCAAAGACTAAAAATATTGAATGATATGGAACCATCATAAATTGTATTATTATCTATTGATTGTGTGTGTGAATAAAGGTATTAAAAATGCAATTAAACCTTATGCTATTATTCATGTAAAACTAGTATTACTTTTATATGAGTAACGGCAGAAATGTGCGTGTTTTCGAAATAAACATCCGAACATTCCAACTGTTATGTTACGCTTTTAGTTGCAGCAAATAACTGTTATGCTTTTTTTTTTTTTTTTGTCTTGTGCCAGCTAGACTGACAATATGAGGTGCGCTGGTCCACTTTTTCATACTGAACCATATTTGGTGTGGAGTCCGACTGCTTCAGTGCACACATGCCATAGGGACCCGTTTATAGGATAGGCAACCATCCACACCTCATTCATACTCAGAAAGTACAAAGACAGGATAGATAGAGAGAAAGCACATCCATGCCCGAACCGGGATTCGAACCCAGGACCTCCCTACCCTCAGTCAGGCACTCTGACAACTAGACAGGGCGGTCGGCAACTGTTATACTTTACATTTAATGTATGTAAATGTGTATAAAACAAAGTAAAGTATTCTTACAATTAATAATTAAATATTTTACTATAAAAAAGTGCTCTTTTTAAACAATTAACTCCTAGGTATCAGTATTTTGATATTTTTAATGACTATATAGCTCGACCAAAATAATTCGAGCCGATTTAATACAGTGGGGAAATAATTTTAAAGCTTTATGAAGCTGACAATATGAAGCGTTTTTCTGCAGATCACTTATGAAAAGTAGTTATTTTTATAATATTTAGGGGAAAAAAAAAAAAACAATATTAAACGAAGGAAAAATAAATTTTTTCAAATCTTTAGTAAAAAAGTTCGTCTTTAACATTCAGGTCTTGCAAAACGTTTTTTTTAAAATTTACTAGGGTACTTTTCATTAAGTATTAATCAGTTTATCAAAATAGAAATCCAAGAAATCAAGTTAAAGTAGAAATCACTAATTTTATACCTTTTAAGCATCACGAAGCTGAATGTCTAATCAATCAAATTGAAAGATAGAGTGTATATTCTTAATGTTAAAACCGGACATGTAAATATTCCTTGTCAAAAAAGAAAATGAAGTGCAAAACAATAAATAAAAACTTCTTATCTATATCTAGTTTCATTTCAGAATCAGAACTAAAATCTGACATATGTGGAAATGTCGACGAAATAGTTCCGCTTTCATTTTAATATTTAGATCGATAGTTGATCTTTTTTTTTATTAAGATCCTTATCAAAACTGTCATCTTATTTGAGTAATAGTCAGTAATGCATTACATAATCTTCATTTTTTGAAAGATAAAGTTATCAGACCGATATGTAATTGCCTATTCGTCAAAAATGACGATTTCATTTATTTTCATTGAGTTGTGTTGAAAGAAGCAATTAATTTCGTCTACTTGACAATTCTTCAACATTATGATAGAATATTTCAGAACCTTTCCTTGTAGAAAGCGTATAATTATGCCATACTCAGTTACAATTATCAATTGATTTGATTGATAGCAATTCGTATTAAATATAAATTACCAATTTTGAATTGTCTTTGCACTACAGTAATAATAATAATTAATAACACTACAAGAATAATTTATTTGTGAAGTAACACTGATTTAACGAATGTATTTACAAAAATCAAAAGTGAAATGCTATAAAATATTTGTTTCATGGTTTATAGCTTGTAAAAATTATTCAAAAATTTTAAAAAAAACTTTGATTTCAGCTCAATAATTCATACATTTAAATCTCCTTTCGGGCTGATATATTTTTATAAATAAATAGTTGCAGAGTAACATGTCGAAGGGGGTATCAGTGAATTAAGTGGTATTTTGAAGCTATTTTTTTAAAGTCATCGAGTATCTATGAGTTGCTTCAGAGTGAATATTACTTTAAAATTGGCTAATAAAAAATTGTGTGTTGGAAATCAAAGTACTAAGGTGATCTATTTAGCTGAGCTATTTTTATTGTTTCTGCAAGTTTTATCTTCACTAAATATTAGTTTTATTTATAGAAATTAGAAACTTAACCTGATTTATTCAGCGTACTGATCATTTGAGCAAGCATAATAAACAGATATAATAGTAAAACTTAAATCTTTTGTAATTGTTAAAATTAAAGTAAATATAAATTACTACCATAAAAGTTATAGCAGAAAAAAAAATAACCATATTAATCCCTAAGAATATAGTTCAGTTTTTATAATAGAATAATAGTTCCTAAGAATATAGAATAAGAATATAGTAAGAATATAGTTCTACTATATTCTTATTCTAAAGAATATATATCCCTAAGAATATAGTAAGAATATATATATATAGTAAGAATATATAGTAAGAATAGTAAGAATATATAGTAAGAATATATAGTAAGAATATATAGAAAGAATATATATAGTAAGAATATATATATCCCTAAGAATAAGAATATAGTTCCTAAGAATATAGTTCAGTTTTAGGAAAAAAAATTAAATCCATCTTAAACGAAGGAAAAATAATTTTCCTTCGTTTAAGATTGGTTTGGTTTGTTTTTTTTTTTTTTTTTTTTTTTTTTTTCCCCTAAAAACTGAACTATATTCTTAGGAACTATATTCTTATTCTTAGGGATATATATATTCTTACTATATATATTCTTTCTATATATTCTTACTATATATTCTTACTATTCTTACTATATATTCTTACTATATCTAATGTAAATGGCTTATTCATTAAATTGTAAATGAATAAGCCATTTACATTAGATGATTACGTTTATAAAAATGTGTATAAGTTAATTAATAAAGTCAATAAGTTTTGTTAATAATAATTTCGAAAATATCAAAAAATTTAATAATTACCAATAAAAATTTTAATAATCATATTCTTATAAACTTACAATATTTTTATATCTAATAATTTCATATATAATGATTATATATAAAGAAGATAACACCTAAATGTTTTATATAAATTTATTGTTAACCAACATATCGGGCTGTAACTTTCGTTACAGCCCGATATGTTGCCTCTGCTAATACCGTCTAAGCGAATTGTTTTTGTTGGCGTGTTCATTTATCTTTTGTCTGACAAATTTTTTTGGTACTTGAAAGAAAGAGACTTACTCTAGAATACTGAGCTGTGAGATTTGTAAAAACATATCATTGTAATCAAGAACAAGCTATTTGAAATGTAATAATCACATTACTAGATTAAGGAACAATTATTTACCTCCAGTTCTGTTAGAAAAGTCAGATGCAGAAAGTTACCAAATCATGTGTGTAGCTTTGGGTACTACTATTGTATCGTATAACATTATGCACAGATTTGGTACCGAAAGTTTGAAAACAAGGGCAATGGTATTCAAGAAGCAGATCGCTCTGATCAGTTACTGATGTTGATGATGTATGTGAGAACTTGTGGAAGAAAACCAGTATCCAACCATTTGAGAGATAGATAAGGAGTTAGACGTCAGTGCTATCTGTGTACATTTGTCGACTTATTATTTACGTAAACTTTACGTACAATTCAGTCACTGGGTGCCGCATAAGCTGACTCATTATCTGTATCCAACCATTTGAGAGATTGATAAGGAGTCAGATGTCAGTGGTATGTACATATTTCGAGTAATATTAACGTACACTTTACGTACAAGTTCAGTAGCTTGGTTACGTGTGAGCTGACTAAAGCAAATAAAGACAGATATGTTCAGGATTGTCTAATCTGCTCAAATAACAACTCAGGAAACAATTATGTATCGGATAGTCACTTACGACGAAAAGTGGACCTACTTCAACAATACAAGCCAAGAATAAAGGTTGCCTGATCCCGATGAGCCAGTCTCTAGAATCACAAAGCTCATTTTGACTAACAAAAAGATTATGCTTTTTATCTAGTAGGATTAATGGTGTTATCCCCCAATAGTAACTGGAAAAAGATGAATCATCGACAGTAACGTGTACAGCAAGATACTAGTGAGTGTTGACGCTACTATCAAATCTAAATACCGAAATGAGTTCTTGAACAAGATGGTATTATTCCATCAAAAAAGCGCAAGACCACATGTGTCTGCATTTACCATCTGGATATTGTATAGACTCGAATGGGACATTTTTTCCCACCCATAATATAGTCCCGATATTGCTACTTCGGACTACTATTTTTTTTCACACCTGCAGTTACCTCTTGATGATGCTATCTTTGATACCGCACAGGAAGTCCACAATGTGGCTAGTCGGTTTTTGGATACTAAGTTCTAAGAAAACGTTTTTGTGTCTAAGTGTAAGTTTTTGGATACTAAGTACCCACTAAGTTCTGGACCAACGGCTTTGAATGATTAAATTTTGAACCACGCAGATGATATTTAAGGGGTTAAAAATCTCGTGTGTGAGTAACGATTGAAATTGTTAAGAAAAAGAAAAGTGCCCTTGCAAATTAACATCAAAATGTAATATACACGTTGAGTTTAGTGATGAATGTCATAGTTTGAAAAAAAATTTCCTCTGTCTACAGGATCAAGCCATTCTTTTTTTTAGATGGAGCTCAATAAAATCTCAAGGTTACACTCTTTGAGACAGAATTCGGAAATGAACTCAGCTCTGTGTATTCCCATCTTAAAGATTCTCCAATAATTTATACCTATAAAGCAAAATTTGAATGGGATTCTCTTTATCTTGACAGATTCGTGCAATAGTTTCTTAAAACACGAATTGGTTATCAAATAAAAGAATTACAGCACTGTTAGAAGGTTAACTCCTTTCCCCTTAAGTGACTGAGAGAGAGAGAGAGTAAAAATGTAATATGATGTTATGACATTCAAGTCATTTTGTTTGATTCACACAAAATTTGAAGCATAATCTTTTTTATTATTTCGGAGGAATAATAAAGCTTGTAACAATTATTAACATTATAAAAGTGAATGTAACAAGAGATAAAAAGAGGAAATATTATTCTATTCCATGCGTTTAAGCAAATTTAAGTAAAATTAGGCACAGATCTTCACTATTTTTTTTAAAGAACATTGTAAAAATGTTTACTTCCCAATAAGGAAGAGAAGGAAGGGAAAGATTTATTAAAAAAGAAAAATCTGGTTTTTAATTCAATGATTCCTGGACTGATTCACACAAAATTCTATAAAAATATTATTTACATTGTAAAAGTATTTACAATTATGAAATATATACTTATATATACTTAAATATATTATATATATTTTTATATATATACTTTTCATTTACTAGAAAAAGAATGCTTGTAAAAATGTATGATGTATGTAACTTTTGTATGCTTCGGGAATAGAGGGTAGAGGGAGATATTTGCATAAGGTTTAAAACACGCGTTTCATATCACTTTGAAATATTAAATTTGCTTGCACAGCTTTGGTAGACCTATTAAAGAAGTTAAAAGGATTAAAAATGGAAAGTATTATACTATTCGTGTTGTTGTTGTTACGTATGACACTTGGACAAGCCAAGCTCGCTACGCCATTCACTATGCGAATTTAAATCAGCGAGGTGATTCATTCGCTTAACAAAAGCACCGCTAAGATGAAAGTATGATTTTGCTCTAAACTTATCCAATAGATGGTACACACCAGAGGATTCACTTCCTCAATTTATCATTGATCTGGAAGGGGAGGAAATTTTCTCCAGGAAATTTACACCCTTGGTAACTGCTCAACGACGGACCTCAGAATTTTCGATGCAGCAGATTTATCGAGCACGTATATAGCATGTACTCGGTGGCATTTTGAATCGAGCCATGCCCTTCCGGACGGAAGGTTGATGACCTAACCACAAGGTTACCACGGCTATAAATATTCGTAAATAGCTTGACTTAGTACATTTCATTTAGAATAAACTTTGCCACTGGTAAGAACTGTCATTTAGTTTTTCAATTTCAGGCTTTTCATAAAAGTAAGGAGAAAGCTCTCTCAGGAAATGGAATGCGTTTATAAGATAGAGTTGAAATTTGAAACTAGGAAATTTACTCCTATGCTCCTTAACGCAAAGAGCAGTATAGAAGTATTTCAACATGAGTTCTACAATATTTTGCGTTTCTAAGATTAAATAAAGTTGTGACAGCATTTATGACTATGTTAAGCTTTCGTAAATAATCCCTATTTCCAAACTGCGAAATCTCAAGAGGGTGAGGGGGGAAATAAGGGAATCCCTGAAGGTAAAGGTGTGTGATTGTCTGGATGCTTAGGCAGCACTGTTTATTTTTAATTCGGAGTGTAATATTGTTTCTTTACATGTGGTGTGTTTGTATTAAATATAATAAATAATTATAATAAAAGGTTTTATATTTTGATACACCACACTCTGATTGGCTCAAAAGTTAGGAGTAAAATATAATCGATAAAAAATATTGAGATCACCGTTGAGATTGTTTTCATTCTAACATTCCATTTTCTTGGTTGTTGATCTGAGTAGAAATATGTATTATGATATTGAATCTGAAATTTAGATCCAAAAAATAAAAGGGAAGATTCTTTTCCCTCACTAAAGCTACTGGGAGAATAAGGATATGTAGAAGTAATTGTAAACTACTGATATTTATATAAATATGCAAAGTATGCATGTTTTGAATTACTGAGAAGATTTCTGATGCCTTTTGGTTAAGTTTAAGATTTCATTGACAGTGGTGAATAAGAATACGTAAAACAAAAAGTCCACAGCACTCACATTATGGACAGAGAAGAAAGCGCTTGGTGTGTACCAAAGGTTAGCAATCATAAGTAGTTTCTCATCAACTGCCTTGGCTAATAAAAGAAAAAAAAATATGTTAGACGGAGACTTTTTGGTCATCAGATCACAACTGAAAGTTTGGTGTCGGTTGGCACACATTCGAGACCAAGTCCATTAGGGTCCTCATTATGTTGGCTATGTGAATAGTGGGTGTTTTTATTATAAAAGAATAATTTCACATGTTTTTACTATAGATTGAACGGATAGCTGTTATAATAAAGTATATATGGATAAGGTATTCTGTTATAAAGATCGGTAATTCAGTTAGTCTCATTTAAAACGAACTATAAAATGACAAAAATAACATTGTTTAATTTATTACAGGAATTTTTGCTGATTATTGTATAAAATTTGTAAATGTTTAAATGATTTTAATGCGTACACAAAATTCTTAACATTAAAAAAAGATCTAGGATACATACTATTTATATGAGAGAGCGCAGTAAAAAGTCAGCGCATCAAAAATTTATTTATATGTACACAATTTCTCAGCAGTATGGCAACAAGAATAAAAATTTTAATTTAGTAAAATATCAACTTTATTATAAACTTTTTAAATCATTGTTTTAAGTTTATGAAGGGGATATCTTCATTATTAGAAATTTTAATCTAATAACATACTAATTTACTTGAATAAAAAACAAGAGAAAACAAGTATGTCATAAGATTATCACTGAGATGATGCATAAAATATTATATGTTTTGCATAACTTATTATGTTTTTCATAAGACAATTTTTTAAATGTAAAATTTATTCGCAAAGTAGAATATGAAATATTTTTTTTTTCGTTTCAGTTTTATAAGAATATCTCTTACATTAAAAAAAAAATTAATAGATTTACTTTGAAACTTTATTTTAAGATTTTTAAACTTTCTTCTGATAACAAACCGATTTAATTAACTAATAGCACTTTGATATTGATTAAATTCGTCTATTATAATCTATAGGTTGATGTTATTCATTCATCTTGAATTAATTCATCTTCTGCGATGTAATTTTAAATTACAACGGCTGTGATAGCCTAGTAGTTAAGGCATGGCCTTTCACCCGAAAAAGCTTAGTTCGATCCCAATACCGCCAAATTTCCATCGAGTACATGCGATATATGTGATCGTTAAATTTGTGGCATCGAAAGCCCTGTGGTCGATCGTTGAGCAGGTAACATAGGAGTAATAGTCTGGAGAAAATTCCTCCCCCTCCAGATCAAAGTCAAAATTGAGGGAGTGAATCCTCTGGTGGTGCCAGAGGAGGGACGCACAAAGCGCTTAGAGCAAAGACGTTCTTTCACCTACGTGATGCTTTGATTAAACGAAAGACGCGTCTTTCTGACTTAATTTCGCAAAGCCATCAGCTAGCGGGCCTGGCTTGTCTTAAGTAACAACAACATTTTAAATAACTTAAATATTTGGAAAATGATTACAAATTACAAACGCGCTGATATACGTTGTAAATTTCTGTCATGTACAGTTCGTTATTACTACAAAACTTTAATTCATATTTTATTCAATTAAATTCTAAAATGTGAATACTTTTAAATACAAGAAACGTATGTCTGTTTGATATAAGGCATTTTTTTTTTCAAATCAGAAAGTTTTAGTTAATCTTTGTTGAACTTTATTCTTCAGATAATTTTCAAAAACAAAATGGCGAAAGCAAAAAACTCCATCGTGTTTGCAGTTTTTTTATTTTGATAGTGGTAAATAGAATTTTCGCCTGATTCTACCATTTAGGGATAATAAGCTTTCCTCGATGATGCATGGAACCATCCCGAAACTCTGCATGTTATCCTACATAACAAAAGTATTCCAAGAAACCATTTCTCAAACTCTGCGATTGATTCGAGAAAGTCATTGCCGGAGATTAGGTAGCTCACACACCTGTTTCTTTCCAGCTGCGACGAGGGCAATCAGCCTGACCTTTAAAGACCACGATGAGTTGCCTCTCAGGGCAAGAAAAAAAAATAATTTGAAAGGGTTATGTGATAGATCGGACGACAAAAGACTGTCTCGCTGTCATGCTATCTATAAAGAGAAATGGCTGCTTTTTTATTTCTATTTCGTTTCTTCTCCAACAGAAAGGAGAAAAAAAAATTGCACTAATTTTAGTTTCTGTCATGCCTAAATTCAAGGTTAAATTTCTGCTTTTCTTTTCAATCTTATTCCATTCTGAGCAGGTTTCAGTCTGTTATGAAATATGCCTCCGAAATGAGACAGATTTCATGTATCAGTTAATGGAAGAAGACAATTCATTAAAAGTAGTTTTTAGTAGAAAATAAATTTTCTACAATAATTTATGTTGAAGTTTTACAATTATGGATCAGTTATAAAATACACAACATGTGAAAGGTTTCAAGAATGATTTGAATACATAGTACACATAAAGCTTCGATGACATTTTCCTCAAAGCTTTTCATGAGAAATATTAATATTTATATTTAACGAAGGCCATGAAGGGAGGGATGTAACATGATATGAGCTTATGTGGCTTATGAGTAGTTTATAATTCAGGACACAATGCACAGTAGTTTGAGCAGAACAGTACTGTTTCGGGGCAAATGTTAGCCGATTCGATTTCTTTTCTGCCAAGTAATGGGAATTGATTAGATATTGTTGACTAATTTAAGTAGTTTTCTTGAAGGTATTCTTAGTTTTATGAGTTTTCTTTTTTCAGATGTTAGAATATCTTTATTTTTAAGAAATATGCACTGGATCCCTAAAACTGATTGTAAAGTGGATTTTGCAATCAAATAAATAGTCTGGTAAAGAAATTAATGAATCGGAATTAATTGATGTTAAATATGATATGAAGTATGTATTTTCAGTTCGT
The DNA here is from genome assembly GCA_030067965.1 of Latrodectus elegans. NCBI lineage: Eukaryota > Metazoa > Arthropoda > Arachnida > Araneae > Theridiidae > Latrodectus > Latrodectus elegans. Next base: position 23,058,634 of record CM057815.1, on the reverse strand, counting down.
ATTTATCCTTATATGTGTGTTTTCCAATATTTATCAAGCCTATTTATATAAAGATATTTTATGAGAGTTTTAAGTGAAATTTCCTATGAATTCCTATATTATTCAAACAGAAAACTATTACTTAAACTGACCATAAAAAACATGTTTTAAGTTCAAAGTTTATTATTAATAATAAATATTTTTTTGAAAATATAAGTCAGTTTGTTTTTTGAAATCCACTCATATTTGTGATTTTTTTCTTTGTTTTGTTTTCTATAATGCATTATATTACGGATGATAGTTCTCTAATCTTGTGCAGTTCAATCTTTAAACTCAGTAATTCTGAAAATTTTTGAAGATCTGAAATACAAATATCCAACATTTTTTTTATTTTAGCAGTAACACTAATCTTAAATTTACTATTCATAAATTTTCCTTAAAAATTTTAATAATTTTATTAATCAGCTAACATTCTCATTTATTAAAATTTATAGTGATTTTAGCGTAGAACAGAAAATTAAAAATGTTTGAATATTTTGTCTATAATTTATGAGTATGCTTTCTTTAAAAATTTTTTCATTGACTCAATTTTTTAAATTTTGTATAAATTATTTCATGATTTGAGCTTCCTTAATTTATGAGATCTATGAGTCTCTTTTCATGATTTACAATTAAACTTTTGAATACTTTTCGTACAATTTTGCATTTTAAAAAACTTAAGATTTTAGAGTTCGCAGCAGTTTAAACAGCAAAATGGAGAAGCAATCCAGACAGTCGTTGAAGAAATATGTCGCTTAATTATATTTAATTTTCTGTCATTTAATATTAAAAAATATTTTTGAAGAACAAAAATATATGTATTAAAAATATTAATTTTAAAAATTAGTATACTGAATTAATTGAACATTGGAATTATTAATTGTAATTAAAATAATATTTCTTTAATATTTATAATTAAAATATTTTATGAAGCTTTGTGATATAATTTAAAGGCATTTAAGACCAAAATCAGAAATGTTTTCTCTTACAGTAAAAGACATTATTTTGCCTCAAAAAAATGTGAATGTGTCTGACAAATGACACACGAGAATTTTTTTCACAAACTTTTTTATTAATTTTAATTTACAAAATAGCAATTTTATGGCTGTTTTTAATATTTTTAACGAAAAATAGGTCTTTTGATTATAACAGCTTAAAACATTTAACTTAATTCGATTATAAATAGCTTAACATCAAGATCTGTTAAAAAGCTCATTTTACCATTGATCTTGTAATGTTTTCCGTAAATCTTTTTCCTTATCAGTAAATCATACAAACAAGTTGAAAGGCAAAAAGTGAAAGATATCTACACAACCATTTAATAACATGGCAAATGTAAACATCCAGATATCCATCACTGCTTAACAAGACAGCTATTGGATTCCAAATGTTCCACTACGATAAGAACGATCTACCGCTAGACCTCAGTAAACACATCTTATTTATAATAGTTTGTGGGAAAAAAGAAATCGACACACATATTATTTTTGCGAAAAATTCAAGACTTTTTTGCATGTTTCGGATTTTTCGATTTGGGTCAAATATGCATCGTTTTGTTGTATAATTTGTTGCCTATTTAAAGGTAGCTTCATAACGTCATTCTTATTATCTTTATTAGATAAAAATTATAGTAATTGGTTTCCATAATTTTCTCTTGATCCCATTTTCTGATGACCCAGGAAATTTTGCAATGCGAGAAAAAGGTAATAATTGCTTGGAGTCAGGTCTGGCCTGTATGAGGGATTAGCTAAAACTTCCAAACCAAACTCCTAGACTTTCTGGCGAGTTACTACAAACGTGTGTGGCATGGCGTTATTCTAATAGAAGACAACATTTCTTCTGTTGGCCAATTCTGGTTGTTTCTGGTCAATTTCTAGCTTCAATCAGTTTAGTTGTTGATAGTAGTGATCTCAATTTAGTATTTGGCCATACTCATTATAAATTATTCCTTTACAGTCCCACCAATTACACAGTAGAAGCTTCTTGGCCGTGAGTCTTAATTTGGCCATCGTTTGAGCTGCTTCACCACGCTTTAACTACGATGAGAAATGAGTCACATACGACAGTATATATTTTCGCACAATATATACTGTCGTATGTGACTCATTTCTCATCCCCAGTCACCATCCGTTAAGAAATAGGTCGATTTCATTCAGTTTGGCCTAGGCTTCGCAGATGGAAATTCGATCCATCATGTTTTTGGTGTTAATTGGTGAGGCACCCAAACATCGAGCTTCTTTTTGAATCTAACTTTTCACAAATAGTTCAAAACTGTTTTATGGTCGATCTTTAGTTCCTGGGCGATGCTACGACTACTAGCATGCCGGTCACGTCGATTATTTCTGTGATTTTATCGACATTTTCGACAATGGGCCTGCCTGTGCGAGGTGCATTTTCAACATCAAAAACGCCTGAACGGAATGAACGAAACCGAAATTGCACGTAATTAGCTGTTACAGTATTGTCACCATAAACATTAGTAACAATTTCAGCCACCTGGCGTGAAATTTCGACTTTATTGAAGAAAAACTGTAAAATATACCGAATTTTCTGTTTGCTGATTTCTATTTTTAACACCGTGTAACTTACAACTGAATAGACCAAACAAGAAACAGCAAACGAATTTTTTTTAGTGTGAAATGTCGTCACCTTGACAACAAGCGTAAATTTGAAATGGTTTGATAGATACTTTATGAAATATCAACAACTACAGCAATCTACCGAAAAAATGATAGATTTCTTTTTCCCCAACCTATTATAAATCTCTTAAGATGTTAAAAAATATTTCCTTTAAAAATATTGTGTCATAATGAAATTAATAATTGTTCAACGCGTGACAAAACTTACATTTATAAAATCAATTAAAGTGTGTTCTAGTCAAAAGTTTGCGGAGTAAATATTAAATATATAAGTGAAATATTTTGACATAATTTTAAAATTTTGAAAAATTTTATTGCGCATCAAATATAATGAGAAGAAAAGTCTGAACTTATTTATGCATAGCAGGGTGATACAACTTTTATCCCTTACAAGATTGAGGTATGTTGGAGAAAATGTAAGCTAATAATGTGATAATGTATGTCAAATAATGTATGTAATATCAAATAATGTGATAATGAATAAATTCTTATCGCTATAGTATTATTCATTATCACATTATTTGATATGAGTGGATTCTTAATGGTCAGTTTTATTTTCAATTAAGACGACCACATTTAATATTCTGAATGCGTTCAAGTCGAATTGAAATTATTCTGTTTATAAATGCATGTCACTTGCTTAAATATATGTTTAGGCTACAAAAATATATTCTTACAATTGTGTTGCGATAACATTCGATGATTTTACTTTTTATTATTTATTTTTAGCAAAATTTTGCGCGTCTTGAGCCTACGACAAAGAAAGAGAGTCTCTCTCTCTCTCTCACTAATTTGTGTGAGAATGTCGTTTTCATTCTCGCCACTTTTACTGCTTCCAATAAGTGCTACATGAATAAAAATAATGTTGGCTTAAGCAAAGCATTAGTTATAAGATTTAAAAGAGATTGTTTACAAATATTGCAATTAAATACTTGCATATGACGTCATCGGATCCTAGCGGACGATTGTGTGGAAATATATTCTTACAATTGTGCTGTGATAACATTCGACGATTTTACTTTTTATTATTTATTTTTAGCAAAACCTTGCGCGTTTTGAGCCTACGACAAAGAAAGCGAGTCTCTCTCTCGCTAATTTGTGTGAGAATGTCGTTTTCATTCTCGCCACTTTTACTGCTTCCAATAAGTGCTACATGGATAAAAATAATGTTGGCTTAAGCAAGACATTAGTTATAAGATTTAAAAGAGATTGTTTACAAATATTGCAATTAAATGCTTGCATATGACGTCATCGGATCCTAGCGGAAGAAATTGTCTGCTTATTTACTTGAAGGAAAATGAAAATAAACACGAGTTACGATTCATCTAGTGAAATGCACACAGTAATAATTGAGGAATTAGAATTTGTTGTTTGCATACTGAAATGAAGAGATAAAGAAATTAGAATTGCACTTGAATATAGACTTGTGGAAAAAAACATTTGTGTCTAGGCATTCAGTTTCAGTTTTCGTGGATCTCGAAAGGTGTGATGGAACGTACAAAAAAAAAAAAAAACATAAACAACCCCCATGTTTTTTGTTCTCAGTTGTTTTCTTTTTCTCAAAGTAAAAGCATCTAATAATTAATTTAAAATTCTATTAATTAATGAAATTTTAAATTTGAAACGCCCTTGTCGATTTAAACTAACCATTAAATGTATTTTTTATTTACCTTTTATATTTTACTTTTTCTTCTATTGTCAACGTGTTACTGGCTTGAATCAATGAAAAACATCTTCGCAAGTCGATGTTTTGGCCTTCATATAAGAAATCGTTTTATTAACAAAATGAACTTCGATAATATTCCCAGACATTCAATGATGAACTTCGCTTTGTTTGCTGCTGTTCGAAGAATGTGATTTGAAGGCAGGAAACAAATTTGTTGACAAGTTGGATGTACGACGCGTCTCAATAGGATGTGACGAACATGAAACGTTATCTGATATCATGGATATATTTTAAGCTAATGAGAATTGTAATAAAGTAATGTAGTAAAATGGAATAAAAGAAACAACCACTTTATTTATGGTTAGTAAAATATAAGCATCTAAAGTAGGACATTTAACAGATTTTATCAGGTGGAAATTTTAAAAGGGTCTACATAATTCTAAGGGTCTATTGGCTATTGATAGATTTTTTTCCTATTTTGAAATTTCGTAGAATATAGTTGCTGTGTTTAATAATTATAAGTTTTAATACAATACAGATTTTAATTGGACGGATATATAACAAATTTGAATCGAATGTCAAATGTCACCGCTGACTTTTATTTCTGTAATAAAAATTAGGAAAAACTTGAGAAATCCAGTGAACTTTAAGAAACTAATAGTTACTCTTGATGGAATCAATCACAAGTATTTTTGTTTTATATTTGTGGCAATTCTTTGTAATTCTAATAATGAAGATTCTTAAAATTGCACGCATTTTTAGTCAAATTGTCATCTTACTGTCTTGTGTAATTATTATAATTATATTATATGCAAATCGTATACAATAGGGAAAATTTGTAGCAATTTATGTAAAAAAGGATTTTTATAAAACTAATCTCTCTGAGAAAAAATTCTGAATTTCTATTTCAGACTTTTTGTGACGTTTCGAAAAATTCACAGAGGTGATTCGTCATTCAGTTTGGTTCATCTCACTGAATCATGAAACATTTTACTGTCAAATCGAAGCCAAACTTCCTCATTCAATAAATTTTAATTGAAGAATAAGTGAATAAGCCTATTCAATTTAAATTTTGTTTTGTAAAACAATTTTGGGAGTGTAAACTCATTTTTATAGGCTTTAAAACACTTTGATATTTTAATGAGATTTCGATGCAATTCACTACATGCGAAATTAAAAGTTGTATAATTAATTTTTTCTAAAAAATTAGTTTATAAATAAAATACTTCTTGAAAAATAAATTTCTTTTCGAAAAGAATCATTTGAAATTTTACGCTTAAAGATTAAAACGAGAAAAAAAAATTAAAAATAAAGTTTTCTATCAATACCGCAAGAAGTACTGAATTAGTTTAAAAGATATAAAATGGTTCATCAAAGCTTGAATGAAACTGAAAACTGAAAAGAGTATATCCTTGAATAAAATAAACACATCAAACTCGGTACACAGATTTCGTGAGATTACCAAAGAAAAAAAAAAGAATAAAAAAATCGAAAAGAGATTTCATTTGAAAAAAAAAAAAAAAAAAAAAAAAAATTTATCTCTCTTATTTTGAAAAAGGAACTCGGAAACAAATTTCTTAAAATAAGTTTGTGAGACTTTTTACTCATTCAGATTTTATATTTTCATAGTTTTATTTAAATTTTATAAAAGCAATTATTTTATATTTTATTCAGCAATTAAGATAATTTATTGTAAATCCACAAACTTAAGAAATTTTCACCCTCAACTTGATCATTGAGATTTTAATATAATGATATAAAAATATTAATAATTTATTATATTTATAATAGTTTAAGACAGTCTAAAAATATCATGAGATTAATTAAACTTTTCTTAATCTTATCATTTGTTGAGTTTATTATTCCTTTTTTTCTAACTTCTTTTACAAAAATAATGCGTTAGAGAAAAATAATGCGTTAGAAAAAAATCATAATATTTAATGAAGCAATTTTATTATATTAGTTATATTATAAATTGCTCATTTTAAAGTAGATTTGGAAATTATTCTATGCATGATTTAATAAAATTATAGTAAAATTTTTACTTATATGAAAATATGCAATTTCGTCAGATAGTTCGTATTATGATAAGAATAAACGTTTCTCAGCAGTTTTGTTTTGATGTAAAAGTGCATATTCAATATGTAATCTCGTAATAAATATCTTACTATTTAAACATTAACAAATTTTAATAAATTATTTAGTTGGCACTATAACAGTTCAAAGAATAAATCAGTTGGATTTTCTATGTTTTTATATTTTGTAAGATATATTTAATATTTCATTGTACTGTCATAAATATCTACATGAACGAACTGTATACATTTTCAACAGTTAGCATTAAGTTTTTTAACAAAAAGAAAATTTAAAAATTGATCGCTTTTAATATTTTGGAAGAAAATACAATTTTTTGAAAAACTCTCAGTATAATAATTTTATGAAGGCCCAGTAAAAATTCCTACAAATTTAAATATTATTCGTTCAGATTTCTGAAACATGAATACTTGAATTTTGCCTAATTTTTGGGAATGCGATTAAAAAAAAAAAGAAAAAAAAGCTTAAAAATGTATAAACTGAATTTTGTTAATTATAGTTAGAATTTCTTGAAGGTAGTATCTTTTTAACTCATTTTTTTCCTTTCTATAAGTATTATTTTCGAGTGTTTCTTTCACAAATAGTTCAATCAGAAATAATTAATTCTAGGTAATTATTATTCATAATTTGATTTAAATTCCTAACTTTTTTGGGCAAAGAGTTTTCTATGTTACATCTTTTTGTTTTCTGGAAGTAATTTCTTTTTTACTATCAATCGATTCTTTTAATGTATACAGGGTGTCCGAAAACGACAGCATAAACTCTGCACCGTTAGATTCCTCGTTGGGAGTAATAAAAAACTGCCCAAAGAAGCGTTACTGTTTGATCCATAGTTTACGAGAAAAATACGGAAAATAAAGTATGACGTCACTTCCAGTGCAAGAAAAAACACTTTTTTGAACATATCAACAGCACAATATATGCAGGGGATATCGACGGGCATACTCCTTAGCAGTTAGTAAGGCATTTCCATTATTTCGGCCGTACATCAAGTGCATGCCGCAGTAGTCACAAACGGAATGCATGGGCACCATACGAAGACTACCGGTAGCTGCAAGATATGCAGCCTTTTAAAATATCAATTCACCAACGGCTTAACGTCATTCCATGACGAGCGCATTAATGACGCGATATATGCGGTGAACGTTTTAAACATTATCGAGACTGGAAAGCTATTCAAATACTGTTGTTGATATGTCCAATAAGATGCTTTTTCTAGCACCGGAAGTGACGTCATACTTTGTTTTATGTATTTTTCTCGTAAACTATGCATCGTACAGGAACGCTTATTTGAGCAGTTTTTATGTATTCCCTACGAGGAATCTAACTGTGCAGAGTTTATGTGGTCGTAATGGGACATCCTGTATATATATAAATATTACTGCCAAACTTCCCGGTTTTAGTCAAAATCCCAATGACCCGATCAATTTACTTCATATCCGGAGAAAAATTTAATTTAATTTTATGGATGACTTAAAAAGTGTAAAAATAATTAACTGTGATGGATTGCATAGAATAATTTGTCATTTATTTCTGTGCTGTAAGAAAAGTAAAAACCATATAAAAAGTGATGGTCTACTAACAAGCAAAATTGTTATCGCATCATCTTGTCTCGCCAATCGTTGTATTTGCTGTCAGATTGGGAATAATGGATGCAAGAATAGACTAAAAAAAAATTATGTTTATTTGAATAGAAGAAAAATGTCTCAGGCTGCTTGGTCCCTCCAAGAATAAGCAACTTTGAATCTGATCAAGATTTTAGAGTACTCCTTCCATTTACCTGCAGCAATAGAAGGTATTTTCAACATCAATAGAAGGTATTTTCTTAGATGAACAACGCATGGACTTATGATAAAAGTTTGATGAAAGACTCAACAGTTAACGGATCAGCTTTTGAGGACTTTTCCAAGATTAAAATCAAAAACTACAGCAACAAAAAAAAAAAAAAAGATTTCTAAAAAAAGTCCTGGCTTATGATAAGTAATATATGCTCAAATTTTTATTCCTTATTTAATGTGTTTTATTTTTTAATCAACTCATAAATAATGACGTGTCGGAAATAAAATATTTAAATCTATATGCTTGTTTATTATATTACCTCTGATTTAGATTCAAAATCAGTAACCATTTATTCATAGCACATGATCCCTACAACACTCTGCAAACTTGACAAGGGTTTGTGGCCTTGAATATCTGTGACACTGGACAATGCGGGGTGGGATAAGTATTCTACACGTGTTCCAGTATCTGCAAGCCTATATATATATATATATATATATATATATATATATATATATATATATATATATATATATATATATATCCGTTTTTAGCGTATGTCCGATTCAGCGTGTTCGTACTAATGAAATTGTTCCACACTTTCTTCAATTCAGAACCTGAATTGATGTTACTTAATTACCAAAATATAAAATTATATTTCATTAAAAAAAGTCAACGGAAATGCTTGGCTTTAAATAAACACCAGAGGGAAACAATCATAAAGTGACAGCCACAGCATTGCTTTGCAGTGAATATCTAAACAATCATTTTTAAATAGCTTGAAGTTAAATTTAAATGTTTTGAAACATAGTCATAAGAAATTGTAAGTTTGCCGAAATAAATAACGAAAAAAATATTCAAAAATTATTTTCATAAGTAATTACAAAGAGATAATAGAGCTGTTTCAGTAATTATACTATAACGTAAGAATTTCATAATATTGTGACGCATTTAAAAATTATAATGTTGCAAATATTTCTGCCAGTGAAGTACCATAAATTTTAATATAACAAAAGAATCATTATATCTAGAAACATCTGAATGTAATCAGTTTTAATTAAGAAACAGAATAAGATATTTCAATTGCTGTATATTCAAAAGGGTTATTTAACAGGAAATGCACGGAGAGTAAAAAAATGTACTTCAAAACAAGCCTCTCTGCATTTCGGCTAAGAGACATCCACTAAAGTTGATTCCAAGCTGTCTGTGACAAACAAGTTCAAGGTTCTATTTTACGTTTGTTGTCTATTTCTTTAATCACTTCTCAGCATCGGCCCACAGTGACTTTTGACGGAATATTCATATGTGCGGCGTAATTTATGTGCAACTCGTAAAAGTATATGTAACTTATGTGACCTACGATCTCTTGCGTAAGCAACTTCGCGCAATGTTTGTTGAATGAAACGAAATGTCCTGTTTGCTCAATCAATAAGGGCAGTTCTTTTCACACGTACTTAGTTCTTCTTAATTACCAATGGATGTTACTTCTATGGTATAGCAACCTGAACAAACAACAAGTTATTTCATGATACATTTTTCTGTTTACATTTTGCTTGAGTCAACTGTAGATATAATTTTAATGCAATTGTTTCACTAAACTAATAGAATTTATAAAAACTTCAGTTTATTTCACTCACATTAGACTTGTGAAATGACCAGAAATAATTATTTGTTACTTTGTTAACTACTTCTATGCTTTTCCCATGTTTCACAAGAAAGAAAGTTAAAGAAATATATTATGTTGCATAAACTAATGGGATTTCGATAAATATTAAAGACGAAAAATGTGTAACTTAATCGCACTCAAACTAGTTTGACATTATTCGATTCTAAAATTATAACTCTTAATAAAACTTGTGACCTTGATATCAATGATGTACATCCTGGAGAATACATTTTCCATAGTTCTTATTATTTAAACATAAAGTTCTGATTTTAAAAATGAAATTTTTTAAGGCATAAATAAAAACGAAAGAAGTTCTAGGTTAACCAAAAGTAATAGCTAAAACATAACAGGATATTAATTTTAAGCAAATGTTATAATCTAAATTTCAATATTAGATACCTTAGTTGGTACACGAGCTAAATTCATTAGGCAGCGTAAAACTAAATTAATTATATTATTAACAGTGATAATACATTAGAAATTATTTATTAGTTACTTTCAACTAATTAAACTTAAAAATATTTTAATGAAGTACTTATACTTTTAGTATAGTATATTTTATGACAAAAGTTTGCAAAGTTTTCTTGATGTGTATCTTTTGGGTATTGAATCATTTAGGATTTACAATCCTTCGTACCAATAGAGTGAACAAAATTTAAACACCACAAGTAACCAAGTCTTGTCAGTAATCATTATTACGAAATTTGGTGAATGAGATTAAAATGATTTAAAAACATATTTATTAAAAAATTTACAAAATCGTTAATTTTTCGTTTAGTTATTGCTTTATAATCAACAATCAGAACAACGCAATTTATGTGAAATTATTTTAAAATTATCTTTAACAATTATACAAAGGTAAAACAAGGTATGCAGGTTTACTACTCTAATATATCAGAAAGAATCTAGTCTTTCAGGATAAAATAAATGTTCCGTTTAAATAAATTATCCATAAATGAAATAAAATGTAAATGGATTTGAGAGGATTTAATTAAAAACTCATATAAATATTAAATTCACTTCTTACTCTTTTACTGTATAAAGAAAAACATAAGTAAGTAAAATTTACACTGCATATTTTTTGCGCACAAATATTTGATGTAATAATTTATATTATTAGGAAATACGCCCAGTATTTACAAGTCTTTTTAGATTTTTTTTAATGTTGGTCCTTATAATAATTAAGTTTTAAATTAGGGCCGTGGTAGCTTAGTGGTTAGGTCATCAGTATTCCATCTGATTTGCGGATACAAGACCCAACCTTTGGCGAGGTTTGACTTTCAATGCCGCCAAGGACCCTTCGAGTACATACAACGTACGTGGAATCGAAAGTTCTGTGGTCAGTCGTAGAGAACTTACCATGGGTATAATGGTCTAGAGAAAATTTTCTCCCCTTCCACATCAGGTCAAAATTGAACGAATGGATTCTCTGGTGGTGCCATCTATCGGAAGATTTTAGAGCAGAGTCGTACTTTAACACTCGTGGTTCTCTGGTTAAACGAATGATGCACCCTACTAACTTAAATTCACATATCCAACGTCACAACTAGCTTAACTTGTCAAAGTGTCTTAAATAACAACAAATTTTAAATTAATTTTGTGTATTAAAATTATTAATATTCATAAAATTGTCAATAGATTTGCTCGAACTATTTCTGTTATGAAAAAAAGGAAAGGGAAATTTCCGGAAAATTATTTTTGTACATTTGCATTTATCACACTAATACACATCCTATGTATTCCTTGGTTTTTAAGTGCCATAAAAGTATGTTTAAAAATAGAAAAATAAATGAATTTATCAAAAATCAAGCTCTTTAAAAATTATGTAAGTAGCTAGTTTTTTATATAATCAATTAAAGTAAAAATAAAATTAAATTAAATCAAAATTAGTTAACACGATTACATTTATTAAACAAAGTATAAATTTCTTAAATTCTTTTTGTTTAACAGACACGATCATCATCCCATTAAAAATTAACCTAAAGAGGTGCAATCCTTCTGGGACTTATTAAATATTTTCCAAGAAGTGAACAAAGCTGCAATGTATAAAATATCCAATTAATCCACCAAAGTTATATCTCAAGTATATTATGTATTTAAGATAAAATAAATTAATTGGGGAGTTATAATTAATAGCAGAACTATCCAGATAAAAAAAATAATAATAAAGCAAATGTTACGAACAATGACAAAATTTTTTTTTAAAGTTCATCCAAACTGCATTTTTTTGGTGATTTGTAAATACAAATATGAAATTAACTATTCATTAGTCATGAAATCGAATTGAAGTTCATTTTTTGTTTTTAAGACACATTCCTTAAATAACTTATTGACATTTTTGACTGACATTTTCAGAGAGATTTTCGTTTGTAAACTTATTTTTATGAACACAAATCAATGTTTGTCAAGCGAAAAATATTTTATTATGGTGGAAAAAGTTTTATAAACGCAATAAAAATTTACAGAAAAATATAAAGCTAAGAAATGTTTTTCTTATCGTCTGCACGCAACGAGAGGAGAAAATTATTTCATCTTTGAGTTCTTTTGCTCAGTAAAAGATGCAAGAATAGGAAAATGAGTGTCTGTATATATTTGATCCATTATAGAAAAATATTTTTTTAAACCATTGACAATATATATTAGTAAAATATTTTTGAACACTGAGTTCAGTAATTGGTGTTTCTTAAAATAGACAGTTAAAAGATGGAAACACATTAAGCCAAGAGAAACTTTTGTAGAGCAAGATTACTGAAATTGTCTGCTTCAGATTAAGATTAAACTAATTCTATTTTTAACGATGATCAAGTCTTAATAATTAAAAAAAAGATTAAGTACAATATTTACAAAAATATTTCTTTTATTACTAACCTTGATCACAAAATTTTCCTTTTAACTGCTTTTCATTGTATAATTAAAAGACTCGAAAGATTCTAAACTTGAACAGCCATAACAGAACTCGTAAGAGCCAAAGACATACTAAATCTTCACAATTTCATTTGACTTCAAGAAAATTATAAGGTTTTTATCCTAACTCTTCAGTTCTATATTATATTTAAAATAATGCATGAACTTTTCTTAAGAACTTAAAACTAGGGTATACAAAACTATAAGGTTTGTCTTCAGTCACTTAACTGCTCCCTTTTAGACTTAACTAATGTCTGTATCTCGTTTTCCAAGGTATGAATGATTTAGTTAATGCATTTAGGAAAATCATTTATTTTATTTATTTGACATACATATCATCAGTTACAATCGCATATGTGTTTAGTCAAATGATTAATTTAAAATAAAAATGGCAAAATAATTTTGGAACGAGTTGTGTAGTTCTACAAAATAGTATACAAAGATTAGAAATAAAACCCCAGTGAACCATTAATGAAACACATGAAAAATAAAACCATAACGAAGCCTAAATTTGTTTTAAGGTCTCTAAAATCTTTTAGAAACACAAAATAGAAGAAAACATGACTTAGGTTTTCTTAAGCGATAATATGCCCATTTCATTTATTTAATCTAATTAAAGCTCATTGAGACTTTAACGACCACCCTATTACAGTGCTGTTAGTTGTATGTCAAAACTAGTTCTTTATCCGGCTGTCTTCAGCTAAATGAAAAGCTTGAGACAGTGAAAAGAGCTACCGTTTTCTCGTGACATCCATCTCAATGTCTACCAAAAAGACCAACGCCTTTCTTCCAGAAGTGAAGCAAGAAAAAAAAAAAAAATCGAACGAGACTTAAATTTATTTAAAAAAAGCGTCTTTAGTAGTTGGATATTGAATACAGAAACGCATCCTTAAGACGGGCGCTGTACTTGTGAATACCCTTTTGCAGACGGAGGAAAGATTCTGTCCATAAATAAAACTCATCAGGATCAAAGGACCCATCGCCGCAAAGGATGGCTTCAGGCTCATTGGAAAGCGATTTACATGTGAAAGCTGTTAATGAGTGGAGAAGTCGAAGAGCAGTTGGATTTCAACGCGTCTCTGCCCTGACGTCAGTCTCCGATATCAGGTTTTTCTTTGTTCAAGGTTTCTCAGAACTTGCACAGTTATGGATTTATGAAAGCAATGACTTTTAAAATCGAGCAGATAAAATGAGGTGTTCTCTGTAGAAGGGTGTAACAATTTTTGTCCGAGTATTGAATGCCTCTGCGTTTACGTTAACGATCCCGCGAAGGACTTTTATCCCATATATGATGCAAATATGTCAGAAAATAACCTCTTTCTGAGGAAGTAATGGTGTTTTCATTAAGAAAATTAGCTTATTTACTTATCCCTAAAACGTTTTAATACTTTAAAATCTATTTAGTATAACAAAGGAGCATAGCGTACCTCGATGAGAATGCGGAAGTTTTGGTTAGAGTTTATACTAAATGACGCAAGCAAACAGAAATAGTTTTGAATCGAACTATAAACAATAAAATAAGTAAAAAATTTGCACTTTTAAAGAAAAGCAAAGAAATTTCTTTTTTTACAAAATTATATATATATATATATATATATATATAATGCAAAATTTAATTAGTTCGATTGATAATTTTATTTTTTTAGCATCAAATAAAACGAATGTTAATAATTGATATAGTTATATTATAAAATAACATAATATTTTAATTAATGTAAAATTATTACATATTAATAATATTTTATATAAAATTAATTTTTTTTCCAATGGTCGAGGTATATTGTCCCCTTATATCCAAGGAACCGGCCAGAAACAGCGACCTCTTTGTCGCCGCCGCGTTGCCCCGGGTACACCACTGGGGGTGGGCCACCATCGAACCCTCACACATGCCATAGGGACCCTTTTATAGGGTAGACACCATTCATATCGCATTCACACATAAGGAAAGGACAAAGACAGGATAAATAGAGAGAAAGTACATCCATGCCCGAACCGGGATTCGGACCCAGGATCTCCCTATCCGTAGTCAGGCACGCTGACCACTAGACAAGCTGGCCGGCTATATAAAGTTATTATTTTATATTTATTTATGCTTGAATGGATTTTGAATCAAAAGCAATTTTGTTTCAGGAAAACTTTCGTATAATTTACATGAAATGTGTAATGTTTCTTCAAAATCATTCTAAAATCAATATATGACTTCTGTTGAATATGTTAGAGTGATTTGTTATTTATTTTAATTGCTATAATTATTATTAAATGGATTATGTTTAATTGCTAGGACAAAATGTTGATTTTAAGAAATTAAAACTAACCAGCACTTTCATTTCTACTTGAAAGTAAGTTCTGAAAATTAATTTCATTAAACGCCATATTGTAAAATACTGGTTTTATGAAAATAACTTTGATACACATTTATTAGTTGTTATGTAACAAAAAGTTTTGATTCTAGTTAGAAGTAATGATTTTCACGTGTGACCATTTTCCAGCTTAACTACTGTGATAACAAGTTATGGACATGAAGTGGAATAAATTATTCATGAGTTAAAGAAGTGTCAATCAGTAAGTAATATTTTGATCGAGGAACGTTCTTCCGGCATTGCCATTTGCTTAAAGAAATAAATCTTTAAAATAAGCAAGAAGTAAATTCTTCAGATCCTATTATCTTTTGCTTATATTTTTATCTTAGAAAATATGAAAAGTATTGAAATTGATAATAATATCAAGTTCTTTATAAAAGGTCACTAATTATTCAGCTCATCACGTTATTATGCAATTTAATTAACAATATGATAACCATAGTTTTAGGATAATGAAGTAGCTAATAACTATATTACTTTCATGTACGAGTAATTTTGTGTGAATATAATTTGTTATTAATAAGTTTTAAATCATACTACAATCCTTTGCAAAATATAGGATTATTTTAATGAAAAAATTTAATATCATGTTATTTTATCTGAATAAACAATTGTAAATTTTTTTAGATTAATATTCTTATGAAAATAACTAAAATATCTCTTGAATTATTAAGAGAAATAAATTTCATCTTAATATAAATAAACTTTTGTGAATATATCGTTGCTTAGTTAGGTTTTGATCATGTTTGAAAATTCCATTGTGAATGGCTGCATCTTTTCTTTTATCGATACTGAATGGAAAAACAGGCAAGAGGGCACAATAAGATATGTGAAAGCCTTAAAAGTTTACTCTAAGTAAATTTGACTTTTAAATAGAATGATAAAAAATTTAATTTGCATTTAATCACACACTCTGTATTTGGAGGTTCCTAATGCTCCATTATTCTATTTCATTTATATTTCCCTAAAAAATATTTCTTGAAATTCTTAGGGGGAAATATTTAGAAAAATTCTATAAGTTGCATTCATTTAACGTGCAGTATTCACGTATGTAATTGATGTTATATCTACGCACGTTTTTGAAAATGAGAAAGCTATCATGTCCTCCAACAGAATTTCAATGATTCATGTAAAGCCGTTTGACTTTTTCAAGGTCAAGCTGGAAATGCCTATTGTGAATGCTTATTTGATTTAAATGTTTTCTGTTTTTCTTTTTCTCGGAAATTAAGCTTAGTTGGAAATATATAATTTTAATGTTTGGATATAGATTTTTATTATTCATAGTATTTTTTGTTATATGTATAAATTTTAAGTTTTAATGCCTCTGACAATAAATAAAGTTACAGGTATATATATTCTTATAACTATATAATATATACAGTTATATAAAATTATAGTTAGAAGAATATATATAGTAAAATTTCAATTTAAAATTTACAAGTCCGTCTTTAGTACAAAGTATATTTTATTAATTTAAAACTCATATTACATAGAAGGAGAGTAAGAGAAATGAAGAGAAAGTTCAATTAAAAAGACATATATTATTTTAATAAATTGTTTACAAATTATTTATGCAAATATTTTATATATATTTACTTTTAAAAATAATATTGTGGAAAATTTTATAAAACGTGAGATATTTTATACAATAATTATTTTTAAAAATCAATGTAAGCTTGTTGGTCGCTCATCAATCACTTTTTGGCTATTTAGATCGGTGCCGACAAAAAGTTTTGTTTCTGTGGTGAAAATTGAACTTAATGAACTACTTAGCTTAAGGCTTTAGTTCTAACCGTTCGACTGCAACCTCGATTAAAGAGTGATGTTAGAAGTATTGTTGGTTTCCTTTCCTGTTTTCTCACATTCAGGCATCTTAACAGATTTAATTCTCCAGATTTCTATATGAAAATAAAATTTATCTAGAAATAATTAAGAGTAAAATAAAATTTTCTCAAGATATTCTGTCTTAAATAGAGTATTTCTTATTACTGTTTTTTTTTTTTTTTTTTCATCTTTATTTGCAGTGGTATGCATCTTTCGTTTCACGATTCGTTTTAAATTCGAAAATTATCTAAAAAAAAAAAGAAACCAAAATTGAAATGTTTTTTTTTTTATAAAATATAATGTAAAGAGGGGTATAGCAATGTATATTTTAACTGACAATTCAATATCTGTAAGCCGGATCTTCAAATGGAGGAATCCAATTAGTACTAAGAAAAGTTTTGGTTTTTCTTGGGATTGCTGCAGTTTCTGGATAATCTTTCCAATTTCTTCCTTAGATTCTTCTTCTAACTGCCTGCAGTCTGTAAAATCAGCGTTTACTATTCTTTTTTCTTTTCGAAACCGCATAAGAATATATGAAACACAAAGAAAAAAATTCTTAAGTAATATCATCCTTTACACATTTCTTTTATTTGTCTTTGGAAAGATTTTCGTTTTGCATTGGACCTATTTTTAACATTGGAGATTGTTTTACCGGAACCGAAACACTAGAAAGTATGTTCCCTGGAGCACCTGCAGTTTTAACATTGTGTATTTTGTAATGTTTTTGCTTTATTTGAGTACAATGTTCTAAAATTTTGAAACTATGAAATTCGATCACATCAATATCGTCAATTGCATTAACAGGAAGTTTTTGGTTATTATGAATCAAACGTACATCATATGTCATCTAGAATTACATGAATTTTTAAAGAAAATGTGGCATTGTATTTAAATAGGTGTAAAAAAATATCAAAGTATCTTAGTTTTTAAACATTTTAGCAAAAAAATCATTTTTTTCCATTGACAAGTTGCACAACAAGATAGAGTCAACAAACAAGAATAAAAAGCTGTGAGGCAACCAGGAATGTCATGGATAATCCCCAACCAATCGTGGAATTTCTACTTAAATCTTGCTGGGCTTTAAGGGTTGCTGTGTTTTTAACGATACGTTTGGCAGTTGAAAAAGAAAACTCACTATTAATCTTCTGTAAAACGATAGCCCCCCCTTTTTTTAACTAAGAGTTTGGCTTGTTCGTTTTCGTCCCCTTCACCATGAAAAGGGATGCACTGTATGGTAACATGAATTTCTTCCTTCGTGATCAACTGCAAGAAAGTCTGTCTCTGTAATACTTCCAAATATGTAGCAGGAGCATCATGGGCAATAGTCTGACAATAGTAATAATAAAACAAGAAAGGAAGAATAAAGAAGGGAACCAGTTTGTTCATACATTGTATATTTATCCGTGGAAGCTTCGTTACCTGTACCTGACTGTGTACCTGTTTTGAAGTTGTTGTTGTGACTTAACTTCCAAATGTCTGACTTCGTCAGACAAGGTCCATTAGACCGCTGACTCTAAGGAGGGTTATGAGTATATATCCTCTCTGGAAAGTCCTAAGCAATCCAGGATGTTATAAAGAGAAGCCTGCTCAGTTTTATATTTAGAGCAAACCTCAAAGAATTTCCTGCCTATGAAATACGTGAGACCTCTAGTGTGACCGCTTGTTAGTCTGGAAATTGCGGTTCTGGAGGCTCTGTCACAGTTGAGGGCAAATGAAGAGCCAGGCTCATTGCCCGCGTATCAGGGATGGCAGGGAGGAATTCTCCACCACTTCGAAATTTCAGAATTAATAATGGACTGTTGTTCTAAGAAGGTAAGTATTGAAGAGGAAGGATTATCGTGGTAACAACACTCCTTGGCCAGTCTATCCACCAGCTCATTGCCGTATATGTCTACATGAGAAGGAATCTTTTGAAAATAAACTTCATGGGACTCCGAAATGAAAATTGAGCTTGAGAAGTATAGAACTGCTAGTTTGATTTTCAGTTTATAGAGGTGCTAAAGAGAGCTTCTACTGTCCTTAAGGAAATGCATAGAATTTGAATGGGGTCAATACCGAGGATTGCATAGAATTTGAATATCATAAGCTATTTGAATATGTTGAAGTTTTGTTGAACAATATGCTCATACTGTTTTGAAAAATAGGTAACTGAATCTTAGATTACTCATAGCTCTATGACAAAAACTATTACAATGAAATTATTTAAATCTTTTGTGTCTATGCAAACATTGAGAAGATAAAAGACCTTTTGTCATAATTAAAACAAATTATCAAAAGCTTACTCTATATGTTTTACTTATTATAGATTGTTCTAATATTAGTTTAACTTAAATCTCCATTAAAATCATTTTAATACTTGAGAATCATAAAAGTTAGTGAAAACATTTGAAGTAATCTGATTATTGAAGATGTAAAGTTTTTTATATCTGACTAAATTTTTCTAGAAATATAAGTGATATTTATAAAATTTAATAACTGAAAACTTTATTACTTGAATTATTAGGTACATCATTTATTATGCATTTAATTAAAGTTGCTTTGACTATTGCATTTCTAAAATAAATTTCACATATACACACAAAATTATTAAAAAAAAAAAGAGATTAATTTCTTTAAAGTTCATTTTTAATTTATAAGAGTGTATTTGTTTGCAATAAATTCAAGATTTAAATTCGAACTATGAAACTTTACCTAAAAAATGTTCCACAGAATAACCAGCATACTCTGAATTAGAGTTTTGGCGGTACCAATTGAAGATTGCTTTTAGCAAAAATGATCTTTTGTTGATCAATTGTAATATTAAATAAAAGAAAGTTGTCTTATAAATCTTGAATATAGAGTTCAATTGAATAATTGTCTACGCCATTAAAGGTTTTAGTTTTATCTTTTATAGAAAAAGATGCATCGCAATTAGTCTTGAGGGAAAAAGTTAGAATTAAGTACTTGACGAGGGAGGGGGGAAGTGATTTGTGAAATGTCTTTGTAAATCATTCTCATCTATGACAAGGAAAAGTGTTTCTGTTTTTTTATTAAGTATTAAGTGTTTCGTTTCGAAAACAACCTACGCACAGCCATACTGTAAATAAGAAACTTTACCTAAAATCACTAGATTTCAAAGTGCAAAATTTAATGCTTCTACTAATTCTATTTTCCTTTCGACATCACATTTCAGCATTTTGAATAACATCAACATTATTTAAATGTTCGAAAATCATTCTACAATTTCTCTTTTCACCAGAAATAAAGTCATAACCACAGAGGGAAGTTGGACTAAACTCAGGAGAGATAAATTTTCTCAACTTATTTCCATTTTTACGACCATTTATTGTTGTTGTATTTAACTTAAAACAACGTTACTAGCATCAATGGTTTCAGAAAGGAATTGATTAAAAAGATATGCGTGAACGGATTTAGGGAATATGTTTTATAAACATTTATACAATGATGCTTTTTATGATATAGTATCAATGCATTTTAAGAGCAGATGTTAACCAGCAATAGAATTGTTCTATTTTTTTTTATGGTGAAATTTTTTGTGAAAATGAAAACTACTTTATGAAAGCCTAGTGAAGCATAGCAAAACTTCATTAAAAATCACCTTAATGTTATAATATTTTTGAATAATGTTTACTTATTTTCATAAAAACTAGAATTCCTTCTTTAGTAAATGTAGAATAAGAGCTTTCTTTCAGTTTTTTTTTTAAACTGATTTGTCCGATGAGAGAGAGAGAGAGAGAGAGAGATTTGATTGATAAAAATTATTTTGTAATACACATTTTAGAATTAAAAATATTTTAAGTTTAAAATTATTATAAATACTTTAGAACACACAGAAAATAGAACGAAAAAGGAAAAATAGAATGCGAATGAAAAACTGATGGATATATAGTGATAAAAATGTATAATTATGGAAATATGAAATTGCATACAATTGGTTCAAAATTTGAATGTTATGCTTTAATAAGAAAGCAAATTTTAGCATAAACATATTTCTTTATGCAGTCACACAATCACAGTGAGAAAAGGTCGGTTATTACAAATTCGTCGCAGCAACTATTTGAACAAAGAATTATTTATTTTTTAATCTTTAAAATTTATTAAGAAAATTACAATTATAGACATAACTCATTCGGAATATATGAATGCAATGGAAAGACTGAAGTAATTTTTGGTTAAAACAGTTTTGCCAGTAAAAAACGTTTTGCTTACATTTAATTTTATGAAAGTTCTCTTGACGATGTCTTATGAAAAATTTTCTGTTCTTTTTTTGCTTTATTTTATTAAGTTATGATAAGTGATGATTCATCAGAATTACGAATTAATTTTTTCTATGGATTTTTCAGAACCTCAACATATAAAATTAAATTTTTTAATCACTTTTTATCGTGACATCATTTTCGAGTTGCAACAAATTATAACATTATGAATATGCTATTGTTTTTAAATCACCATTAGCACACCTAAGTTGGAGGGCAATTGTTTATATTCCGTGGGTTGGTCAAAATAGCTGTTTAATCCAATAATGTTCTGCTTCTTCTCCTTGACTTTTAATCCCGTGTCAATCAATACCTCTTTTTAGATGTGGAAAATATGCAATGCCAATGTTACAAATCATCGATTTTAATGGAAATCATCTCAACCAACCCACACGGAAAAATTTTTTTGAACCAAATATGGGCAAACGGAATCACCATAAATGTCATTCGTTATCAAGAATTCAATAACAATCATTCACAATCACATCAATGTTACACTAATCAACAATAATTTGTAACATTTAATCCATATTAATGAATATTTCTCCAAGTCTTTTAATTCATGGTAGTTTAACTACCATATTTAAAGACATTACCCATAAGATAATTAATGATATTTATATAAATATGTATAACATGATATGACATAATAACTACATATATTTACTGCTAATTGATGTCTTAGTTGTACGGGTGTTTTAATACCTTATCATTTATATTTATTCTACAATTACTGGAAATGCTAAGGATTTCATGTAATTTTATGCCAGTTACGTTTAATAAAATTATATTTTTATAAGTGTGCAGTCAAATTGAATACAAAGAACAAGTGGTTTTACTATCAAATACATACGTCAAACAGTGATTTATATGTGTGTTATTTTACGAAATGCTAAATATATAAAACGAAAAAGAAATTATTTCTGGAAAAATTGCTTGGTGATGTATATTGATGAAAGTCAACAATCCATATAGGAATTATCTCATAGGTCAAGTTGCTTAGAAAAAATGTCAAATTTTTCTAAACAACGTTAGAACAATAAATAATTTAAAATTAAGAAAAATCATTCGTTTTGTGAGGAAAAATATTAAAATAGTTAACTCTTTATTCCTGTTTGCATTAATATATGTTGTATGGCCATACAATTAAAGCACCAAACTGCCACTTTTCCAGTGTCTTTTGCCAGATTGGTTGGGTTCTTTGACAGAAGGTCCAAAGAATAAGCTGCCCCTATATCCCATTACACAAATAAATATCAATTAGACGTCGTATTACTGGTACTACAGTGAATTATCTTATTTTTTAATTGAGATTTTACCATTATAAAGTACATCTTCAGATATGTTTCACATCGAGCTTTGATTCTGAATTTCCTTTTAAAGACATTATTGAGGGAGTATTGCAAATTATGTTATAACTACAGTAATTTGTGTCGTAAAGTGCTTCTCTTACATAACACGAAAAGATTAATACTCAAATTATGGTAATCTGAGGACAGAACATTTTAACATACCTGAGTATGCATTATTTTCAATTACAAAAATTATTTTTGAAACAAAATATATTCCCAATTGCTAAATTGTATTTAGAAATGCTTTATGATACATGAAATGATAACTAAATGCACTCGGCTATTTTTTATTGTTAATTTGTCATCATAATTTTCAGGAGTTGTTGAAATTGATGGCACATGAAAGATGCAAACTACAGATTAAATTGATTTTTGCATCCTATAAGAGAGAGAAAGTGGCATATTGTATTTATTTAAATGAAATTTGTTGCTGTAAATAATTCTGTGCTACATTGATGATACTCTGAGACAATTTATTCACCTATTGTATTTCAATTCACAGTGACTTATTCAGTTTGCATGTCTTAATTACTATTAAAGTATGCGTATCAGATGACAATATGTGATGTGATTAGGTATCTTCTTTTCATCCTACTTAGGTACCTAGAATAACTTCTAGAGTATTTCACCAAGAACAGATTTGAATATTAAATTCTCTTATCCTTGCATTTTTGAAAAGATATTGCCTATTGAATAGATGATCATGTGACTGTCCTCCATTTATAAATAAATATTGGGCATTTATGCTTTGCATAATCTTTCTTTTTGATGTTTTATTTAAAAATTAAAACATATATATTGTATATTTCAGATATTTTTCATGTTGTTTACACTTTGTCTTCATAAAGACTGGTTATAGGCCGGTTCCCAGCTCTGACTGCAATAATCTTCCTAACTATAATTGCTTATTTAAAGCAATATCAATCATTTCAAATTCAAAAACCTTTCTCTTCATTTTTAACTAAAATGTCTGAGAATTGATAAATTTAATAATATTTGAGCAATGCAGAAATTCAAAAATACTTTTTTGTTAATTTTTGTTTGCGTCACGTATTTGATTAAACATATTTTATTAATTCTCTTAATGCTTTATACATTAATTTCTTTTAATACTTTTATTTCTTAAATTTTATTTTCTGGACACAATGTTCTCAAACAAATCAGTTTCAGTTCAGTCAAGCAAATAAATCAAACAAATCAGTTTCTGGTTTTTCAAATTTTAAAACAAATTTTTTTTTCGATATTTTTAAAATTTTCGAGCATTTTTTCTAAATAAAAGTATCGATAGTTTGTCATCTAAAAGAACAGTCATTATATCTTCGAGAATTAAATTAACTATTTTGGAGAGCAAAATGTATAAGCATAAAATTTTTATATTTCAAACCTTGTTTTGGAACATTGATATTTCATATTTTAAATATGCTTGGAAAAATGTTTTGCGTATCTAATTAAAATTAAAAATGAAAAACACTAATTTAATTTTCTATAAACTAGTATAATCAGTAATAATAGCCTATAAACAGCATGTGATATAAAGATATAAATTCTTGCAGATACCTGAAATAATTTTGATTTCAGCTACTAAAATGATAGTTTTTCTGATTTCAGAGATTTTTTTTTCAAGATTTAAATTTATATTATTACGGATGAACTAGCCATAATTTTCCTATCGAAATGTACCTTTGCGAAAAGTTTCTCTGTTATCTTATAGCAATTTACATGTATCAACTAAATTAGTTGACCTAATTTTAATACTACTGTTTTCTGATAAATGCCAAACTCTGAAATGTGAACTATAGAGGAATCTTGCTAATCCGGATTTGATGCTATTCGATCCGTGTGAGTTAAATCAATTTAAAGTCTCTGTAAAACAAGATTAAAACTATTGGTTATGATCCCTTATTGGAAATGAACTTCTTCAGAATGAATGGGCTCATGGACCTGATCTAGCTCTGCTGTTCAGTGGGATAAAAAAACAACAATAGATTAAAACTATTGAAAAATAGTAATTTTTGCTATAAAAATTATTTTTTTATTTCGATAAAAAAGAAGTGGAATTATTTTTTGAAGTACAAATTATTTTAGGATATAAAACAGAAAGAATTTAATTTGCTCTTACAATTTTATTTTTCAGTATTAGATTAGACTCAGATATCATTAGAATATCTACTTCCCACTAATTAATCTCTTAGGTTTAATGAACAATACCCCAACTACTTTACTTAATCATTTAGTTTAATTTAAAGATTTAATTTTCCTTTTCATTATCTATTAATACCATTTGTAGGGTGTTTAATTTTTAAGAACACTTATGTTTGTAAATAGTTGTATGTTTTCAAAGATGGTGTTTGTAAATTGTATAGTTTGTAAATAGTTTTGTGCACAATTCACTGCATGCAGCACCCTTTGCCAGTAACATAAAAATGAAAATAATTGCTTCACTATAAATGAAGTTTATGTGTCCATTTGTATGTTTAAGCTTTCGTAAATTTCTGTTAGTTTTTCTAGCACTGTTGTAATTTCTTTCGCAATTATTTTCTGTCCTTTTAAGAGCTACTTTTTTGCGCTCCAATTTAGGTTTGAGTATTCTTTAAAGTCCTGCTTGTAGCAACAATCAGAATCTGTCATCGATATCAACGTAGCAAAGAAAACTATTTCAATGAGCCAAAAAACTAGAAGATTTATTTCCACCGTAGCTGTACGCGAAGAAATAGTTATGTAAGATTAGGTAAATACACTTAAAAGTAACCAAAGAATATATAAGCAAATGTCTACCTTCAATCATAATGAAGTTTTTTCATTTACAAACTGTCTTCCGACCTACTAGATGAATAAGAAATAAAAAAATCCACAAAAATTTTTTAATTTATTCATCTGACAATTTTTTTTAACAAAAGAATAAAAAATATGAAGAATTTATTTGCACAGAACTATGACTCAATACCAACAAAAATACTTTTTTTTAAGAATTGCAAACGTTTAAATTTTATACATTATTTTTTGAATCATTATTTCAGATATATATATAAAGAAAAATATATCATTATCTACATCAATGAGGAAGAAGTAATCACAACAATTTAATTTATAACACTGAATATAGATAATAATCGATTTCCGATTTCTGATATAATATAAGCATTTTTAACAATAATCAAAAGTAATCCACAAAATAAGTCTGTAATTTTAGCCATACTTCACTCATCAGTGATATTTAAAACCTAAGACACCATGTTAGTAAAAATAATTTTTTTTAACTATTCTTATATAAAATTCCGAAAATGAATGCAAATTTTAAAATTTTTTATAAAATAAATAATAATCAAAGTTTTTCATTGCTATTGTATTCTCTCTCATAACAAATTAAAAATAATTGAAATACTCAAAATAATTTTTTTTTAAATGAAAGCAATTTTATGAACTATCCGTTTGAATTGAAAATTAACAAACACTCCCCGACTGAGAGCAGTGCAGATATTAAAACTTTAAAAGTATATAAAAATCTTAAATTCGTCTAAAATCGAAAACAGGAAATTGATATGCTTTTTTTCACTCAATATGCTCTAATTCTTAAAAACTTACTATGATATTTTAATTTGTGTGTGTGTGTGTGAGTTTGCTTTTTGCTTTTCTATCGTTCGTGTAAAAATTCTGAAGAATACTCATAGTATATTTCCTGATTGACAAATAATAAAAACGCAGGTTTTGTTTAAAACGAAGGATAAAAAAAAGGTCTAATGTATTTAAAAACAGAATTATATTTTTTTTAGTCATTTCTTAAAATCTTCGTAAATAAGTAAACATAGCTTTGCAAACATTTTAATACCATAAACTTCTTTCTCTTGTTGCACACACACAGCCTTTTTTTTATCACTTCTATGTGAAATGTTCTTATTATATATCCGTTTTGACTGCAATTTTAGCCATTTTGTGTGCACGATTCTTTCACTTGTTTCGATATATCTTTTAAAGGTTTGCTGATTGACAATTTTTTAAAACTATTAAAGAAGTTTGCAGTCCCGCTTCAAAATTATACAGAAAATAAAATGTATGTTTAATAATTTTGGTCTTAGGGTCAATAATTTGTTTAAAAAATTGCTACAATGAATAGAGTTGTTATACTATTTAAGCCCTGCCGCATGAGTCACGAGTGTCGATTTGTTAAATTTTATTGGTTAATAGAATGTATCAGAGAGAGCTGATGTATCAGAGAGAGTTATGTTATGTAGAGAATGTATCAGAGAGAGTTATGTTATGCATATAAATTTTTTACGTTATATATTTAATTGTATATTTTTCACTAAGGTAAATAATGTAGCAGATGATTTATTCCAAGATTAAAAATAATAGAAGAAATAAAGTTATATAGGATATGTCATATGAAAATTATGTCGTAAATTATGACACTTGGATAAGCCAAACTTCTTAGTCGACAGCCACGAAATTAAGTAAGAAGGAAGCATTTTTCGTTTAATCAGAACACTATAAAGGTGGAGTTTCGACTTTGCTCTATGACTCCTCCGATAGATAGCACCACCAGAAGATCCAGTTCCTCAGTTTTGACTTTGATCTGGAGGGGGAAAAGATTTTCTCCTGACTATTACGACCAACGACCGACTACAGGACTTTCGATTCCACAGATTTAACGAGCAAGTATATCAAATGTACTCGGTGGATCTTATATATTGCATATAGTTCAATAAAATAATGCAAATAGCTCATTTCGCTATTTTTTATGGTTTTACTACTAGAAACTTATTTTGAAACGAGAGAATATTCAATATTCTCTTCATTTCCACTTCTCACTTGATCTTTAGAATCAAAATGGAACGCTGCTTTCTCTGACATGTGTCAGATCAACTTCAAAAGATTGTTGACCGCCAAAAGATTTATAAAGATTAAGAGATTAGATGTTAGTACCCCTTATAAAGTCAGCTTCAATCCAGAATATGTAGGAACCGGTACAGCTAGTTGGTCACAGCGTTTTTTCTGCCAATAGAAAAGGAAATACTTCTAAAGTGGCCTCTTGTTAGTCTAGCCAGAACAGTCTAGTCTTCTTTCTTAATCAGCATTATCAATGAATCTGTCATTACCAAAGGAAATACTCTTTAGGTGACCTCTTGTTAGTCTAGCCCAAGCAGTCTAGTCTTCTTTCAATGAATCTCTGTCATTACCAAAAGAAATACTCTTAAGGTGACCTCTTGTTAGTGTAGCCAGAAAAGTCTAGTCTTTTTTCTGAATCAGTATTATCAATGAATCTCTGTCATTTAAATGTATGTAAGGTTATACCTGTTTAAAGCATGGATTTTAAATCCTCTTGTTAAAAATTTTCCCGTTAAATAATGTTATTTCAGGTATATCAATATTATATTTATATTATATTTAAAATTTTTCAATTTATTTAAGATAGTCATATTTTATATTTCATAAATATAACAGTTTAGAGAAATAAATTATTCATATGGGACATATCAGAATTTTATAAATATCTCGCTTGCATTAATTTTTCTTAAAAAACAAGCACATTATGTCACATAAATTATCAGAAATTCTTAAGTGAAAATGTTAAATTCAATATGAGGTATAGCCATCTTGGTGAATTATCGGAAGTTATAATTATCTTCAATGATGGACATGAAAAACAATTATATCTAGATTTGAAAGTTATGAAACTAGACATGATAGGAGATGCAGATGAAAATTAAAGATGGTATCAATAAAAGCATTTGATAAAATGGACATTGTATTTTAAAGTATATAAACAGAAGTGTATATTTCATTTTAATGATTTAAGGATTAAAACGAAAATTTCTGATTCAGTAGCAAATTTTCCTTTGTCTGAACAAAACAACTTAAAACGAAATACATTTGAGTAACGTATTTCGTTTTTCAGTTTTGTGTTTGTTTTCTGCTAAGAAAACGGAGTTTTTTTCAGTTATAATATGTAATTTCAAAAATCTGAAATGGTTCTAACAAATACATTTCAAAATTAATCAAAATGAATATTAAATCGCATTAGTGGAAATTTTTTCTCCAGTTTCTTTATTTATCATATCATATTATTTTTAAAATTTTTAAGAGATGCTTAGTTTGCAAACAATTGTATAAGTGAATGTATATAATAAGGGTGCTTATTTTATTCTCTCAGTAGTTCATTTAAATTATAAAAAATTAAGTTTGTGAAACATTTCCATGGTAAGGGCTTTAGTTTTATCATATTTCACATAACACACAAAACAGATTATCCTCCCTAGTCCTATAATTGTTTTTTTTATTTTTTATCAAATGTTAATAAATCAGTAGCCACTAATCTATGATTTTTTTCATAATATATTTTACAAATGTAATCAATTTTACCCTAAAAAACCTTTTTTTCTCAATGAGAATTGTTTTTCATACTCAGAATTCCACTATTTAATTGCAAGAGAAACCTTATGGCTTTTATGTGTATCAATACTTCCAATATTTTGATCTGGAATTAAGTTATTCATTTATTATGAATTTTTATGGCGTCATGGTTATGGTTAAACTAGCTTTAACTTAAAACTTTGTTAGATTGTTGGGTTCCGCAATTTAAATTTGGAATATTGATGGTTATTTTCTTAAAGTAAATTCAAAAATAATTTTGAAATAATTGATGATGGTCCAATCAGATTGAAGGAAACTCTTTTTAATTGAGTCTTAATGAAACTTTTACAATTACATAACTTTTTAAATATTTTTTTATATTTTTATCATTATAGGTAGGACATATATTTCTCCATTTTTATTGTCCACTCAATTTTGTTTCAGGTCATTTTTACATACACAAAACTTAGAAAAAATGTAATTCATCCCAGAAGTGATTCAAGAAAGTATTATCTCACTTTTAATGTAATTCTATATAACTTCGTTGCTATCATAATGTTTACTTTTTCTCTCTTGATTGGTATCTTGATGTTCTTGTGATCTCTGACGTCAATGCGGGATCGAACAAATGAATTCGTATTTTGGAAACCATTCCGAAACGATTCCGGTTTGGAACCTTCATAAATTCCTAAATAATCCGCTTCCTTTTACTGAAGATGGCTCAAGAAAATCCCGTCCTCTTTATTCATTATTGCTCTTTCTCTTTATATCTTAAAAGGATAAAAGATTGTTTTGACTCCTATTGTAAAACTTCTTTTAATTTTTGTAAGCATATCTTTAATCTTATCATATTTTGTTAGGATCATCAAAATTAGAATACCTTTGAATTTGAATGAGTCAATTAAATTTTATGGAATTCATATAATTTAAGAAAGTATATATATATATATATATATATATATATATATATATATATATATATATATATATATATATATATATATATATATATATATATAAAAAGGATTACTACAAACTTATATATTGCTTTTAATCTTTTCTTTGTAAGAAAAGGAACATTTTAGAAAAATCTTTTCACCAACGAAAATTTGAGATAAAATATTAATTTTGCTCAAATACAAATGTTTTTTTTTGGGTTTACCTAATTCTAGACTACATATCCTAAAAATGAGACAATTCCATCACCAATCAATTTACTTTATTCATCTTTACGCAAAATACTAATTGATTAAATTAAATTGGAATAAACCTATCTTCAATATTAGCACAATATAAATGAAATTTTAACACCATTATATTCACTTTTTGAAAATATAAACTTTAAAAGACCCTTCTATGAATATATATATATATTGCATTTATTAATAAATAATTTGATTCTAAATAAGTAGAGTATATTTTTATAGCGATCGTACTCATCCTATTTGTACCATGATATTCACGAAGTTATGCTTGTAATATAGTGATTACTAACTATTCATTCTATTCTTTTTGAGCTTCAAATTATTAATTATAATTCAGTAAAAAATAAAATATATTTCTTTAACTATTAAATTTACATAACTGAAATCAGTATATGCATGGCATCATATAGTACAAACCAAAAAGAAAGTTAAATTTAATTTACATTATTATGACATGCACATGTGCTAATTACTCTTCCTATTTTTAATTAACGTTTCTTTCTACTATTCTATCGCTTACTGAAATAATTCTCTCGATTGATATTCCTTTATTGTTACTTTCATTATTGTGACGATTGAGAATCTATCCTTTCTTCAGTTTTAATTCTTACTGATTTTCTTTTGAGGAGAATGTTCTTCATGCCGTGTTCAGATGAATATGCCGGTACAGGGTCGAATAACTGTCGGCAAAGCGTCTGTGTGCGAGGGTAGGGTGGGCAGTTGACCTAGGCCTTGCCCTTTGTTGGATAGACAGAAAACTGGCTTTACTCACGTGATAGAAAAGAGCTATAAAGGAAAAACTCTCTCCTTCCCGATTCACTCTCCCTGCTCTAGTCCACCCGCATCAACCCTTGACCAGGTAAGTCCTCTCCTCTGCATCTTCCTCCAGCATCTCTAGACTCATGATTAAAGGCATCCAAATAAATAATTTATGATACAATAGATATATTTTATAATATTGCTCTCTTCACTTAAAAAAATAATTATTTTCTGCTTACTATGACTAGGAAATTTAATTGTGTCCTTCTTAATATTTTTGTAAACTTTATAAATTTCATGGTATGATAAATGCCCCATT
The DNA here is from genome assembly GCA_030067965.1 of Latrodectus elegans. NCBI lineage: Eukaryota > Metazoa > Arthropoda > Arachnida > Araneae > Theridiidae > Latrodectus > Latrodectus elegans. The sequence goes on along the minus strand of CM057815.1, from coordinate 23,027,445 downwards.
TTATAAATTTTATGAATTTAATTTTAATAAAGGGATTGAGGGAATTAGTTATTTAATTAAGTATTTTAAGTAAACTTGTATTAAGAACAATTGATGTTAATAGAATATGACATCAGTTTAATTTGAAAGTATCAAAATATTTTATTTTTAGACGCTGAATAAATTTGAAACATTGGTTTACAAAACGATAATATAATTTGAAGAAAAGGTTGTAAACCTCTTTTAAATGAGAACACAATGATTATTAGTTAATTTATAAGTATAAAATGCATAAATGTAACTTCATAATTTTTTTGTTAATATACAGTGAAATAGGATTTTCATAAAGGATATTATATTGAATAATACATATTTTTTGTGTTACTATACGTATTTTTTGTATTACTTACACAAAATGTTTGAGGTAGAGAAAATGCTTTCGATAATTAATAGTTAAGGATGCTGAAATAATTGCTGTGAACCGAAGTTTTGTTTTAGAATATTTAAATAAAAGTGATAAAGATGTTGTTTTAATTTTTCAAAGATTAAATTAAAAAAATAAATTAAGCGAGCAGTTTTCTTTGACATTGTAAATGTTCTTTTACTGGTTATAGATAGTTAATTTACATCCAGAAAAAACTAGGTAGCGAAAAACTACAATGCCCACTTCGAATTGTATTTTATGGTTCTTCCATTTATACTCTTTAGTCTGAAATTTCAAATTATTCTATGCGACGGCTTATAATCTTTATTATATTCCATTACTATATATTCATACAGAAAAATATTGAATCTTAATTTTTGAAATGAATGTAAAAATTGATTTAAGTTAAATTCCTACATGAACCTGCATTTCTCGGGTTATTTATCTTATCATGTATCTTCTTGAACTTCAAATTAGAAATTCTTCAAAGATAAAATAATTTAAGTCAAATGTAGTTAGAAAAAGCAAATAATATTTTTGTAACTAAAATTCCATTGCATCGTTTATAGATAGAGAAATAAACAACTGAGAGAAAAAGGTTTGCATACAATTTAATTCTCGTTTAAAATCTCCCATCAGTGTGGGGTCGGGAATTATTTCAGTTTTTTGTTGACAGAGGGCGCAGTGGTACACTCCATATTTTTAAAGAAACTCTTCTATGGCTGAAAAAGAAGATTAAAATGCAAAATCAAAATATTTTCTAAATAATGAATAGAATATTAAAAAATTTCATCAAAAATTTAAATTATTATTATTTTTTTTTAAAAATTTTAAAGTTTTTATAAATTATTTTTCGTAATTTTGGATTGATTAAATAAGGATGAAAATTCTTACTGGAAGTGATTTCATTTGATTAGTTAAGACGGGAGAAAATCCAATGGATATTATGTCATAAGTGTATCGAATTTAGTTTTATAATATAATCTCTTTAACTTCTAATGGATAATGGTATAATGATACATCACAGTTATTAGCGAATATATTTGAATTTTAAATGTATCACACACAAATGGGACGAATTTCAAGTGAAATCTTAAAATAATATATAGAAAACTAACCTTAAAAAAAAAAATTGGAAATTATTTCAATTGGCTTTTGTTTTACTTTTCTTGAATGATTATTTAAACAATTCAAAAAATATTTCAAAAGAGAGATTGTCATTTGAATTATTTTTTTATAATGTAATTTTTTTCTATTTGGTTAAGATATAAATGTTATGAAATATTTTATTAATTATTATTATATTTATAATTCTTGTCAATGATTATTGTATATAAGTTTTTTTGCAGAAAATGTGTGTGTGTATTTCACTTTATTATTGTGCAATTCAAAAATAAACAAAAAATAACAATATACGAACATTATAAATTTTTTTATTAATACTTTAAATAAATATGATATGAATATACTTTGCATTTAAGAGAAATAAAAAGAAATTTATGAATAATGTTTATTTCAGATTATTTTAACAATAGAAAAACTTATAAAAAATATGTGATATATTTTCATTCTTTATATGTGATGCTATTTTATTTAAGAGAGAAAATTTAATTTATTTCCTCCGTTTTTTTAGTTAATGAAAAATAGTTTTATATTAAAGGAATAAAAGAATTACAAAAAATGCTACGTAATTGCTTGTAGTTAAATTTTAAAAATAATAAATTTTCAGAGGAAAAACAACTTAAATATTTAATTTCTTATATCGGGGACAGTTTAAATGAACACGTAAATCATTGAAATTTTTTCAATAAATGCTCTTTAATTTAAAAAAAGAATATTTTAAAAAATAATTGTGATTAAATATTGACTGTCATCTGATCAAATAGAAATATTATAGGCTATTAAGATAAGAAATTCAAAATATTAGGCAAATATTATGTAATTCTTTTAATTTAAAGTAAGTAGTTTTAATAAAGAATTGTTTCTCAAATTAATATATTATTAAAATTGTAACTAGGCTGACTTTATAATCTTAATTTTAATCTAGTATCAGTTTTATTATTTTTTTGATGTTTTCTTATTGCATTTGCCTTTAAAAGAACATACAATTCAACATAAAAAAATTTTTTATGAGAGAATTAAAAATTTATATATATATATATTTTAAAATTGTTTTTATTGTGGGATTTTTAATTTTTTTAAAAAAAACTGTTCAAATTACAAGCAAGAATGCTAATCTCAGTTATAAAATAATCAATGTTTAAATAATTAATAAATGATTGCATCTTGATTCTTTATTTACACATTGATTATTTTCATTCTAAATTTAAATGATCTCAAAAAAAAAAAATCTATATTGCTTATATGTAATGACTTGTAAAGTCAATTTGATACAAATAAATTAAATTACAAGGATAAACAACAACTTGACAACTTCCTCATATATCGAGAAATTATTTAACAAGTTCGAGTTTGAATGGAAGCATGTCAATCAAATTTGGCAAGTCAATAGCATTGCAATAAATATTTATTTCAATCTTTCTTAACAGAAGTGAAATGAATTTGAAACAGCTATCTTTATAGTCTATATATATATATATATATATATATATATATATATATATATATATATATATATATATATATATATATATATATATATATATATATATATATATATATATATATTTATATATATATATATATATATATATATATATATATATATATATATATATATATATATATATATATATATATATATATATATATATATAATCTTTTATTTCTAGTATATATAATTAATTAAAATGGGGAAAGATTATTAAAAATAATTTTGAATTCTAAATGTTAAGTTTGACTAATGTATGATGAAAAAATAAATTCATATTTCTGAGCTTAAATAATTGCAGTTTATGTTCATTGAAGTGACATTGAAAGCATTCGGTTTTCTTTCAAAACAAAAACAATGTTTTTCTTTAACCACAAAAGGTGGTTAGCCTTGGCCAGAAATCTTAATATTTCCCACAAAGAAGAACGGAAAGTGATCATAGATATCCATTTGGTGGGATTGTTGTTAAGAGAAATGTAATGCAGAATTAAGAAAATGTATTTTTAAATTTATGAGAATGGAACTTATTTGCTTCCAATATATCAAAACATTTTAGTAATTATTACCGAATTAAGGAATTTTAAAATTAAAAGTATGTATTATAAAAATATTGGAGAACTTATCTTTGCAAAATATATTCTTGAAAAATACGAATAATATTCTTACAAAAAATTATTTCTTCCCACAAAATTAAAAAGATATTGTTATACAATTTAAACATAACTTTTTTTATTGATAGAAAAAATTATTGTAGTTGATTATAAGTCATTGTATACATTGAATTGTAAAAAAATACTAAAAAATACCGAATAAAAGTAAAATTTTAAAAAAATTTATAATTCAATATTATCAAGATATTTTGAGTAAAATAAATCGAATTTTATGAATTGGAATTTCTGTAAGAAAATATTATAAAAATTGTTGGCAATAAAATTGAAATTTTGATAGTTAATTAGTCTACTCTGTAGTTCTAACACAAAACGAGATGGAAATTGTATATTTCAACAATATATCCTAACGCATTCATGTTTTAAAATTTCTTGTTTATTTTACTTATAGAAGTGTTAACATCTCTTTTTACACCTCATTTAGTATTTTTTTCTTTGATTATCAAATATTAGTTTTTCTTATCCTTATTTCACATTTGTTTTTTATATGTATTTAAAACTCACTATTGTTTGATTTAATAAAGCTTAATTGATAGATATTTTTAACTGAATATGTCCATTATTTACAGAAATTTTGTCCTTTTACAAAATATCACAAGCATTAAGGAAGAAATTATTCGAATTATCTTAAGAATAAAGTATAATTATTTCTTTTAAAAATAAATTTCTTAAGAATAAATTAAAATAATTTTCTAAAGAAGATTATTGCTGGTGATATCGTAAGCAATAGTTTACATTAACTTATAACTTTGTTAAGTATTTCATTTAAAAAAATACAATCAGTAAATGCCTAAAACGGGAAATTTGAATAAATCACTTTCGATACAATAAAAGACAGTAATAAAATCGATGCATTTCAAACGAAAACCATTTTAGTCACAAAACAATTTGTTTTATACATCATAGATCAAAGTAAAAATCGAATCATTTGGAGAATCCTACTGTTTTGACAGTGTCAGGCAGAAGATTAAAAAATCTTTTACGATTTCCTATATATTTCTTTTTAAAAACGTTGTCCAAACTATGACAATGCTTAGGAGTGAACAAAAAAAAATTTCTGCTGTCAAATGGGCAAAAGTCTAGCGACATCTGAAGGCCAATTTAACAGCCATACATCATTTGCGTCTGAATATTTCAAGGTCTTCCAAAAAGAGTAGCTTGCATTCGAGTGAATTGATGTGAGCAGGTAAAAAAAAAATGCCGTTTCTTTAATTAGGTTAGTCTATCTAATTTGTTTGCTTAAACTTGATGCATTACTAAAAGTTCGAGGGGAAAAAAAGAATACCAGACAATTTTGAAAGTTAACATCGGAATGGTATTGAAAAGAAGATTTTATATGCTGGAAGCTCATCACAACAATCATTTAAAATTCGTGACTCTAAAATATACGGACTTGAGGCAGTAAGCATGTAATGAAATTTATAATTAAAGACTTTAAAATAATTGATTAAAGAGACCTTATAATCTAGGTGTTTAGAACAAAAAGTTATTATAAAAAGTTTTGTCGTAAATACGAAGTTTTTTAAATGGAATTTTGCAAATTAAAAGATAATAAGTGAACATGTGTAACAAGGTTAATAATTAGTATGTTTATCAGCAGTAAAGCAAAAAAAGTTATACTAAAGTTTCAAGAATGATTTAGTTGTGGAATTGAAAAATGTAGTAAGATCCCATCAGAAATTACTGTATTGAGAGGGTCTATGAATTTGAATGATCGTAGTGCATTTTATTCGTCTTTTGATTTAGTGTGAATAGAAATGAAGCTGTTCAAATATCGACGTTGTCACTTGATTATGATACAATAAGACAAATTGATGGGTTATTTTATGAATGGTTAATAGAGGAATTAAATTGATGGATAGTTAATCGACTAATTGGATCTGGAATCCTTCCAAATCCTATGCATGAATAGAACTCGAAAAATAAATTATGAATTTGATAGGATTTCCTTTTATAAAATTTCAACCGCAGAACTGCTTTCGTGCTTCACAGCACTTTTTGTTGAGTAATATATTGCCTTTTCAAGACAGCTTTAATTCTTCTACATGGAATTTTCATGGATTTTAAAAAACTCATTTGCATCTCCTTATTTTATAACCGTTTGAGAATAATGTATTTCTCTACTTACTGACTAATTTAGAAAATTTTTTATGAAATTTTTACAATTGGTATTCGTTTTAATCCTTAATTACTTAGCGGTTATAGTTAAAGCTTATTCAAAATACAATTGTAACAAAACCAGTTGTTATAAAAACACACAACCCACTGTTTTATAACCTAAAAATCCTGAAAAATAACTTGAAAGGTAAAATGCATCCTGGAAAGAAAATAACGTCTTTAGAATTAAAAATTGCTACACCAGAATGCAACATTACACAAGAAGTTGGTCTATTACATAAGCGATTTGCTTTTTTAAGTATTCTTATAAAAATGGTGGAGAATGTGACATTTACAAGTGTTTAAATGAAAAAAAATTGCATCATATTTCTAATTCACAAGTTCAACTTTAACTTTATTACCTGGTGGAAAGGTGTTATGAGGCTCTGTTTAAGAAAAATGTTTCGAATTTCTACAAAAATTGAATTTTAGTTTCATGGGATTGTGCAATTTTCATTATTACCGTTCTCATCAGATCATATTCCATGAGTGTCAGCAGAATATGTTCAGAACAATCATAAGAAACACTGTGCTTTAGTTTAAAGGTCCTCTATAAAAACAGCCGAAAAAACATGAATTTCATTCACAAGACGATAGGGGATCATTTAATCACGTCGAGTAGAGAATAAAAAATTGAGACAACAAGTACAACAAGCAAAACATTTGCAAGACAACAAGGAAAAAATTTTCAGGACAACAAGTAAAACATTAGCAACACAACAAGCAAAACATTTGCAGGACAACAAGTAAAACATTTGCAAGACAACAAGCATCTGCACGAAGAGTTTGACGACGTTTTCTGCAACAAGGATCATTACCTCAGAGACAATGCTTTTTATAAATTTGAAGTTATATTACAGATAGGAGTACATACAGCGGCGGGAACAATAATGAACCTGGATATAAGAATAGTATGACGTCATGATTTCAGACGAATCAGGTTTTTTTTTACAGCATTATGGTAATCATATGCTTGTTTGGGGGATTCGTGGAGAACATACATTCACAGCGTCGTCATACTGACTCACCACTTAGATTGATGTTATGGGTGTACCACCGAGGACAACTGTCAGCCACCTTTTATTCATACCTACAACATTTTGAACAGTGGTGGTCACATTTCTGTGATGTCAAGGTCTAAGTTGAGTTTTTTGTTACGTTTTGTTAAAGCACGTGCTTTTATTTTTTATTCTAACCCTGTCAGATAATAAGTTTGAATAAGATAATGCGCAATAATATGTTTCCAATATTTCGTAAACCTTCTTTAATTCAGACAATGTTTTGTTGCTTCCTTAGACAACACATCCTCTAGATTTTGACAAACACAAAACGTCTAGTCTGTATTTTCCGAGCGACAGGTTTGTTACCATGTATCAATTCTTACGATGCATTGAATGTGACATCACTCTGAAGTAGCATGGGAAGCTATGTCAGCACATGACATCCAATCTCGTGCCCAGGTGATTCAGTGGGGAGATTGCTGAAAGAGGTAGCTGTTTTGGTTTCTGATAACTCAGGTTTAATGCTTCCATTATTTAAAGTTTAAATACTTGTTATTTTTGGTATAACATATTAATACAATAAATATCACTTTGCTATTTGAGATTTTTTTCTTATACTTATTTTAACAGCTTATGCGTTAATTTGGAAAACTATGGTTGAATTTCACAATTAATTATGCAGTAACTTGGACAAGAATTCCTTTCGAATAATCTTTGATCAAGCACAATTCATTAAAGTGTTTCAGTGACGCAATAAGCATTGATTATAAACTTAACCAATTTAATTGTGTGATATAAGAGATCATCAATTAATTCAATCTTCAAATATGAAATTTAGGCATGAATTTTTCAGACATTCAACCTTCTGAAAATATTCGGTCATAAGATTATTTAATCATCGTCTATTCATACACTATTTTAAGAGAAAGATAAGTATAGTAGTGATGTGCTTTGAAAATGGACATAAAAGCTTTACGTATAAGGCTTTAACTGGAATAGTGTTCACTTCTCTTATGTTTGACGTGGATGACACTAAATGCCCGTGATAACATAATTACTAGAAGAAGTTACTGCAATTCCAAAGGATGTAAAACTAGGAAACAGTGGGGTCTTTGAGCTGTAATGTACAATATTGTTTACAGAAAATATGAAATTAATTTCATTATATCTATTGACAACAAGGATGGCGAAGTTCAAACATAAATACCCGTGAAGTGTTTTCATGTATGGAGGAGCTTTTAGTAAAATTGTTGGTGTTCGGTTTGTTTGACCAAGTTTATGCTCATATAGTTTCTCTCTTTTATGCAAAATAACTTATTTATATTTATTAATTTCATTGATGCAACTTTGTTGAGTATATTTCTTTATTGAATATGTTTCGTAAAATATAGGTATATGACTTTCGAGTGATTGTCTAATGGTTTCAACAATCGTTTTTTTATTGTTATTTATGACACTTGGACAAACCGAGCTCACTAAGTGATGGCTATGTGAAATCCCTATAAATGGGGAAAAAACGAGCCTCCGATAAATGACCCTACCAGAAGATTTACTTCCTTAATTTTGACTTTAATATGGAGGGATAGGAATGTTTCTCCAGACCATTACATCTATGGTAACTGCTCAACGGCCGACCTCAGGACTTTCGATTCCACAGATTTAACGAGCACGTTCATCCGGATGGAAGTCTGATGCCCTAACCACTAGGCTACCTCGTCCTTTCAACAATAGTGAATAGCCGAAGCAATATTTTAATCTAAAGAGAAGTGATATGAAATTTGTGTAGGCAGCGGAGTCTTGATGGAGAAAATAATCTTTAATTTCCTACATCATTCTGTCACGATTTTTCCATAAGGTTCTTGGCAGCTCAGTACAATTCAGGTTTTGTAAAGTTTTCGGAATTAAGGGTCACAAAATCAAGTGTAGTGTAAGTTGTCAAATGAAAAAAAAATCCATGGTTGAACCCGAAAAGAAAAATTGACAGATGCCATCACCAACTACACCAATGCTGTCCAGGTATTTGCAGCAAAAGCGAAAGGTTGCAGCAAAAATTGCTCGAGGCATGTCCATTGGTATAAGTGAAAATGCAAGGGTATCGACATTTTATCAATTTAAATGAATTTATACTTTTGATTCAAGAATTTGTTCCTTTTCTTCTTTACTTTTAAACTAAACTGATGGCTGGGTAGAAGAAAAAAATGGCTGGAGTAATTTGTAGTCATTTTTAGCCTAATGAATCCGGAAGATATAGGGTTTGGTATCGGACTCCGAAAACAATTGTGGTGTTAGGATTATACATTTAAAAAATTCCATAGAGTTCAATGACCCTCTTCTTGTGTGATATGGCTCAGGTGCTGACCAACTCAAGTGGCTCAGGTGCTGACCAACTCAGGTGGCTCAGGTGCTGACCTTGTCATTTGACCGTGGCTTCAAATTATGAAGTGGCTCACTGAGTTTATTTACTTTAGAAAGCAAAATTAAGAATCCAAAAACGTATCGCCTTAACCTAATGGAGATTAGATTGGGTTCTTGGTTATTTCAGGGATTACATAATACATTTGAAGTAATTTCATATTTACATTAAATATATGGTAGTATGTGATCTCATGATAGGCACTTCAAATTTACTTTTTATATAACCTAAGCCGGTCTGGCTATTAAATGGCTAGCACTTTAGCTTCTAGTTTTACTGCTTATTAGTTCGATTCTTATGTGTGACGTAGACATATGTAGTCTTTTGGAATTGAGCTCAAAAATAATCGTAGGGCTGCAAACAAAACCTAACCTGTAAAATTAAAATTACTAAATAATATAATTTTAAATAATATAAAATAAATTTCAAAATTAAATTTTAAAAAAGGAAAGTAAGATATAAACATTCAGTGATAAAATTGTATTCTCTACTCTCAAAATTAACGGTCAGGATCAATTTCTCTCTTATATAAAAACATCTTTTTTTAAGTTTTTATTGGAACTTATGAAAAAAAAAAGATTGTTTAAGCATAAGAAAAGACAATTTATCAACATATAAACACGATTACATCATGCATTTTACTTATGGTCATCTACCATCCTGCTTACGACATAAAAAGATGAACTTGCTTCAAAGTTCTCTTCTTGGTTTTGACTTTTTGTTTGTTCACGGTCTCATGGATCTGAATTAGCCTATTGAAAAATCAGGTAGGATTATAAGCAACAATGACTGCACGTAATGAAAATTTCAAATTCTTATAAAACAGTTATTTTAAAATTCTTAAAAATCTCTCTCTAGAACAAGAAAAAAAAAAGTGAAATATATTTAGTTATATTCTAAAACATTTTGTGTGTCCCACAACCTTATGACTATAAAACATATAAATTAAGGATTTTTTTCTAAGTAAGTAAGCAACCTTTTATAATTTTATAATAATAAGGATATATTTTATATAACAATGGATTTAAAAATCCGTGTATTTTTTAAATTTAAATTAATATTAAACATATATTAATTTAAATTTAAAAAATACACGGATTTTTAAATCCATTGTTATATAAAATATATCCTTAATAAATCATGAGAGGTGATGTGAGACATTTTTTCCCCTTTTTTTATCCTTTATTTGTATGTTATAAATAAATTCTATGCTTTTAACTTTGAAAAAAAGTTAAAGTTTTAAAATTTTATATGCAAATAGGAGAAACTTTTAACTTTCTATTTATGTTTTAGTTTAAAATACTAAATTAAAAGTTAATTTATTATTTAAAAAAAAAACAATGTATATATATAAATAGAAAGAAATATTTTAATTTTTTTTTTTACAAATTCTATTTTGATGCTTATTAGAAAGTGATCACTTTAAAAAAGCAGCAAGTTTTTCCCAAGCGGTGTGTTGTTGGAAAAACCTCCTGCTTTTCCCCAATTAGCAATTGAAGATTATTCATTTGAGTTGGCATCAAGCAGCTGAACGGTCGCTCGCGTGTTCGGCCGTACCACCTCAAGACCATTTAGCCAAGTCGTGAGTGACCATGGGGCGAAAGTAAGTCACCAGGTCGTGGGAAGAAGTCACTCCCCCCACTTTCCAGTGCATTGTGGGTAGAAACGAAAAAGTTGGCTTTCGTTACGGCTGTTGAAACAAGCGCCTACACCCTTTTCTTCTTCTTATTCCGAGAATCGTTTGCTAAGGCTGTTGAAATCAAACCTTTTACTATGGTTCTTACAGCAAACCTTTCGATGTAACATGGTTACAGATTGTATTTTTCAAAATGGCTTGATTGTTATTTTCGAAACTGAAAACACATGTCCCCATGATTTAGATTTTATTTTTCTACTGTGATTTTCATTGAATTAATAGTAAAATATAACTCTGTGGAATATAGTTTTGAATTTGCGCATACTTAGTAGTTTAAAATTTTTTTTCACTTTTTTGTGACAAAATAAAATTGCTTTACATGGTTTTTTTACTAGCGCAGTTTTTTCATTTTATTTATAGAAATATATTACCTAATTATAGAAATTTATAGAAAAGTACTATAAAAATATGAAATTCTATGCAAAAACAAATATCATTGGGAGACACATTTTCAAATACCTAAACAAAATTACTCTAAATCTTTGTACCCACAATAATCTTACCTACAATGGAGGATTATTTGTGTTAACTTTATTAAAAATCATTTTCCTCTTCTTTTAAAATAAATGTAGAAGCTAATTTATTTTAAAAGAAGAGGAAAATGATTCTTAATAAAGTTAACAGAAAAAAATTAAATGAGATGTATTTACAGAATACGAATACTTCATTTGGAATAATATTTTTGTAAAGAAACGGAAAACATTGTAAAATAACACAAGAAAACATCGTATGCTCTTTGAACAGTTATGATTGCTGAAATCAAAGTAAGTTCATTCCGAAACATGGATTTTATACAGCCTTTAGGTTGTTACTTGATTTAATGTGTTAAAGGCCGCCAAGCCTGTTTTATGATTATGACCCTCGGCTCACACCTAGTGGGCTCAGGTTCGAATCGCGAATAAAGTTTGGACGTAAAACTGGGGAAGAAAACGAATTTAATGCTTGTAATGAATCCTCGTCTTAAAAGAAAGCAGCGTACCCTCCTTGTCCCTGTCTGGGTTCATCCTGCTCGTCAATAAATGTTCTCTGCTTTTGCTTGTTGTTGAAAACTGGTTAAAAATTTGTATATATATATATATATATATATATATATATATATATATATATATATATATATATATATATATATATATATATATATATATATAATGCCAGGCTGTACTTAGACGATGATTACTTAGGCTGTACTTAGACTTAGACGATGATTACTTCGGCTGTACTTAGACGATGATTACTTAGGCTGTACTTAGACTTAGACGATGATTACTTCGGCTGTACTTAGACGATTCGAACCTGAGCCCACTAAGTCCTGTGGTCGGCCATTGAGCAGGTACCATAAGTGTAATGATCTAGAGAAAATTTCCTTCTCCTCCAGATTAAAATCAAAATTAAGGGAGTGAATCCTTTGGACTATTTATCGGAGGAGATGTGCTTTCTTTTACTAAAAGCAAAGATATCTATATCTATCTATAGATAGATAGATATTTTTATATATCTATATCTATATATATCTATATCTATCTATCTATATATATATATATATATATATATATATAAAGCTTAGTTAATCAGTTAAATTAAAAATGAATATATGAACAAAATTTGGTGTAACTATGATAAATTTGTTCTGAGGAAAATATAACTATAATTTTTCCTATCAAAGTGTGTAGACCTTTACTCCTTTAACATTGTGTATCCAAATGAAAGGTCAAAAGATATTGTGAAGGAAAAATCTAAAGATAAACTTTTTCATTTCATTTGTTTTTTTTGTCATTTAGTTTCTATTCTCAGCTTGTTTACCATGTCTTTTAAATTTTTTGAAACTATGGTCAACTTATAGATAATCTAATAATATAATTAACGAAGAAAGATGCCGTGGACGAAGGGGAAGATGCATACAAGCTCCTATTTCAAATGCATCGATTTTGTCAGCGATTAAAAGGTACATGTTTTTTAACAAAAATAAAGATTTTCATACTGATGATAAGTGAAGAATTTTCCCCTAAAGTTAAAGCGTGTTTGTCAAATTAATTACTTTTCCTCTGTAATATCTGAATGGTATGAAATGTGTGTAAAAATTAAACTCTGGACTTTTTATTTTACTAATTTTATTTTTAAGGTATTATATTTAGTGAAAGCTATTTAAAAATGAGCCATATTATCTTCAGAATATAATATAATTCAGAAATATGATAAGCAATTGTTAACAATCACATTAAAATATAATTTTTATTGTAAGCATTACAAAAGTCATGGCTAACTTCTATATCAAATGAACTTGACAATACTAATGAAGTTCAATGTATACAGATCAATGTATACAGATTTAAAAATATTTTCTTAGTTTCTGATGATAATATAATGCAAGAAATTTTTTCAAGAAAAATTTATATTAAATTCTCATCAAGTGATGTGAATAGTGAGTATATTTTGAAGTTTTATTTAGAATATTGTGTGGGAAATGCAATCATAATAGAAGTTAAATTATCAAAATTAGATCACTTTAGCAACTTCATATTTGACAAACATACGTATTATAAAAGTTATATGAGCAAATTTTTTTATGTATACCATCTATGCTCAAAAAAAAGTGATTATTTGGATTCCAAAAATTTAAAAATGAAAGTGACCGTATGCTTATTTTTGCCCTGATTTTAAGAAAGAGAATAAAGAATATAATTATTGGTTGTATATTATTAGTTGCACTTAAGATATAAATTTATCACCAAGCTGAAGTAATATGTGATAAGAAAAAGCGAGTGAAATACTGTTCTAGTTCGTTGCTAGCAGAGTATTAAATGTTGTCCATTTCTTTTTATCTATATATTGAGACAGTCATGTTTAGAAGACTAATTTTATTAGTCGCCTCTAATCATTATATCTTTTTTTATATTGTTTGTATATTATGACAGGAATATGTTTCACTAAACTGTCTTTTATGATTACAAAATCGTGAAGCGGGCATAAGGAGGTATATTTACAAATAGAAATATCTTAGGTTTTTAATCAAGTCGGGACAACAGAATAGTCAGATTTTTACTATTTGCTATTGTATGAAAATTCAAATAGGGTCACACATTGTGCAATTATGTAGCTACCAAGTGTTGTTTTCGGTATATACAATTACAAATGGAAATTTCTCTGAATTTCTTATCTATTCTGATGTGTTTCTCAAATCTAGTATTTAAATTCTGATTGAAGGATACACACACTTGATGACATTTTATCAATAATCAGTCTCTAAATGCCCATTAAGATGTAAACAGTTATAAATAGCAACTTATCTTATCAGAACAACAATTTAGTTATTTCTTGATAAAGCATACATTAATTTTGATTAAAGAATGTCTTGATGAATGTATGGATTGTCTTTTACAAAAACAAATCTTTCAAATACTTATTAAAATGTGTACAAGTAACAACAACTAAAAGTTTTCAGTCTAGAATTAAAAATTTAATTCCAAATCTTCCTCAGATGTGATAGAAAAATGCCGATACAAAGATGCGTGATTATCTTTCGTAATTAAGAAACCATCAAATGTACATTAAGACATATGCAATTACATACAGTAAGACCTTAAATGCTTAAATTTGGTCAGAGCATTATATCTTCTTGAGTTGTGGCATGAAAGCTCTGATAGAAGGTTTTTTTTTAATTATTTTTCATAATTATGAAATTCCAATTGCACATAAAACTATATACAGTTATAATGATATCGTAAGTTTTCCACTCTGGTAAACATGTTTCTCTTCAATGGTATAGGAATTTTGATTAGAGGACGCTGTGTTGTCTTTCATAATTGCGGAACTTTTAAAAATGCATTAAGCTGTATTATATATCACTGTCACACAAGTGTTATTATCCTTATTTTCCTCAGTAAATATATAATTATAAAAAGTGGTATCTTTAATTTTTTGGAACTTTTTCAGCTTTTAAGAATTCGTAGAAGTTTATTTAATATTAAAGAATTTTCTCACAAAAAAGAAGTTTTAGAATGAAAATAGATGCTTAGATTATATTCGCAAGAACGCCTTATTCAAGGACACACATGCAGATAGGATTGTAGCTTTTCTTAATTCCGCCTTTACAATCAAAATATTTGCGCAAAATGAAACTTCGAATAATTATGCTTGAAAATGTGAAAAAAAGATTGATGATATTTACTCACTGCAGTTAAGTCTATAACGCCTTGTGGAAAATTTTTTATGGGAAACATACTTTCTATATCATATTGTCAGAATGAAAACTATAAAAATCTTTAATTGGATGCATACATAAAAGCAAAAAAACCTGAGGTAGCAATATAATGAAAAATACTCAGTTTATGTATGTACAATTCAACTATTCCCATAAGTTACAATAAAATAATTCAATAGGATTTGTACTTACATCTAACTAGCAACTGACTTTATAAATTAAAATGCCCTTTTTTAAAATAAAGAAAGAAAAAAAAAGCTGCCATTAAACTTACACGAACATCTAGGATTTAGTTAATAAAGTTATTGTGAAGGGAAACTTATCTAGGATAAGAGATAATCCCGTTGAGTAATAAAGCAGGGCGTAGTCAACTCATCAGGGATAATCATAATTTTGAGGGGCGTGGCTCTTCATTTAAGAACGAGATCGACACCATTATATTTGTAATTTTTTTTTTTACATAATTCCCCTTCGTTTTAACGAAATGAAGTGAAATAAAATTAGAATTTAAAAAATCGTTCGCTGTGTAGAAGAACAATGGGATTTCGCTTCCCGATGTCCAGTATATTTCAAGCATATTTTTCTACCATTTCCATTATTTATGATTATGTAGGTCAGTTTACCTCTTGGCTATTTTTCTTACTCACACTTTGTTGTTATTTTGTTCTCGAAAGACGCTTTGTCAGGTTAGATGTAATTTTATCTTTTAAATGGCGCATTGTTTTAGTATATCACCCATATGAAATTTTGTTACCTTTCTGTGATTTGAAAAAAAGATAATGCAAAACAAAACTGGATGAAATTGAAAGATTTTAGACTGCATGACATATTTTAGTAGAAACAGAATTGCCAAATTTGGACATTTAAATTTAGTATTTTCTTTTTTTCACTTATTTGGAAATTTGGTACATGAAATGCCCGATTTTCAGGTATCGGATAAATAAAATTTCGATTAGGAAAGTTGGTGCGAAATTCATACACTGATAACTAATTGTTCCTCTCTTCAAATGTATTATACATTGTAAAATAAAGGTACTTTAAATTGATTCTTTTCACAGCAGCAAAAAATAAAGTTGCTTAAATGGAAATTCAAAAAAATAACATTATATTCGCGATTGAAACAATCGCATTTTGTTCTGTAATATATAGCTCTCAAATACTTACATTTTTGCGTTATAAAAACAGAGAAATATTTATTATAATTGAATTTTTGCTTAAAGAAAAACAACTTTTATAAAGTTTAAAGAAAATCAAACAAAAATTTAATAAAGTAACAAGTATTTGTTTGGTATATAGTTTTCTGCTATTAACAAAAAAAT
Organism: Latrodectus elegans; assembly: GCA_030067965.1. NCBI lineage: Eukaryota > Metazoa > Arthropoda > Arachnida > Araneae > Theridiidae > Latrodectus > Latrodectus elegans. The sequence goes on along the minus strand of CM057815.1, from coordinate 23,010,979 downwards.
TTTAAAAAAATCATTTTTATGGCGACAATTTTTCCTGGTTCACATTTGTGATAAAAATTGCATTTTATTCTGTAGTAAATAGGACCCGAATCTGTTAAAAATAAACAAATATTAGAATTGAACTTTTGTATAAATAACAAAAATAGCTTAGCAAGATAATAATTATATATTAAATTGGACAAAGAAAAAATCCTATTTTTCAACGCATTTTTTTTCTGGTTCTGTTTTATACATACACACCAATTCACATTCGAAATGATAAATTTCAACAATCTCCTGTTAAGAATACATGATTCCTATATGCTCAGATAAATAAAAATTTTAGGTTTTACTAAATTTTTTTAAGTTTTGAATAAAATAATTGCCAATTTATAGATATACACAATTATTTTGTGCAAAAGTTTAAAAGAATATTCTTTTAAAAATTTGCTGCACTTATTTCCATTCTCCCCTTTCGAAGAATATTCCATTTGTCAAGTAATTAAAACAATTTAAGAGAAATAAATTTGTTTGTGATTTCTGTTAATTTCTATTCATTGTGCCTAAAATCAATATTTTTCTAATGTTTAAATCAACAATACATTTTAAATACTAAATCAACTGAGAATGAAATAACAAGTTCAGTTTTTTGCAAGAAATAAAAGAAATATTACTTTATGAATTTGTGAAATACTACATTTAAATCAGTGTTTTTTAAGCATATAAAATTTAGGTGATCATTCATAGTTATTCATATAAGTTTAATATTGTTTATATATAATTGATTACTAGTGAATGAATTTGTCGTTTATGTATTGTGAAAAAATGAGTAATGTAGCAAAAAGTAAATTAATACAGTTGCTTTTAAAATTTTCTAAGTTTTTGTTAAAGAAATATTTTTATTGCTTAAAACTATATACAGTGGTCCTTCATTCCTTTTGATTGCATTATTCAATTTTTTTTAATTAATTAAAGCACATAAACGTGGTCAAACAGTTATTTTAATAATTAGGCATCAGTTCATAATTATTTTTAGTAATTATTTAATCATAATTGTCTCGATAAAAATTATATGGGAAATTTGACACTAGCTTAAAACAACTCCAGTTTATTAGATGAAATTTCTTTAATTTCGTAACATTTATAAAATGGTTGAATGTGATTCCATTTTTGAACCAACATCTTATAAATTATTCAGCATTATAAAATTAGAAAATGCGAGCTGATAATATTCTCAAAACCATTCTCAAAACTACACATTTCTGAATTTTTTCAGTTTTTTAATTGTACATTGAATTAAACAATTGATAAATGTCCAAGTAAATCATTAAGGTTGCATGTTTAATTCATGAAGATGCATTGTTATTGCAATCTCTAAATAAAAATTTGCTAACACATTTTTGAAAAACTGAATACATTTGCTTTTGAGCGAGATTTAAGGAAATAAAACTAGAGTGTTTTTTTGTGATTATTCACATTCTTTCTGAAAAAAGAAAAATACGTTATTTACTTGACACATAACATATACACTAAAATTCACCTTGAAATAGTAAACTGTCTGTGCTGATGAAAGCTTGCTCTTAAAAAATATTTATTTTCCTCACTAGAAAAATAAGTGTTAAGCAAACAATTTTGTCCTATTACTAACAAGACTCAATAATTTAAACAAAACCAAATGAATGTTCTCATTGTTTCCCTGCCACAAACAGTCCATCATGAAATAAGATCATCATTAATAATGTTTAACAACGAGCTTGTTCCGCTGGAAGTTGTGACCTCGGATTCATATGTGACGATCCAGCTCGTGTTCTTACAGTTTCACGCGTTGATGTGAAATGGTTTATTTATATTTACGCATTGTGTGGCTGCACCAGATAGACGTTCTTCTTTGAACGACAATAATGGCATTGTGTAGACTCCCATCCAAGAATCGTCCTCCTTTTAAGCGGGTCGATACTCCCTTTTTTGAATGCATGGATAATCAGCGCTAAGAGTGAGCTTAATGTTTGACGACATTACTGATGTGTTATGAATATGTATTTTTAGAAAACTTTCGAGGAGAAAATTGAAATTATAATGCATTCTGTTTCAACCCTATCCTCACTTTCTCTTCTAATTTCTTTTGTTACGAGCGATTCTTTTATCAATAATATAAAGAATAAAAAATTTTCATTAATATTCTCGAGAATATTTTTTGTTAGTTTTTGCAACCATACTGAAATAATCAAAAGTTATTTATAAACTAAAAGTGACTTTTCACAATAATTACGACTGTGCAAAATATGATGTTTTTTAGCGTTAATGTTTAACAAAAATCATTTAATAAATTGGAAAAGGGAAATAAAAACAGCTAATTTATGCGATAGGAATGCTCAAATCCACTTTATATAATAACATCTTTAGTCCGTGGTACCCACCGAATATATGCGATATATGTGCTCATTAAATCTGTGGGATCGAAAGTCCTGTGTTCGATATTTGAACAGTTACCATGGCTGTAATGGTCTGGAGAAAATTTTCTTCCCCTTCAGATCAATGTCGACATCGAGGGAGTGGATCCTCAGGTGGAGCCATCTATCGGAGGAGTATTAGAGCAAAGTTAGCTCTGGTTAAACGAAAGACGCACCCTATTTTCTTAAATCCGCATAGTCGTCGGCAGAGTGAGTTTGGCTTGTCCAAGTGTCATTAGTAACAACAACAACGCATTTTTACTGCGATGTCAGTACAGAAATAAACCGGGAAAAATAATGACAAATATTTAGTATGTTTAGTAAATTGCTGCATCAAAAAGGGAATGGTAGCTGACGGAATAATAAGACAATAATCCCAGTAATGAGAATCTGTAATTTAGGATTATATATATAAAGTCTTAATCAATATCTTCATTTTAAAATCACGTGCAATTTATTATTTTCTTGTTTATAAGACGTTTAATATATTCATTGTAACCTGTGTATCATCATATAATATATAGATTATAAAAAAAGCTAAATTTCCGGATACATTTTGAACAATTGTTACTCAACAAACGACTGTTGCAATTATATTTTTAACTTTAAAATTATTAGAGTTTAAGCTTCAAAATCAATTATAAAATGATTACCTGATTTTCAACAAAAACTTAGATTTAGTGAAACGCTTATCTTAAATAAAGTTTTGTTATATTTTTGCGCTAAATTTGTAATTTAAAATAATTTCCTAAAATTGCATTAAGTACTTCATTTTGAATATTTTTTGAAATGCATGTAAAACAAATTTTGACTCGCAAATATAACTCCATTATTTTCATTTCCTTATCTCTGTGTATTACATTTTAATATTAATTTTACTACAAGTTTTGGGAAATCGTCAGCAATGAAAAATTATTTTTGGCTTTTTAACTTTTAACCTTATTGTTAATAAATATTAGTTTGGGGAATAAGTTCGTAGCGTTTTTATCTGGTCTGGTGTCAAAGAGGTTGTTGAGCTAGTTTTTAAAGACCTCTTTGTCATCGAAGGCCCTTCATATATTTTGACAAGGAGTGGAAAAGATAGTAATCAGTCAGTGTAAAGTCCGGATAATACGGCGGATGCTGAAGGACCTCCCATTCGAGTTCTTGGAGTGTGGCTTTGACGACTTGTGCAACATGGGGCCTGGCGTTGTCGTGAAGGAATATGGTTTGACCATGTCTATCAGGTCTTTTCAGTCGAATAGCTTCATTCACGCGGAGTAGCTGGGCAATTTAGAGCTCCTTATTGACAGTGGCATTCTTTGCAAGTATTTTCCAGGGCATCAAGTGGACCTTAAAAACTGGTTCAACAACTTCTTTGACACCATCAGGCGATTTTTGGCGGCAAGGCATCAACAAATTGGTCGAGAGGTGAGAAGAGACTGTAAACAACAACAACGAATATATAACTGATTAAGTTATTAATATAATTATTTTTTTCTGTTTAAATAAAAGTCTTTGGTAAAAATGCCACGAACTTATTCTCAACCTAATATATTTGTATTTTTTAGTTGTTTTTGCCTTCATTTTTTTATTTACTTATGACAAAGGTTTGTGTATTGCCCAGATAAATTGTTATTTCATTGTAATAAAATTTGCAAAGTTAAATTCTATTAAAATTATATAAAAACTATTCAAATTTAAACTAAAACAGAATCATCGAAACCCATTATTATCTTGAAAATGAGCGTAATAATAAATGACAAAAGAATACATTTAAGCAGGAAATTTGCATGTTATTGACCTAACGAAGTATTTCAACTCAAAACGCAAAACAATTATAATTAAAGTTCGAAGAATTAGTGCGTAAAATTTTAAGAAATTTTAAGAACATTTCTTTTCCTTTTGGGAAAAGGTGTTTAGATTCATCTTTGCTGAAAAATGTGAAAGTAATGAATATAATTAACGAAATTATCACAGAATTACAGACCTTCTAATTTTATTTATGGAATAAATCATTACAGACAAAGCTATTTCCATAATCCACCACATTGAAAAATTTTGTAAATGAAGACAAATGTAATATATCCTTACAAAATGTTTGTGAAAAAATTTATGTGAATTGAAAATTAGAATTAAAAGTGTATTTTATTTCTATTAAAATATTTATATTTTTATTCAGAAATTTATAAAACTAATTGGTACCTATTTAAGTTTTTTTCAGAAAACAAAACCCAAGAAGAAAATTTTCCTTTAGTGTGTTATTGTAAAATCTGTTACATTACAATAACGTAAAATATCAATATTTTATAATTTTAAAAATCGCGCGACATGCTTCAAAAATATAATATTATTGAAATATGTAAAATTTCAGTTTGTAAACAAAACCAATATTTTTTTCAAATTATTATTTGTTTATGCAGAAAAATGTCTTTGCTCTGTGTTTATATATATATTTCCAAATTTGAATATCAATTACTTTAATGAACTTTGTGTTTCTCAAATATAATCAATTAATAATTTTCGTGGTTTAAACTTTAATTTAATTTAATTTTAAGTAATTTTCAATTTTAATGT